>JAFEMH010001272.1:0-502386 GCA_022495995.1 Adenophora triphylla var. japonica
ATAGCGTAGTTCCAGAAACTACAGAATCTATTCCAGCTGATATGCCTAGTCCTGCAGATTTCCCAGAAGAGCCACAGCTGGTCCATATGGTTACAGATTCTGTGTCAGAGAGGACAGGTTTTGGTTCAAGAGAGGATCTCGCATCTAGATACATGCCAGAAAGGTTTGTCCCAATCAGTCCCAGCTCAACTGATCATTCGAGTCACCAGGGAGCCGCAATATGAGATTACATGAGCAGGGACACAAGGAATGTAGATCGTACTTTGATAGGCCTCCACCAACTTCACCGCCCGCACGAGGTAGGGGCCAAGTTTGTCGCAGATACAAAATCAGGTGTTACCAGAAGAACGTTCATGAGAAAAGTCTATCGAAGCAACCAAAGAATATTAGAGGTATTATGCGTAGATCTTTCTTATTTGTTCTCTCTTATGCATAATAAATTTAAACAATCATTAAGTTGTATGCATTGCATTTATAAGATCATGGTGAGTACTAATAGACAGTTGTACATCATTTATTATAGTCCAATTAGTTGTACCATTAGTCCAAAATAGTCTAGTATGTTCTAGTAATTTCTTGTATCATAAATTGTTATTGTAATTGTGCCTATAAATAGGCCTACATGTAAATATCAAAAGGCAAGTTCATTCCTCCAAATCTTATCTTGGTATTAGAGCAAAAGATCAAGGGACTGAACCCAAAGCACTTCTCCTTTTGTCTCTGTCCAGACAACTTCTTGGCATCAAGCGCAGCCTACCCCTCTTCTTCTCTCACCATTGTTTTTTCTGCATTTTTTTCAAACACAGATCTGTGGACTATGTCGACTGGTGGAAACGGATCAAAAACTTTGAAGGTGACAGATCGACGCTCCCCATTCTTTCTCCATCCATCAGACAATCCCGGTATCATGTTGATGAATGTGGTGCTCCGCGGAGATAGCAATTACGAGACGTGGGCAAAGGCCATGAAAAACGCTTTGAAAGCCAAGAACAAACTGGGTTTTATCAACGGGACTATCTTGCAGCCGGATGATTCGGAGTCAGACGAAGGGTTTGCATGGGGACCCAACAATTCAATGATCAATGAATGGATCCATAACACAATTGACCCTCAGCTGCAGCCCTTTATCCCATATTTTGACACCTCCAAGGAGCTTTGGGATGATATCAAAGAACGCTATGCTGTTCAGAATATCCCCCGACAGTACCAATTTAAGTCGAGTTTGGCAAACCACAAAATTATTACTATACTAAGCTACGGGCTGTATGGGACGAGTTGGAGAGCAGTCGAACAGTTCCAGCCTGTCCGAGTGGAGACGCATGTCCAGTAACAAAGTGGGTGAGTGAAGAAACCCAACGTGACCATGTGTAACAGTTTTTGATGGGGCTAGACGAAGGAGTCTTTGGAAATCTGCGCACTCAAATTTTTAAGTACAACACCGCTTCCGTCCGTTAATCGTCTATACTCTATGGCTGCCCAAGAGGAGACCCATAAAGCTATAGCCCGAGGCTGCGAGGAACGAGTAGAAGCAGTTGGTTATGCTGTTCAAGCGATGTCAAAAGTTGCAGCCGTCCTCTGTTAGTAAAGTCGCTGATGGTTTAGGAGGAAACAAGATAGAACGGGTTATTTGCACTCATTGTGGAAAACCAAACCATGATGTGAGCAAAGTGTTTTCAACTTCATTGCTATACTAACAAAGGCAAGGGAAAAGCAAAAGGAAAAGGCACACAACATCATGTTACTGCACATGCTGTGCAGGCTATAGCTGATGGTGGCAGTGGTTCATCTGGAGCTGTTGGTGTGACTGATGCCCCTGTCCTCACGGGTAAGTTATTACAGCGGCTCATAAACCTGGTGGAATCCTCTAATCCAAGCAGCACCGAGAAGATGTCTGGTAAGGGTAAACCACTCCCTTTTTGGCTTATAGACAGCGGAGCATCGTACCATATGACTGGATGTTTAGATTTTCTTACTAATGTTGAAAATATAACTCCATCTCCTGTTGGACTTCCCGATGGTGCAAAAACGTGTGCCATTAAACAAGGACGCGTTGTTTTAAGTTTGAATCTAGTTTTGGAGGGGGTACTTTATGTACCTAATTTGACGTGTAATTTAATCTCTGTAGCGCAACTTCTTTTGATGAAAAACTGGCATGTGATATTTACAAATAAGTTGTGTGATACAGGACCCCGCCTAAAAGCAGCAAGAGGGGGTGTACGTGTTCCAAACTGTACCAGGAGCGGCTCATGCTGTTGGGGGTAAAAATATGGACATATTATGGCATCAACGTTTGGGTCATCCGTCCGGTAAGAGCACGTCTTTTCTTTCAGTTGTTCCAAGAACAAATAGGACAAATAATGCAATTCATGTTTGTGATGTTTACTATCGTGCCAAACAAACTCGAAATGTTTTTCCGGTTAGTAATTATAAAAGTAAGGATTGTTTTGAGCTTGTTCACTGTGATAATTGGAGACCTTACTCCCAGGCTTCGTTTACCGGAGCACACTATTTTCTTACTTTTGCCGATGATTTTTGTCGTGGAGTTTGGGTTTTCTTGATGACTGACAAGAGTAAAACTGTTGGTTTGGTTAAAAATTTCTTCATTGGTTCGAAATCAGTTTGAAAAGAATGTGAAAATATTTCGGACAGATAATGGTGCTGAATTTTTTGAAAAATCATTGGTTAATTTGTATGGAGATTTGGGTATTTTACATCAGACTTCTTGCACTTATACTCCGGAACAAAATGGAAGAGTTGAACGGAAGCATAGGCATATTTTGAATGTGGCACGGGCGTTACGGTTTCAAGCTAGTCTTCCTTTGAATTTTTGGGGAGAATGTGTTTTGACTGTTGCTCATTTAATTAACCGAACACCAACCCCTCTTCTTGATGGGAAAAGCCCATTTGAGGTTCCTTAAAAAAAAACCTAACTATTATCTTTTGAAAGTGTTTGGTTGTTTGTGTTATGCTCACCCCTGTCCTAAACCAATTTTTTTTTTTGGGATATCCTCATGGAAAGAAGGGTTGGCGATTATATGATCTTGAAACGCAAGACATTTTTATTTCTCGAGATGTCCGATTTCATGAAGACATTTTTCCATTTGCCAATACACCTTCTAATTCATCATTGGCATCTCAAGCTGTAATCACTTTACCCGTCACATATATTGATCACTCCGACGGTATTCCACACAGTTTGAAAGCCTACCAGATACTACACCTTCTGATACCTTCTTTCTTTCCTTGACTCCGGCCATTGTCTCTACTTCTGATGTACCACAGACATCTGAGCAGCCTTCTTCTACTCGGTCTATAGCAGATAGGGGGAGTTCACAGGTTGATAATGAAGTGCTTCTTGGTCGCGGGCATCGTGAGCGTTGACCTCCTAGCTACTTGAGTGATTACTCATGCAATACAGTATGTACACTCACCCCTTCTTCGCAACTTGCTTCGGCCGATCATACCTCAGGTACTCCATATCCCATAGCTAATTATGTCACCTGCTCTAGTTTTTCTTCTGTGCATACACATTTTTTAGCTGCTGTGGACGCAGGTGTCGAGCCTCGATCTTTTAAGGAGGCGGTTCATGACACCCGTTGGTGTGAGGCAATGTCAAAAGAAATTGATGCTCTTGAAAAGAATGCAACCTGGACACTTGAAACACTTCCGGCCGGAAAGAAAGCCATTCCTTGTAAGTGGGTATATAAAATTAAGTATAATTCAGATGTAACAGTTGAGAGATATAAAGCCCGTCTGGTTATCATGGGGAATACTCAAGTTGATGGCATTCATTATCACTAGAAGAACTCGAAATCTCATAACCAGAAGAAACAACAATTTCTTCAACCATTGGATCTTCACCAGAAGTATATTTCCTCTTCAAAGCTTCCTTTTCACCACACTCTCCTTCATCCTCACTCTTTCCACTTTCGTTTTCGGAGTTTAATTCTTCGGTGTTAACTTCATCGACCTCTTCTGAGTCAGAGCTCGACTCCCCCACACTAACTGAAGAAGGATTATCCTCCTCCACCACAAAATCTGAGTCTTCCGAGTCTTCACTCTCAAATTCATACAAACCAACACAAATCCAACCCAACCCGTTTCTAATATTATCATATGAAGAAAATGCATAACTAGCAAGTTTCTTCCTCTCCACATCATTGCATCTTGTGCTCTTGGAATAAGGCTCCACGACACTAGTACCAACGATAAGCTCACCCGATTCTGTAGATTGTTTCCTCTTCTTTGACTCCACCAATAAATCTGAGTCATCTGAAACATTGGAGTCTTCCTTCTTACTGTCACCACAACTCGAAAGCTCATCACAAGCGTCATTAGAAGAAATAACAATCTCTTCGACCCCTGGATCTTCATCCTCATTATCACTAGAAGAACTCGAAATCTCATCCCCAGAAGAAACAACAATTTCTTCAACCACTGGATCTTCACCAGAAGTATATTTCCTCTTCAAAGCTTCATTTTCACCACACTCTCCTTCATCCTCACTCTTTCCACTTTCGTTTTCGGAGTTTAATTCTTCAGTGTTAACTTCATCGACCTCTTCTGAGTCAGAGCTCGACTCCCCCACACTAACCGAAGAAGGATTATCCTCCTCCACCACAAAATCTGAGTCTTCCGAGTTTTCACTCTCAAATTCATACAAATCAACACAAATCCAACCCAACCCGTTTCTAATAATATCATATGAAGAAAATGCATAACTAGCATGTTTCTTCCTCTTCACATCATTGCTTCTTGTGCTCTTGGAATAAGGCTCCACGACACAAGTACCAACGATAAGGTCGCCTCATTATCACTAGAAGAACTCGAAATCTCATCACAAGAAGAAACAACAATTTCTTCAACCATCGATCTTCACCGTAAGTATATTTCCTCTTCAATGCTTCCTTTTCACCACACTCTCCTTCATCCTCACTCTTTCCACTTTCGTTTTCGTATGTTAATTCTTCGGTGTTAACTTCATCAACCTCCTCCTCTGAGTCAGAGCTCGACTCCCCCACACTAACGGAAGATGGATTATTCTCCCCGCCACAAAATCTCGAGTCTACCGAGTCTTCACTCTCAAATCCATGCAAATCCACACAAATCCAACCCAAACCATTTTTAATATTATCATATGAAGAAAATGCATAACTAGCAAAGGGCACCCTGGTGTTTTGGTTAGAGCTTGTATTCTCCCTTAGAAAGTGAAGCCTCCGATTCATGTCCCTCCACCCCCATTAAACACCTCTACAAGTTAAGGATGTATATATCATTAGTTGTTCATAGAAATTTTTGAGATGAATGCACCCATTGCCACACACCCCATCTTGAAACAAAAATATTTATACATCAAGCAATGTTAACGATATATAAATATCCAATATTGTCATGCGAGTTCTCGAATGAAATTATACTCCCTCGTCCCATAATGTTAGTTCCATTTGACTATTGGAACATATTAACAACACAATTTTATTTCAATCACTATCCTTCTATCTTCTTCCGTTGTCTTTCATCTTCCCCTCACCCTCTCTCTCACCTCCCATCCTTAGTTATCACAAGGGCAATTATGAAAGTTCAATGAATTTAACCCATCAATAATGGAAATGGGACTATCATTATGGGAAAAAAATGGCAAGTGGGACTATCTTTCCAGACGGAAGGATTATCTCAAGAAAAGGGGAAATGGAAAATGGTAACCTCTCCACAAATATTTTCTCATGCCAGGCAGGACATTATTAGAATCAAAGTCTGACAAGCAAAATAAAAAGAAAAAAGATTGTCACCTCCATTTTTGAATGATCTGAATTCTGATCTGATAGAAAAAACAAAATGCTCTATTTCCAAGTCCATACAAATCCAACCCAACCCTTTGTCAATAGTATCAAGTGAAGAACATGCATAACTAGCAAAAGGCACCCTGCTGTTCTGGTTAGAGCTTCTAGCTCCATCACCACTTAGAAAATTAGATCTGTAGATTTTTGTAAACACACAGCAAAAAAAAAAAAAAAAAAAAATAATTCAAAGACCGGCTCGGTGGGGTGGGGGACTGATTTTCTTCTGCCTTTTCTGGAATCTCCCTTGGATACAAAAATAAAAGCACCCATTGACACACACAATAATGAACCTTGGGATATCCTGGAAGGCAGTTCATCATTGGTACATTGTAAAAATCTTATCTTTTTCCCAAATATTTATTTTTTGCTTAACAAAATGTGCTCCTGAAAATGCCAATTAATATCTAATCTATTCATTTATTTTTCCAAAATACAGAAACTATCTACATAAAGCAACACAAACAAATCAATATCCCGTACATCTTTTATGATAGAAATAAAATAAGAAATTGCTTAAGAGATAAGAAAAAAACCAGTTCTTTGCTTCTTTCTTCTCGTTTGATCCTTCTTCAAACTTCATTTTCTGATTACCAAACTAACTCAAAAGTCTCAAAGAAAATGATGAAGAAAAAGAAAGAATGGCTGACAATATTTGTATAGCGGGAATAGTAAGAGTCCCTCTGAAATAACACAAAACAAATTAATATCCAAATGTTTAATTTCTTTCAAAAATGTTATTTGAGGAAATGTGTAAAATACCACCCATACTTCATCCTCACAAAAAGGAAATAATTCCAGATTCACTGAGAGTACTATACACTCAAATACTCAATTACATAAAAGGTACCACGAATTGAGAATATAATGTAACGTACTTCGAGTCTCATTTCAATTAAGGTAACTCCGTTAAATGGTGTTAATTTTTATAAACGAAATGAACCAACTCGTTACATAAAATAACAATCGTTAAAAAAACAAAAACAAGATCCGGGCAACTCACTATTGTTAGTTCATAAATATGCAAATCCAAAAAATCCAAAATTAAATCTAGAAATCAAACCAAAATCAAAACCAAAATCCAAAGTCGAACCAAAATCAATCGTGGAGATCGTGCCATCCCTCCGTCCACCTCCGGTGGTTGGGACGGAGGAATCAGTCATGAAGCGGGATCGATCTTTAGGAAAATCTTGCAATTTCAAATCTAGTCTTCCGTTTCGAACGAGAGTGGGCCCGATTTTTCGATCTTGAATGGCCGTTGTGGGTTGGTTTTGAGATGGCCCATTTGTTTGTTCTTGCCATTTTTCTCCTTCGCGTATACGATATGCAAATTGCCACGGTCAATGCTAGAGGCGCGACACTAGCGAGATTGCTATGATGAGATGTTTCCGTTTTGATTTTGATTTTGATTTTGATTTGGGTTTTTGGGATTTAGGTTTGTTTTTGTTGATTTGTAGAGGTTTCGAGTGGATCGCGGGGTTTCGACTGGGTGGCGAGTATGAGGTAAGGAGGAAGACTACCAACCCCATTAAATAGTCTTACAACTGTTAAAAGAATTTAACGGGTGTTAGTCTTTTTATTATATCGTTGAAATTTTTGTTATCTTTTTAACGTCGTTAGGGTACGTTCCATTATATGAAATGAGATGAAAAAGTACGTTATATTAAGAAGTCAAACCGTAGTATGTTCCATTAATTGTAAAAAATCGTATAGTACGTTACCCCAATTTGTCGTTTACCCTTCCCAAAACCCTTCATCTTCCTCCCTCACATGGCTCTGTGCCCAACCAATCTCTACTGTTCTTCAGCTTAGGAACAACACCATTTCATCCATCGGAACTACTTTATAATTAACTACTTTATACTTGGTTATTTGAGTAAAAAATAACAATTTTTCATATTTTCTTACAAAATTATACAAAAATCTCATATTTATTAACCAAATTCGCTCGTATACATAAGGTATAAAACTAGAATTACTATACTTAGGTTGCCTCGATCGACTAGATCCGTAATCTATGTATTTCTTGTGGAAAAAATAAATCCACCACTTGAGTTTGCAAGATGCTCGCTGGCTTCAAAGAACATGCCCAACTCCCGCACGGTTGCCTTGATCGACTAGATCCGCAATCTCTGCATTTCTTGTGGACAAATACATCCACCCAAGTTTGCGATATGCTCTTCAACATAAGCAACATGCCCAACTTTCGCAGGGTTGCCTTGATAGACTAAATCGACAATCTTTTCATTTCTTGTGGACAATATACAATCACTCAAGTTTGCGGTATGCTCTTCAACATGAGCAAATGCCCCGGCCCAACTTTCGCACGGTTGCCTTGATCGACTAGATCCGCAATATGTGGATTTCTTGTGGACAAAATACATCCACCCAAGTTTGCGGTATGCTCTTCAACATAAGCAGCATGCCCAACTCCCGCAAGAGTTCCTTGATCAACCTGACCCGCACTTAACGCATTATTTGCGGAACAAATTTAATCCACCACCTGAGACAGCATGCCCAACTCCTGCAAGAGTATCTTGATCACCCCGATCCGTACTTAACGCGTTATTCGTGGACAAAATTAATCCACCTGAGTTTGCGGCAACATGCCCAACTCCCGCTAGAGTGCCTTGATCAGCTCGATCCGCACTTAACGCATTATTTGTGGACAAAACTAATCTGCCATCCAGATTTGCGCACGGGGCGACTTTGGCTTTGATAAGCACATGAAATTCCTAGTAAGGTATGGATATGTGCGTACGATTAGATGTAGGATCTCTGGACTAGTGAAACCATTCAACAAAAACTTATTGGCAAATAGGATTAGGGTGGCTGATGAGTGGACACAAAGAGGATTTTTTTCCAGATCTACTCATGTAAAGGAAATATCGATAGCTATATAAATTCATGATCAAGGTAAAATTAAGTTGGGTATAGTTTGGGAATAAGAAGGGTTCGATGTTTTGTAGGGGAGGATTGTGGATGTATGATTAGCCAAGAGAAGCGTGTAAAATGATATGTGAGCAGATCTCACAAAAGACCGAGTATACATAACGAGAACGAGGACTCAGTGTGCCGCCCACTAATAAATATGTTATGGAAGGAGTCGCATTGTGTAAATATTTCTTTTTAGCATATGTAATAATATCAAAATGATAGATAACTTGTTTCCTGTTTTTAGGGGGAGATTGGGAGGGCTAGTGCAATGTTTACTTCTACAAGTTTTGATAGTATGGAAACAAAGTCCGTGGATCTTCCATTATTAAGAAAGAGGGGTCAAAGATGGTTGACGTCCTCTATTAGTTATTGGAGAACCATGACCTAGAGAGAGGATGGTAGGGTGGGCTCTTTAGTTTTGCCAGGGGTCAGAGTAGGCATGTCATGGGTTTTTGTGTTAATGTTTACAGATGCCTTGTTTTAGAGTTGATCCACCACTCGAACGGGGGTAAGTGTGTGTCTTTCAGAAGGTTGTAGCGGCGGATCATTTATCCATGTCAGATAATTCTTCTTATGTATGGAATCCTTTTTTTTTCTATTAAAAGTGTAGGAGCATCTAAAATCAATTATAGCTATTGATCGACTGATACTACAGGAAAAAAAATATGGGGAGAATAGTTTGTAACTTTTATAAGTAAATAGTGATTCAGAAAGCAAAGTGTACCAAGTTTGAATATTCATACAAAAATGCACTTTGTGTTAAGGGAGTGGCATTATCGGGTAAATTCTGTTCGGTTTGGTGATTGAATTTCCATGAAAGTCCCTTCTAAGGACTCGTGTAATGATTTGCTGTTAGTTTGAATGCTCTTTTCGACTTTCCATTTTCGTGACATACCTTAAGCTTACCCCCTCACCCCATTAAAAAAGTCACCCTTTCCCCAACGTTTGATGAAAAAAAGAGTCACACTCATAAAACTAATATTTTTAAATTACGCAGGCAAAAAATCATGTAATTTTATGCATGTACAAGCAAGTGACTTTACATACTTAACAACTGTCTTGTCAAATGCAACTCTTTTTTTTTTTTTTTTTTTGAGACATGAGGAAATATTATTCTGTCATTCATTCTAAATTGGTTGCATAGTAAACTTAATCCTGTCTCATGTCTAATTTTAGGTTGTATGTTACCGGAAAGTACCGCCTGAAGAACAAATTAAAGACCTGTTGCGAAAGGACTTTAATGAAGCAATCTCCTTAGTTGAGGAGTTTCAGAGTGAAGGTGAAATAACAGCGGGAACCGTCTCGTTTGTTCATGCTCAAGTGGGATTTTTGTTACTTTTTGATTTACATTTCAAGGAAGCAATAGATCACTTCATGCTTTCTGAAACTATGCAGCCTTCTGAATTATTTCCTTTCATCATGCGAGACCCAAATCGATGGTCATTGCTGGTAATACATGCCATTTTCCTTTTATGAATGCTATAACTAATATTGTATATCCTGGTCTTTCCAGTTCCATCCTAGACTTGCTTATCACTAGATGATGATGGTTCTAGTTATGAGATATAGACTTTGTATGATTTTTTTTTTTTAATATATGAAAACTTATAGTTCCAATATCGTGTACCGGGATATAATGTGGCAAGTGTGATGCTGATGTATGTTCTTGTGATGAGATTCCTTTTTTATTGTGCAATCCCTCTTGTCCCAGAAAAAGGTCTTGGTCTCACGGTATTCTATTAAAAGGTCATCATATTCCAAATATACCCTTCTCCTCAATGTAATAAAACTAACACAGTTCAGTGTACCTAAAATATAACAGTTACGAATAGGAATAGACTGTTGTGACAATTACATTTTAGTGGGAAGACATGTATGAAAACATGAAGCATACTGAACATACGATGGCAATTGTGGATGCTATGATAGGATCTAATGCAGAGTAACGTTGTTGGAGAACATTATGTGAAATTTTGATATATATTGTTGAAAGTTTAGATGAATGGATATTACTGTTAAAGGTTAAGATGGATATACGGAAGGTTGATTTCTTACAGCTATGTAAACTTGTAGAATAGATGATTCTGTACCAGAAAAGGTTCTTTGGTACTTCTAATATTTCTTTTATTTTGCGATTCCTTTTCTTTTGACCCTCTATGTATGTATATACATCCATCCATACATACATATATATACATACACACATATACATACACACACATACACATACACATACATATACACATACACATACACATACACATACACATACACATACACATACACATACACATACACATACATATACATATACATACACATATACATATGCATATATATATACACATATATGTATGCACACATATATACACACATATATATTTATATACAAACACGTATATATATATATATATATATATATATATATATATATATATATATATATATATATATATATATATATATATATATATATATAGGGTTTTGTTAGGATACCCCTTTCAAGAGTATCTTAACAAGTGACCCATTATTTTTGGACAAAAATATCCCTCGTTTCTCAAAGCAATCATATATATGATGGGGGTAAAATTGTAATCATCAAAGAGAGAGAGAGAGATACTAACTCTCTCTCTCTCTCTCTCTCTCTCTCTTATTTAATACTAACCCTCTCTCTCTCTCTCTTATTTAATACTAACTCTCTCTCTCTCTCTTTGATGATTACAATTTTGCCCCCATCATACATATGGTTGCTTTGAGGAACGAGGGACATTTTTGTCCTAAAAATAATGGGCCACTTGTTAGGATACTCCTATGGTGGGTATCCTAACAAAACCCATATATATATATATATATATATATATATATATATATATATATATACACACACACACACGTGTATATATATATATATATATATATATACACACACACACACACACATATATATATATATATATATATATATATATATATATATTTATATATATATACATAAATTTTTGTAGTTAGGGATGATTATATGCAAAGAACAAGTGTTCTAAATGCAGGGAAGAAGTCCTCCAAAGTATGCCTATAGGGTCGGACTATATCTCTTTTTATTATTTTGTTTTGGTTGCTGCTGGTTTGAGAGATTCAATATATACTACAGGTACCAAGGAAAAGGTATTGGGGCTTGCATCCTCCCCCCACACCTCTGGAAAATGTTATTGACGACGGGCTGATGACGATCCAAAGAGCGATCTTTCTTAATAAGGCTGGCCTGGAGACTGCTGTGAATGATGAATTTCTTTTGAACCCTCCTAGTAGAGATGATTTGTTGACTCTGCAATAAAAAATGTGATAAGGTCTGTATAATCTACCTCTGGTATTAATTCGTGTCATTCAAAGAGTTTGTTGTACTTTTTAACTCAACCTTTAATCATCTCATCTCATATGTGCTTCCCACTCTCTCACACTACTCATTCACTTGCATACATGTGGCATAGGTACTTAGAAGCTTCCCGTGAGAAAGATCTGAGTCTGCTTAGGTGAGGGAGGGAGTTGACACTCTATTAATGTACCTCTATAGAGCTCTAAATTATGTTGATGAAATGGAGAAACTTGCATCTTCTGAGAACTATTGTATAGTGGTATGTCCAATCTTTCCTTTTTGTTAATTTTGTGAATTATTTAAATCTTTCAGCATATCTTATCCGGGCATATTATAACATCAGTGAGCATCGACTAATTAGCAGTTTCAGTGGTTGAGGAGAGCTGGATTAACTATATTTCTTAGTTTTGTAAATCCTCTCCTTTACATTTGAAATTTCCTACTTCAAGAAGTGAAGTCCGCTAAGGAATCCATTGATGCCCTTGAGAACGGGTATTATGTAGTATTCTTATTGCTCCCTCCGTCCCAAAATGAATGACCATTTTGCATTTAAGGGCCATTTTTAAGAGGTTGTATTTAGTAGAAAAAATGCATAAATATTCTTGCTGTTCACTTTCAAAGTTTAATCATACAAATAGATAATGATCGGCCCACTTCCTCTAGAGCCCCTCATTCGAGATTTAAACCCAATTTAAGAAATGACATTATTCTAATTCCACGAACACCCCTCGTTGTCAATAAGTCTGAAATGCCTTCTTTGGCAAAGCGTACAAGCCTTTCTTTTTTCATTATTGCTCCCACCCAACGCACTACTTGCCTATTTGGATTGGAAAAAGCTAATCCAAAGCCGTTAATTGCCTTGAAAAATAACAAATTGACAAGATACTAATGAATTGACAAGCAATCTGCAAGTGGGTTATTTTTTGGAATAAATGGAGTAATTGTTAAATAAAATAAGGACAAATTAAATAAGGACAAATGGATCTATCTTAATTAATATTCTCTCCATCTTAAAATCAATGTCCATATTTAAGATTTAAAAATCATTTTGAAAATTTGATTTTTAATAATAATAAAAAAGAGATAATTGCAAAATAAATGTTACACAAATTTATCTATTGCAGTTTAAACCTTCTACAAATAATAATTCCATAGAAAACATTGTACAAGAAATATATTGCAATTTAAATCTTCATACACTTGGTCGTTAAAAAATAAGTTATAAATGTGCACTTACACCCCCTAAATTTATCCAATTTGTAACATTCCTCCAAACAATTACCACCGTCCCTAAATAAATGTCCATTTTCAATTAAAAAAATATTTTAAAAAGAGAATCACATCGTTTTTTTTAAAATGTCCCTATTTATTTTTTCACCAATTTTTTTCGCTTTAAAAAGTCTTATAAGTAAAGACTTATTAAAAAAAGTCTTATAAGAACATTGGGATTTTTAACTGTGTTTTAAATAAATCTTATATGTTACTTATAAGACTTTTTAATAAGTCTTATAAGTTACTTATAAGACTTTTTTAATAAGTCATAAAGACTTATTAAGTAACTTATAAGACTTTTTTAATAAGTCTTATAAGTATAGACTTATTAAAAAAAGTCTTATAAGAACATTGGGATTATTAATTGTGTTGTAAATAAGTCTTATATGTTATTTATAAGACTTTTTTTAAGTTAACTTATTAGACTTTTTTAAGTCTTATATGTTACTTATAAGACCTATTTGAACATTGGGAATTGTATTATAAAAAAGTCTTATAAGTTATAAGTAACTTATAAGACTTTTTTTAATAATTATTTTTACTTATAAGACTTATTAAAAAAGTCTTATAAGTAAAAAGGCTTATTAAAAAAGTCTTATAAGTTATTATAAGACTTATTAAAAAGTCTTATATGTAACATGTAAGACTTATTGAAAAGTCTTTATATAAGTAAAAGACTTATTAAAAAAGTCTTATAAGTCTTATATGTAACATATAAGACTTATTGAAAAGTCTTTATGTAAGTAAAAGACTTATTAAAAAAGTCTTATAAGTAACTTATAAGACTTATCTTATAATTGTTTTGTAAAAAAGTCTTATAAATAGTAACTTATAAGACTTTTTAATAAGTCTTATAAGTAACATATAAGACTTTTTAAAAAGTCATATAAGTTAGTTATAAGACCTATTTGAACATTGGAAATTGTGTTGTAAAAAAGTCTTATAAATAGTAACTTATAAGACTTTTTTTAATAAGTCTTTGTACTTATAAGACTTTTTTTAATAAGTCTTTGTACTTATAAGACTTTTTTTAAAAAAGTCTTATAAGTTTCTTATATGACTTATTACAACTTATAAGACTTTTTTTAAAAAGTTTTTATATAAGTTACGTATAAAACTTTTTAAAAAGTCTTATAAGTAACTTATATGACTTTTTAAAAAGTCTTATAATTTAATTATAAGACTTTTTTTAAAAAAGTCTAATTTAATTATAAGACTTTTTTTAAAAAGTCTTTATCATTTTCAACTGGCTTCATGTTTTCAGGTACATGAAAATCTCTCTCTCTCTCTCACAACATTAACATTTTCATAAATTTGAAAGAACAGAAATAAAATACAAAATATACTTGTATTTTCTTTGATCAAGAGCAAATTTAATTTTTTAAAAATGTAGTACTTGTCCCCAAATGAATGTCCAATTTTTTTTTTTTTCAAATTTGCTCTTGATCAAAAGCAAATTGAATATTTTTTTTTTTTGATATTCATTTTGGAACGGAGGGAGTATATGACTTGTGAATTCCAACTGAGCCTTGATTGTGATGAGAGAGGGTGGAAAGAACTTTTTTAGATGTTTGTTATGAGTAGTATTTTAATGTTAATAGTTGGTCATCAACATAAGTTGACATGTAAGAGATGCTTGGTTATTAAGATGGAGTTCTTGGGTCTTTCTGTTTGGAATCGTACTTTTTTTTTTTTTTTTATCGTACTTGTCTTTGCAGTGAGGAGGTGAAAGATATTTGTTTATAGTGTTGGTAGCTTTTTATTTTGTTTTGAAACCTGAGGGTGAAGAGACGAAAACCTTTTGAGAAATTCTATAATGAGCAGGTAAGTTGATTGGGAAATCATTTAAATTCTTGTATTTTCTTCGTTCTTTATACAATATACTCGTAGTTTTGTAGTCCAAAACTTTTTATATACGGTGTTCTGTTCCCCAAGAAGAAGTGAAAGGGCTCGCCGGAGAAGATGAAAGGACTCAGGAGAAGATGAAGGGGCTCGCGGATCTCGAACGAAGAAGGGAAAGAAGATGAGGCAAACTAGATCTAGGGTTCGCCGAGAAGAGCGATCGACGAGGCACAGCGGCCATATCTGAGACGCCGACGAGCTGCCGTTGATGGCACTGAACCAACGGACAACAACATGGTGGAGACGGCGACGAGCTGCCGTTGATGTGTCGAGTTTGCGCCGGTGGGTTGAGAGAGGAGAGAGAAAGTGATTGTGTGTGTGTGTTTTTGAACGTGTGTTTGAATGAGGGAGGGGGAGGGGGCTAGGTGGGTATTGTTTGAGGGCTGGGGGTAGTTTTGACATTTAGAAATTTTATTTGAATGGTCAACATAAATGAGGGGTGTTCTTGGAATTTCAATTTTAATTGAACTCTCTATTTGAGATTTCGAAATAGCCACTCCTTAAAATGGAAAAAAATCTGAACAGGAGGGCCCTTAAGGAATTTTTCCGTTGTTATAAAGCCACAATTGTTTCAGTTTCCAAATTAATTGCCTGATACCCAAGTACAAACTAGATAAACAAGTTAATATACTACTCCCTCTGTCCCGAATTGAATGACCTTTTTCATCCCAAAACAAATGACCTTTATTGAAAAAATCTTCAAAAAACTGTCCCAAAATGATTTTTTACCAAAAAAAAAAAATTATAGATCATTATGGAAAAATTCCTTAAGGGCCCTCCTGTTCAGATTTTTTTCCATTTTAAGGAGTGGCTATTTCGAAATCTCAAATAGAGAGTTCAATTAAAATTGAAATTCCAAGAACACCCCTCATTTATGTTGACCATTCAAATAAAATTTCTAAATGTCAAAACTACCCCCAGCCCTCAAACAATATCCACCTAGTCCTCCCCTCCCTCATTCAAACACACGTTCAAAAACACACACACACACAATCACTTTCTCTCTCTCCTCTCTCAACCCACCGGCGCAAACTCGACACATCAACGGCAGCTCGTCGCCGTCTCCACCATGTTGTTGTCCGTTGGTTCAGTGCCATCAACGGCAGCTCGTCGGCGTCTCAGATATGGCCGCCTATTGCCTCAGATTCAGTCGCTCTTCTCCGGCGAACCCTAGATCTAGTTTGCCTCATCTTCTTTCCCTTCTTCGTTCAGATCCGGCGAGCCCCTTCATCTTCTCCGGCGAGTCCTTTCATCTTCTCCGGCGAGCCCTTTCACTTCTTATTGGGGAACAGAACACCGTATATAAAAAGTTTTGGACTACAAAACTACAGAGTATATTGTATAAAGAACAGAAAGAAAATACAAGAATTTAAATGATTCCCCAATCAACTTACCTGCTCATTACAGAATTTCTCAAAAGGTTTTCGTCTCTTCACCCTCAGGTTTCAAAACAAAATAAAAAGCTACCAACACTATAAACAAATATCTTTCACCTCCTCACTGCAAAGAGAAGTACGATAAAAAAAAAAAAAAAAAAAACAAAGTACGATTCCAAATGAAAGACCCAGTAACCCATCTTAATAACCAAACATCTCTTACATGTCAACTTATGTTGATGACCAACTATTAACATTAAAATACTACTCATAACAAACATCTAAAAAAGTTCTTTCCACCCTCTCTCGTCACAATCAAGGCTCGGTTGAATTCACAAGTCATATACTCCCTCCGTTCCAAAATGAATATCAAAAAAAAAAAATATTCAATTTGCTTTTGATCAAGAGCAAATTTGAAAAAAAAAAAAATTGGACATTCATTTGGGGACAAGTACTACATTTTTAAAAAATTAAATTTGCTCTTGATCAAAGAAAATACAAGTATATTTTGTATTTTATTTCTGTTCTTTCAAATTTATGAAAATGTTAATGTTGTGAGAGAGAGAGAGAGATTTTCATGTACCTGAAAACATGAAGCCAGTTGAAAATGATAAAGACTTTTTAAAAAAAGTCTTATAATTAAATTAGACTTTTTTAAAAAAAGTCTTATAATTAAATTATAAGACTTTTTAAAAAGTCATATAAGTTACTTATAAGACTTTTTAAAAAGTTTTATACGTAACTTATATAAAAACTTTTTAAAAAAAGTCTTATAAGTTGTAATAAGTCATATAAGAAACTTATAAGACTTTTTTTACTTTTTTAAAAAAAGTCTTATAAGTACAAAGACTTATTAAAAAAAGTCTTATAAGTACAAAGACTTATTAAAAAAAGTCTTATAAGTTACTATTTATAAGACTTTTTTACAACACAATTTTCAATGTTCAAATAGGTCTTATAACTAACTTATATGACTTTTTAAAAAGTCTTATATGTTACTTATAAGACTTATTAAAAAGTCTTATAAGTTACTATTTATAAGACTTTTTTACAAAACAATTATAAGATAAGTCTTATAAGTTACTTATAAGACTTTTTTAATAAGTCTTTTACTTATATAAAGACTTTTTAATAAGTCTTATATGTTACATATAAGACTTATAAGACTTTTTTAATAAGTCTTTTACTTATATAAAGACTTTTCAATAAGTCTTACATGTTACATATAAGACTTTTTAATAAGTCTTATAGTAACTTATAAGACTTTTTTAATAAGCCTTTTTACTTATAAGACTTTTTTAATAAGTCTTATAAGTAAAAATAATTATTAAAAAAAGTCTTATAAGTTACTTATAACTTATAAGACTTTTTTACAATACAATTCCCAATGTTCAAATAGGTCTTATAAGTAACATATAAGACTTAAAAAAGTCTAATAAGTTAACTTAAAAAAAGACTTATAAATAACATATAAGACTTATTTACAACACAATTAATAATCCCAATGTTCTTATAAGACTTTTTTTAATAAGTCTATACTTATAAGACTTATTAAAAAAGTCTTATAAGTAACTTATAAGACTTATTAAAAAGTCTTATAAGTAACATATAAGATTTATTTAAAACACAGTTAAAAATCCCAATGTTCTTATAAGACTCTTTTTAATAAGTCTTTACTTATAAGACTTTTTAAAGCGAAAAAAATTGGTGAAAAAATAAATAGGGACATTTTAAAAAAAACGATGTGATTCTCTTTTTAAAATATTTTTTTAATTGAAAATGGACATTTATTTAGGGACGGTGGTAATTGTTTGAAGGAATGTTACAAATTGGATAAATTTAGGGGGTGTAAGTGCACATTTATAACTTATTTTTTAACGACCAAGTGTATGAAGATTTAAATTGCAATATATTTCTTGTACAATGTTTTCTATGGAATTATTATTTGTAGAAGGTTTAAACTGCAATAGATAAATTTGTATAACATTTATTTTGCAATTATCTCTTTTTTATTATTATTAAAAATCAAATTTTCAAAATGATTTTTAAATCTTAAATATGGACATTGATTTTAAGATGGAGAGAATATTAATTAAGATAGATCCATTTGTCCTTATTTAATTTGTCCTTATTTTATTTAACAATTACTCCATTTATTCCAAAAAATAACCCACTTGCAGATTGCTTGTCAATTCATTAGTATCTTGTCAATTTGTTATTTTTCAAGGCAATTAACGGCTTTGGATTAGCTTTTTCCAATCCAAATAGGCAAGTAGTGCGTTGGGTGGGTGCAATAATGAAAAAAGAAAGGCTTGTACGCTTTGCCAAAGAAGGCATTTCAGACTTATTGACAACGAGGGGTGTTCGTGGAATTAGAATAATGTCATTTCTTAAATTGGGTTTAAATCTCGAATGAGGGGCTCTAGAGGAAGTGGGCCTATAACAACACTCCCTTTGTTTCCAAGAAGTGATACACATTCCCTTCCCCAATACAAGAGGTACATTTTGTTTTAGGAAAACTTTCGGTATGTAGTGAAGTGACTTTAGTATGCGGATGAGATCATTATGGCAAGTCAACTTCAACTATGGTCAACTTCTTGTCGTGTCCTCATTCATTGGGGTGGTTTAGGAAGTTAATGATTTTCAGCAGTTTTTTTTTTAATTTGCATAAGAAGCCAGTATGTACCTCTTCAAGTGGTCGGAGGAATTACATCCTTACCAGGTCACAGTTACTCTCTGAATGGGACAGAGGGTGTTCTGGAATCACCTTGAATCTCAGGACCTTTTGAATCCTTGAGGACTGGTTGAGTTTAAGCATTTTAACAGTGCAGGTGAACTTTGGCCGACATGCCTCTTAAATACTTATCAAACATGAAGCCAAGCCAAAGTGATGAATGGCATGGTCGACAAAATTAAAATATGTGAATTGCATAGTTGAAGTGAATTTCTTTAGTAAAGTTGCAAGTTTCTTCAGATGGGGTCTACTTTTCTGAGTAAAAATATATGAGACAAGTATAATTGTTAGGAATTGATTACACCTGGAATACATTTGACTTCTTCATTTAAGAGTCTTCTGCTTGAGGTATTAAATTTCGCTTGCAAAAAGTTCCTTGGTATCACTTTCTAAATGTGAACTGCCTGATTATGTAGATTTTACAGCCTCCCACTCCAGTACCCTTTTGAACTACTACTTCAAGTGAAATTATTTCCTAAGTGTGGATGACTTCCTTAGAGACATTTAAATTGTGAAACCCCAAAGCAAATGAGAACTAGAGACTGCCTGAATTTATCTACAACTGTGCTCTCCTTGTGTTCTCTTAGTTATACGATCGAACTTAAAGTGTGTTTATATCCTAAAAACAGTGCGCTATGCCCGGTTGTTGATAGACATCTGAACCCTTTTATTCCATTGTGGAAAGGCTGGCCAGAAGCCTGCTGAAGTATGACCATTCAACTTGAATGTGCAGTGCAGGAGGAGTTAGAAACCTTATTGAACGAATCTGGGCATTTGAGGACACTTGCCTTCCTCTGTGCTAGTAAAGGGATGAGCTCCAAAGCTCTTGTTATTTGGCGTACATTGGCAAGAAACTATTCATCTGGCTACTGGAAAGACCCTGCAGAGACAAAAGGTTTGGAGGACACGAGCACAAATGTTATCTCTGGAAAAGAGATTGTCGCGACTGAGGCGACAAGGATTCTTGAGGAGATATCTGATCAAGACTTAGTACTACAACATCTTGGATGGGTATGAATGTTTTCTGAAAAAGAACTTAATAGTGTAGAAAGTAAAATACTTTGTGCCTTGCAAAGAAAAAAAAAACATTTGTGGCTAACACCATGTTGGTTTTTCCATATTAGATTGCAGATGTTAATCGTGTACTTGCTGTTCGAGTTTTAGCATCTGAAAAAAGAACTCATCAGCTTTCACCAGGTACAAGTCTTAATAGGAATTTTTTTTACTCCCTCCGTCCCTAAATGAATGACCATTTTGAATTTAAGGGTCATTTTGAAAATGTTGATTTTTAGTAGAAAAAAATCATAAATATTCTTATTATTCACTTTCAAACTTTAGTTTTTAATTATAATGAACTATGAAAAAAAAAATCATTAAGGGACATCTTTTTGATAGAAAAATTTCAAATGGTCATTCATTTTGGGACAAAAATGATCATTCAATTTGGGACAGAGGGAGTATTATCTTTCTTTTACATTTGTTATGTTTGTCGTCACTTTCTTATATTACTTTGTGGTACATGGTGCATGTGAAAACAAGAATGCACCATATTTGGTTCTTGTCACGGTTGCATTCCTAAAATTATCGTCTTCTTCTATACTCCCTCCGTCCCACTCCAGTGTGGACTTATTTCCTTTTTGGGACGTCCCACTCCTGTGTGAAATGTCCAAAATGGCAAAGAATCTTTACTATTTCACCCACTCATTCTCTCTTCTATTTTACTTTTACACTCACAACATTCTCTCTCCTAACTATTCCCCCACTCATTCTCTCTCCTATTTAATTTTTCATACTCACAAACACCTCCTCCACCTATTTCTCTCTCCTACTTTTTCTTAATTCCCGTGCCCAAAAAGTAGGTCCACAGTGGAGTGGGACGGAGGGAGTATTTAGTTTTCGGTGTACGTAACATTGTATCTTGTACTCTTTTCTTATCAAAGATTTAGAAAATAATAACAATAGAAAAAAACTCCCCTATCCCACTATGAGTGTCCATTTTAAGGAAGTTACTAAGCTCACCTTTAACAAATATAATATTCCAATATATACAGACGGACCCAGGAATTATATTCAGTGGGTGCCAAAAAAATCACTTTACTTAAATCGGCAAATTAACTTAAAAATGAAAAACAATTTTTTAAACATAAGTTACGTTTAAACATATGCTAAATGATAAAATTTATAAGATTTGAACTTATTTTTTTCAAACAATAAATGATAAAAAAAATAATACTGAATAATATATTAAAATTATTTATATCAGTTAAAGTGATTTTAAAGAAATCTAAGTATGAGAATTTTTTGGTAAAAAAGATTTTTATAGAGGCTAAAAATAACGAGGACAACTGTTGGCCAAGGGAATTGAGCTCTGGTTATTTATTTAGTTCGAGATGCCTTTACCAACTGAGCAACCTAAATTTATATTAATTTGGCGCACAGTTATATATATATATAAACTAGAGGTTAAAAAATTAAAAAAAATATTATTTTTAAAATTCAGTGGGTACCGTCGAACCCACTCGTAACAAGGTGGGTCCGTCCCCGTATATACTCTCTCCGACTTAATTATAAGAAAAATGAACAAATTTCAAACAAATTAAAAATTTAGTTAAACTAGTTTAGTTGTCTTGATTTTATTACAAAACGGTTATAGTTACTAAAATATCCTCACATTAAATGTCTAGGGAAATGTGCACTTATCTTTGAAAATGGAGAATTAATTAGGGGCGGCAACAACAACAACAACACAACATTAGTCCCAAAATAAATTGGGGTCGGCTAACATGAATCCTCATATGTCATAAAAAAGTTAAAAGAAGAAATAGGTGGGGATAAAAGAGTTAAATACCTTTTTCATCCTTTAACCTATTCCCTTTTTTTTTCGTTTTCGTCCTGAAATGATTTTTTTCTTCGTTTTAGTCTTTACTTTTGAACCATGCATTCCTTCCGTCCATTTCCTATCCATTTATCCGTTAAGCATGCTTATGTGGCATGCTGACAACACACTGAGTTGGCCCTATAAATTAACGACTAGACAGATAAAACATTAATGTAAAATTTCAATTGAACAAAGGGGTGGAAGTGTAAAATTTTAAGATTAAATTCATTAACCATTCTACACCACCGAAATCACCACCATCATCATCACCAACCACCATTAACATCACCACCACCGAAAATCAAAATCACCAGTTCAGAACACATCTTTAAATTGGCTGGATGGAGTAGTATCTACTCCTATATTTTAATTAATTACGAAATGAAAATGTCAGCCACCAAAACAATTTTTTGGTCACCCTCAGTATCATAAACATTTACACAAGTTTGATTTCATAGGAGCCCCCTTTCTTCTTTGCGGTCCATTGCGTTTCGTTTTTTGGGATTTATCCAAAACTAGAACTCAAATACAGTACAATATTTATAATTGATTCATCACCAAAAATTACCAGATCAATACAGTCAACAAATCAACTCAACGAAATAAAAAATACTTTTATGGCGAAGACGATAAAAGGCGAATAGGTCAGGGATGAAAAGGTATTTAACTCTGGGGATAAAATTTGGAAAAGAAAAAGAAGAAAAAATAATAATGATAATGAAAAAGAATATATATATATATATATATATATATATATATATATATATATATATATATATATATACTCCCTCCGTCCTATTGTAATATTCTATTTTTATTAAATTTTTGTTTGATTTTCCTCCTTGCTCGCCTTTTTGCCGCCCGCCTCTCGCCTCGCCTTTCGCCTTTTCCAACTACATATCGCCGCCTCTCTTTGACAACTATGGTCAAGCCCATTTTTTTTTTTTCTTTTTTAAGAAGGGGATCTATGGTCAAGCCCATTTGTGCATATTACTATGGGACAGAGGCAATATATATATATATATATATATATATATATATATATATATATATATATATATATATATATATATATACATACTCCCTCCGTCTCACCCGACTTAGGACGATTTGCCATTTTGAGCATCCCACTCGACTTAGGACATCCCAAAATGGCAAGTTTATATCTTTTTATATTCCATGATACCAACTTGTCATACTCACAACAACAATTCCCTTACTACTCCTCTCACTCATTCTCTCTCCTATTTTACTTTTCATACTCACAATACATCCTCTACTCATTCTCTCTCCTCTTATTATATTAGTATTTCTTAATCCCCGTGTCGAGAAAGAAAATCCTAAGTCGGATATATATATACTCCCTCCGTCTCACCTCACTTGAGACTAAAAGTTTTGGGCACAAGATTTAAGAAAAAGTAGGAGAAAATTAGTGGGAGGAGGTGTTGTGTGTATAAAAAGTAAAGTAGGAGAAATAACGAGTGGGAGGAATAGTAAATTGATTGGTGTTGCGAGTATAAAAGTAAAGTAGGAGAGAGAATGAGTGGGGGAATAGTATAAAAACTATGCCATTTTCGGCCGTCTCAATTGAGGTGGGCCGTCTCAATTGAGGTGGGACGGACCAAAAAGGAAATTACTCTCAATTGAGGGACGGAGGGAGTATATATTTATAATATATATATATATATAAAGGGGGAAATGAATAAGGAAAAAAAAGGAGGATCAACCCCCATCATCCACATGAATTTTTGCTCTCCACTCCGGCATTGTAGGAAAAAAAGAATTAGATACACTTGCATTTAATGATTTTTGCTTATATTTACTACTAAAATGTTGTACGTTTAAGCTTATAAACAAATCCGGAGGGAGTACCGTTCTTGACCTCTTAACCTTGAATAACTTGTAAAATCATTACATAGGAATCAAAAATTTGGTAGCATGGTACAAATGGGTCATACTGCTGAAGATCAAACTTCAGTTTTTCATCGGTAGATAAGTTCTAACACAGGCTTTCATTCCAGATGAAGTAATTGCTGCAGTTGACCCCAATAAAGCTGAAATACTTCAGAGGTATGTTCCTTATTTGTTTTTAGTTAGCACATGTATATATATGACTTCTTTTAGAAGAAATTTTAGGCTGAATTTTTGAGTCCTCGGGATGGCTATTGCATAGACCATGGAGATGTACCGTCTTAAGATGCATAAAATTAAAATTTTGAAAGTTGGATTGAAGCTGAAATGATATCCAAGAGAGATTTTCATATTACTGAGTCATGGTTTCGCCTCAAATTTGTTTGTGTGTTTGTATAAACACTAGTAATAAGCCACAAATTAGATTACGTTATGTTTACCACCCTTTTGCAGATATCTTCAGTGGTTGATTGAAGATCAAGACGCTGATGATAGTCAGTTCCATACATCATATGCTCTATTGCTTTCCTAATCAGCAATAGAAGCTTATGAAACTGAAAATGCACCTCGCAATCCTGAAGCTGAAGCTCTAGAGCAAATAAATACATCTGAGTCTGGAGCGCATTTGATTTTCCAAAATCCCGTCAGAGAGAGATTGCAGATCTTTCTGCAGTCTTCAGACTTCTATGATCCAGAAGAAGTCCTTTACTTGATTGAAGGATCAGAATTATGGTTGGAAAAGGTTGTTTGACTTTTTGTTTGACCTTGACTATATTCTATAGTTAGGTTAAAAGCTTAATAGTCTTCTCCATCATTGCTTTTTTATTTCTCAAATTGATTTCATACATACTTCTGAATGAGGATTGGTTTTCTGGAATAAACTTATCACTTAAAATAGCTTTGTGTTAACCAAAAAAAGAAAGTAGGAAGATCATTTTGGGACAGAGGGAGTATTATTTTCTGGTACTTGCACTATTTAGTATATTTGGAGCATTAATATCTACATATTGACAACTACTACCCCTGTTTCCTCCAGAAAAGTCCATCTTAAGTCTTTGGTTTCTGTTTGTTCCATTAAAGCATCTCTTTTCAGAAAAAGGTATATATTTGGTGCAATTTCAAGAATGTACTATCATGTAAAGCTACATCGTAGAAAATTTGACTTGTCAACTGGGATTATTTTTTTGAACACAGGGAGTATCAATAAAGATCGTGGAATGAATTGTTGTACAAATATGTAATCCTGTAAATTTATGGCAGGAAACTGGAGGACAGCGAAGCTGCGGAACATTATTGTGCGGGGATTGGTAGACCAGATGCCTATATGCAGTGGGTTCCACTCCATCTTCCCCTCTTTCCTTCTTTTCTTCCATATCAGAGGTGGGATGATTGGAATTTTGTTGGATTAACTTGTTTCTTCTGGCTGATGGTTTTAGGCTGCTTGAAATCTATTTGAATCCCAAAGATGGGAAGGAGCCCATGTTTAAAGCCGCAGTTCGTCTACTCCACAATCATGGCGAATCTCTTGATCCTCTGCAGGTTCTAGAGGTACTACATTCTGCATTCTTCACGAAAACCCCCTCTCCCCATCTCTCAAACGTATGTCACACATACACATGCACTCCGGCAGCTGTAAATGTCATGTGCTGCATGCACATCTTACTGCAGATGTTGACCATTACCCACATTACGAGCAATGCTAGGGGCGCAATATCTTTCACAAAATTTAATTGCATACGTTATCGTATAAATGGATAGTTTGTTTTGGTATCAAAGTATTACTTGCGAAACCATATGCATGCTTATTAATTATTATGTGCCTATTTTTCAGATGTCCTGTTTCAATGTAGTCTGGGGCTGCATAACCATGTGTACCCATAACCTAAATAACAGCAAAATAAAAATTAAATAAAAAATAAAAAATATCACACACCTTGATTAAATCAAGTAAATCTGATACGATTACAGAGACTATAATGTCCTCGGCTATACTGCATTATACGAGCAATTTATATTGTCATTTATGTTGAGCTGTCATAGACATTTGCCTCTTTCTTGATAGCTTTAAGTCGAGTTATTCAGGTACCATTTGTTATTGAGTATGCTATATTTCTATGTAAACTATTCTGTACATGATTGTACAAAGTACAGGTTAAAAGGGAAAAATGGTATTTACTGAGGGATATAAACGAGATTTCGCAATGAGACAATGGCAAAAAATTGTAGTATGTCCTACTATTAGGCAAAATTTATGACCAATGACATGGTATGTGAAGTTTATTCCACCGTAACATTATTTAAAATGCAAAAAAGAAAAAAAAAAGGTATACTCACTGCTGTTGACACGTGAGTATTTCCACTGGTTGGCCCCTCGCGGGCAAGCCCAAAATCTGAAAGTCTTGGCTTGAAATCCTCATCCAATAAGACATTAGACGCCTTAAAATCTCGAAATATGACCTATAAGATTCAAAGAGAAAAGAAGACGGAATGAGGAGAAACATAAATACAATGAAAAGCAAATTTAAAAACTCCAAAGAATATAATTTATTTGCTTTAAAAAAAAATTGATTTTTTTTATTAATTAATGACTTAATCTAGAATTTATTTTCTAGTGACTAATAAGAAGCAACTAGCAATATAGTACCCTCGACAAGAACTCTATGCACCCCGTATTGGTAGTAATCCGCAATGGTAGTAATCCGCAAGGAACTATTACTTGTATCCAAACATCTAATGTCAAGATATCATCAACAGTGGTGGATCCAGGATAAAATCAAAATGAATGCACAAATTAAAAACACTAGTAGGAATTGAACATGGGTCATTTAAGTAATAAGCAAAATGCACCTACCACTATACGATCTATACTACAACAGTTTTTTATTAGTGGGTGCACCGCCACCCATTATCTAACACTTATATCCGCCACTGATTGTCAAACTTTAATGAACAGTGAAAACATAATGGATTCTAGCATCCAAGCAGACAAGGGTGTAGCTAGCCAAGTGCTGCTAGGAATTATTTGTTCACAACTTACTTGAGAAGAAAAGCATCATTAAGTTCGAAAGTACCTAATTTAGATGTGTAAAAACACATCCATCAAAATCTCTTATTGTTGTGTGTCTCTCCCACATCCACAAACTCACCCCTACGAACTATATTTCATGAAAAATTCAAATTGAAGCTACTCTCTAGGTCATGACCTATTCAATATCTCCCTGTTGCCGAACCAACTACACCCACTGCTGAACCAACTACACCCACCTCAACCACCACAAACACAACCACTACCTCCTATGTTGTCCCTACCCCTAATCCTGAATAATTAACATGGTTCCGCCAAGTTGAAAGTATTAGTTTTCTTCTTAAAAAAAAAAAAAAACTCCCTCTTATCTCAATTATAAGAAAAACTAGTATTCTCTTACCCGTGCCACTGGCACGGTGACAGTACACAAATTAAAGAAATGATGAAATCGTCTTCCTCTCATCCAAAAATAAAATAAAAATAAATCTACCCAATACCATGATGATTACATTATTCCATAATCAACATTTGATGGAGGGTGGTTTGTTTGTGTAACTGCTGAAGAGAATATGAAGAAGTCGATTATCTGGGACCGTTATCCATTTAGGGTTAGTAAAAAAACATTTTCTTAATCCCATTTTACTATTATTCTTTTTTTCGTAACCCCAATCCAACCCATTAATCATATAAATAATTAATAATAATTATAATTCATAACCCATCCCCTATCCTATTTTTATCCAAGGTTCGAAACAAAAAACTTAAGTAATCATGACGAACGATTTTTTAATTGATTTAGGTGCAAACATTTTTCAAAAATCATTTTTTTAAAGATTCTAAAATCGTTCAAAAACTTAATTATATATAATAGTAATTATTATGTTAAGATACACTACTTAAATAAATGATCCTAATAAAATAAAAGAGAAAAATAAATAAATCAAATTGGAATACATATAAATAAAAAAGAAAAAAAATACCCAATTCAATTTTTTTAAAAGAAAGAGTATGTATAAATCATAAACCTTATTTTAAAGAGTATACTAAATAATTAAAAAAAATCATTTATTTATAATTAAAAAACAAAACAAAATAATATACTCCAATATGTCTCAAAATAAATGTCTATTTAAAAAAAAAATCACAAATTGAATGTTTCTTTCTTACAAATTTTGATTCTTAATGATTTTTTATCAATTACCACTCATTATATATTTGCAAAACAAAAAATTTTAAAAGTGAATAGAAAGATTATTTATGACTATTTGCTATACATATTTATAAAAAAAAACTATTTTAAAATATAACTTAAACGAAAATTATTCATTACCATTATTCTTTTTTCGTAACCCCAACCCAACCCATTAATCGTATAAATAATTAATAATAATTATAATCCATAATAACCCATCCCCTATCATATTTTTACATAAGGTTCGAAACAAAAAACTTAAGTAATCATGACGAATGATTTTTTAATTGATTTAGGTACAAACATTTTTCTAAAATCATTTTTTTTTAAAGATTCTAAAATAGTTCAAAAACTTAAATAAATAATCCTAATAAAATAAAAGAGAAAAATAAATAAATCAAATTGGAATACATATAAATAAAAAACCAAAAAAATTCCCAATTTAATTTTTTTTTTGAAAGAAAGAGTATATATAAACTCTAAACCTTTTTTAAGGAGTATACTAAATAATTTTTTAAAAAATGATCATTTATTTATAATCGATTTTTATGTTAAAAAAATAATCTTAAAAAAAACTTAAGTTATCTGCAAAAAGAAATAATAGTTAAAAAGAAAATAGGAAGGAGAAAATGAAAAAGGAAGGTTAAAAAAGAAAATAGGAGAGTGTTTGATTTCAGCCGTTTGATCACTTTTGTAACTTTAAATCTCAACCACCACTTATGTGGTAGATAAGAGAAAGTTTTTTGACCTTATATTGTATTATAGATAATTATTCTTATACATATTAAGAAAGTAATTGAAATAGTTCAATTGTCTTTAATTTATAATAAGAACAAGTTAAAATTGATAACATATCTGAATATACAATAAATGTTTACTTTTCTTTGAAAATAAATAATTAATTAAAAATACTTTTTTTTTAAATAGCATTAAATACAGTTGTATTTAATGAGTTTTGAATTGAAATTGATGATATTTGCTTATACTCCTTGGTCCAAAATAACTGTCACTTTTGGGCAAAATTTTTGATCCAAAATAACGGTCACTTTTGTGTTAAAAGCATTGAACTTTCACTTTTACTCTTACATTGAAACTTGTAACAATTCATTAAATGTTTTATTAAGTTGAGTATTGTAGCATAGGAAAACAACTAATATGGGCAAAATATATATATATTTTCGTTAATTTATAGTAATAATTATTTTTCTTAAATTCGGTGAAAATCCAAAAAGTAACAATTAGTGTGGATCAAATGGAGTATTTGAAAAAAAAAATCAACTTTTCTCTTATAATACTGGCAGAGTAAGTTGGAACTTGAAAATATAAAAAATGGGACAAATGCTATACGGTCGGGATCACCAACTGAAATGTGCAGTACAAAGACACAATAAATAAATTAATAAAATTTTGCCTAATATGAAATATAGTAATTTTTTATAATAAATAATACTCTCCATCTCGGAGAATCTTACTCATTTACCGTTTGAAACGAAAAATGAGGAATAATGTTTGTGAGTGGGTAGAAGAGAGAAAGTTGATTACAAATTAGTAAGTTTATAGTTGTTGTGAGTATGACAAATGTGTCTCATTAATAAATAAGTATTATCACATTCTCTTTTAAGAAAATGTGACCTATCAATGGAATGCCCTAAATGAGAAAATGACTTAAGATTTTTCAAGACGATACAAGTATAAGTCATTTGTTATACATATTTCATATTATAAAATATAATATAATTCATATTAATATAAAATATAATTCCCACAATATAAAAACTCGATTCCTCCAACATTAAGTCAGATGGTTTTGGATCCCAAAACATTTGGGCACCAAATCCATACCATAATGCGAATATTTGGGCAGCACAAATATGTATCTTTTTGATGCTACAAACGTTGGATTGTCATTTCCAAGAATCATAATCTTACAGTATCTTTATCCCAATCACCAATGCCACTTCACTTACTGGATTCAAGAAAGGATCTCCCTTATTATTCCATTATATTGGTTTAATCAATTAAATTATCAGAAAATTTTGGGGGAAACTAGTTTCTTTCAAATATTATAAAAAGTCTTGTTTTTAACTTAAAAAAACCGGTACATGAATTTTAAACCAAACTAACCCGACTTTTTGAACCGGTCATTGAACCGGTTTTTAAAATAAAACAGGACTTTTTATAATTTTTGAGAGAAACTAGTTTCTCCCAAAACCAACTCTTAAATTATTTAGTTGCAGCCTTTTTTAATATTTAATAGTTCTATCTTAATATCTAAATATTCTACCTATTTCACCCTTACAAACAGTCCTCTTCCGTTCCAAAATACTAAATAGTTTTAGACTAATTCATTAAATACTTTTATAATTCACTTTCCTAATTATAAATAAAGATATATTTAATAAATAATAGTAATTATTTTTAGGTAATAGCAAAGGACAACCAACCCTAGAATCCGGGCCAAACACAATCTAATTTTAGAAAATAGCTTTTTGATAATCCCCTAAACACCCCTCGCTTAAATAAAGAAATAAATGTACGTAGCACATGCCCGGATGGACCCTCAACATTTGATCGACTCAAGTCCAAAACTAAAAATTATATTTTAATCACTGAAAAGTTTGAAATTATAAATAGGTCATTAGACTTTCTGGTATTTAGATCCGTCATTGGACTAAGAATAATTTTAGTTTGGTCACTTTAGTCTCAAAAATTACAAATTAAACACTGGATTCTTCAGATTATGTTCAACGGTCCTTAGCCTACCCAAAAATACTTCATTTAACCCTATTTGTTCTCTGTTTCTTATATTAAAATCATATAACCACAGTAAACAAAATAAAACATAAATCAAATAAAAAATGATTGAGAACAAGGAAATAATTAAGTCTAAAAATATTCAATAAAATAAAAACTCATTCATCACCGAATTAAAATCATGATTAACCAGTTAAAAATTAACTAGTTAAAAATGAACTTCTTACATAAGGGCCCATAAACACCCTCAACATTTAAGGACCAGAATACCCTTAACAGCTGAATGAAACACACTTGCTCTCATTTCAAATACCAGTCCGCAGTTATAAATGATGTATAAGACTATTTCACCTCTTATAGTTAAATTATACGGTAAATTACAAAATAGGGTCTAACGTCCACTTAGTGTTACCAGTTCGGGGCCTGACGTTCAAAATATAGTGAAATGGGGGCCGAATTGTCACTTTGTTTGCAAAATAGGGCTTTTGACGAATTTTGTTAGAAAAAATCAGTTAAATCAAATCCAAATCCATACCATAATGCGAATATTTCGGCAACACAAATATGTATCTTTTTGATGCTACAACGTTGGATTGTCATTTCCAAGAAATCATAATCTTACAATATCTTTATCCCAATCACCAATGCCACTTCACTTGCTAAGTGTGAAATTATAGTTATACTTCTGGATTCAAGAAAGGATCTCCCGTGTTATTCCATTATATTGGTTTAATCAATTATTTTGTCAAAAACTAGTTGCAACCTTTTTAAATATTAATTTTTCTAAGGTGTGCTCTTATTTTAAATATTGGTTTCTTTAGGACACACGTTAAGCTTCTTAAATAAGGCAATCAATGTATTTATATGCTTTCATAAATATGTAAGTTTACCTATATAAAAAAATATTTCTATAATTATGGAAATGCATAGGTTAAAGTAAGTATAATTATGGAAATGAGTAAGTTGAAGTAAGTATAATTATGAAAATGAATACTCCCTCCGCCCCACATTACCTTACTCGTTTACTGTTGAGAACGAAAAATAAGGAGTGAATATATATAATGTTATTAAAGTAGGAGATGTGAGTGGGTAGGAAAGAGAAAGTGGGGTAGAGAATAGTAAGTGGATAGTTGTTGTGAGTATGACAAGTGGGGAATAAAGAAGTATTAAAAAGTTTCCTTTTTAGGAAAGTGTGACTCTAAAGTGGAACGCCCAAAATAGCAAAATGGGTAAGATTTTATGGGACGGAGGGAGTAGATTAAAGTAAGTATAATTATGAAAATTAACGACTGGGAATATTTTCCTTTATCTTTCTCATTGAATTCAACCACTATAAATACAATATACAAGAGTTATCAATGGAAGAGGATTCTAATCAACCTAATCACTTCCATGATTTTCGGTTCTATCTATGGTACATACAATCCTACCAAGACTATAATACTAATATATACACAAGATATATACAGTGAATATTATCTATACTAATATTCACTAACACTCCCCCGTAGTCGAAGCTGGAGGAAGGCGAACATTTAAACTATCCCGAAAGTCTTCGAATAACACCAATGGAAGCCCTTTCGTAAAGATGTCAGCTAACTGATGGCGGGAAGGAACATGACAAACTCGAACCTCGCCCCGAGCCACTTTCTCACGGACAAAATGAATGTCCATTTCAATGTGCTTAGTACGTTGATGCTGAACCGGATTACCGGATAAGTAGATTGCACTAATGTTGTCACAAAACACCAATGTTGCGCTCTCAATAGGACAATGGAGCTCCTGAAGTAGATTCCGAAGCCAGCAGGACTCCGAAACAACATTTGCCACACCTCTATACTCAGCTTCTGCGCTAGACCGAGAAATAGTAGGTTGACGTTTCGCGGACCATGAAATCAGATTGTCCCCCAAGAATACACAGTACCCGGATGTTGAGCGCCTAGTATCCGGGCAACCAACCCAATCCGCGTTCGTAAATGACATAAGAGACGAAGTGGAGGATGGATAGATGCCCAACCCGTGATGCGTCGTCCCCTGTACATACCGAATAATACGCTTCAGCGCCTGCATATGTTCCTCCCGCGGATCGTGCATGAATAGACACACTTGTTGCACAGCATACGTGATGTCTGGGCGGGTGAATGTCAGATATTGCAGGGCCCCTGCTAGGCTGCGATACAGAGACGGATCAGCATAAGGAGCACTTGTGTGTGCACTCAACTTGGCCTTGGTATCAACTGGCGTTGGCGAGGACTTACAGCTTGTCATCCCTTCACGGTCCACTATTTCCATGGCATACTTTCGTTGAGATATGAACAAACCTCCATTGTGATGTGTAACAGCTAAGCCAAGAAAGAAGCTAAGAGTGCCCAGATCCTTCATTGCGAATTTTGAACTAAGAGAAGAGATAATAGTTTCACACAATGCCGAGGAAGAGGCTGTCAATACAATATCATCGACATATACTAACAAATATGCCATATCTCCATTAGCTCGGTAGACGAATAGAGAATGGTCGGTTCGACTTTGAGAAAAACCCAAAGATGAGACATAGTCAGAAAACCGTGTTGACCACGCCCTCGGGGCTTGTTTTAATCCGTACAAAGATTTTTTTAGTAAACATACATGATCCGGGAATTCTTTGCTACGAAATCCGACAGGCTGGTGCATGTAGACTGTCTCATGTAGTTCGCCTTGTAAAAAAGCATTTTTCACATCTAGTTGATGCAAAGGCCATTTCCGAGACACCGCAAGGCTTAGCACGGTTCGGATGGTTGCCGATTTGACCACCGGACTAAACGTATCCCCACAATCAATACCCACTCGTTGCGTCTTTCCATCACATACTAGACGGGCTTTATGCCGGTCGAACGAACCATCTGCCCTGTCTTTATGAGAGAATAGCCACATGCAACGAATAATATTAGCCTGAGGTGGACGGGGCACCAACTCCCACGTCCTATTATCAATAAGAGCATTATATTCATCAAGCATTGTCATTTTCCAATTAAGGTCATGAAGAGCAGAAATAGGATTTTTTGGTTGCGGAGATTTTGACACAGATACATGCAGATTGAAAGACTGCTTGGGTTTGAAAATACCCATCTGGCTACGGGTAACTGGCCCACGGGTGATGGCAGGAGGACTGATATGAGGAGGACTGGATATAGGCCGAACAGGAGAAGTAGGTGCATCAGTCTGAGGAAAGGCAGTGGCCGGATCAGAAGCAGTAGGCTAGTTGGGCAGAACAGCCGAGGGAGGTGCCAAGGGAGGCTGTACGTCCAGACTGGTAGGTTGGACAGGCGAGGTGAGGTGATCCACTATGTAAGGAGATAAATCATCGTCCAAAAAATCATATGAGGTTGCCGAGGTTTTGTGTATGTAGCTAAAAGGGAATTTAGTTTCATCAAAAATGACATGTCTACAAATGATTATTTTTTGGGATTGGAGATCATAACACTTGTACCCTCTATGATTAGGGGGGTAGCCGAGAAACACACAGGGGGATGAACGGGCTTGAAGTTTATTGATGGTAGGAGACGGTATCAATGGGTAACACAAGCAACCGAACACACGAAGGTGAGAAAATATGGGAGGTTTGCAAAAGAGGACTTGGAGCGGAGATAAAAAATTCAGAGATGAATTTGGAAGAATGTTCAAAATATAGGTTGTCATTTGAACTGCATGGTGCCAAAACGTAGGCGGAAGGGTGCCATGAGTTAATAACGTACGAACCATATTATTAATAGTACGAATCTTACGCTCGGCTTTGCCATTTTGAGGGGAGGTGTATGGGCAAGATAGGCGAAAATCAAGCCCATGAATTTTACAAAAATTCCGAAAATTCTTATTATCAAACTCACGACCATTATCACATTGAAAAGTTTTAATGTTACGTTCAAACTGAGTTTTGATATAAGTGCGAAAAGACAGGAATGTGGAGTACACTTACGATTTATGGGCTAAAGGGAAAACCCACAAAAATCGAGAGAAATCATCAAGAAACAGTAAATAATATCGGTGGCCCAAGGAACTCAGAACCGGGGAAGTCCATAAATCACTATGAATTATATCGAACGGAAATAAAGTACTAGAATTTGATTTAGGAAAAGGAAGTTTTACATGCTTTCCTAGCGAACAAGCACGACAAACATGAGAAACTTTGGTCCTACTACAATCAATAAATTTATTCTTTCTAAGAGATTCCATTACAGGTGTGCCTGGGTGTCCCAAACGCTCATGCCACAGAACCGGAGACAAAGCAGAAAAAGCAAATTGAAGGTTGGTTGACTTTGGATTGGTGACGGGATACAGATCGCCTTGGCTCTCACATCTCATGAGATGAGTCCCCGTCAGGAAATCCTTCACAGAAAAACCAAAAGGGTCAAACTCGACGGACACCGAATTATCAGTGGTGAACTTACGAACAGACACTAAATTTTTAATAATTTCCGGAGCATGAAGAACATTTTGAAGACTAAGGGTAGGATGAGACGCAGAAATTTTAGAATGCCCATAACCTTTAACCGGAATTGAATGACCATTACCTACAGTTATGCCATGATTCGTGCTCAAATGAAAATAGGGCGTGAGAGTACCTGAATTGGATGTCATGTGAGATGTGGCGGCAGAGTCCATGAACCAATTTGGTGATGGTGGAGTCATACCTAAAGTATGCATGGCTGATTCCACATCCGTAGGTACTGAAGAACTCGACGCATGATGTGCCTGCTGCGGCCTTGCGCCAAGTAAAGATGGTTGATGCTGCTGTCGGCCAGATGGGAAAGGCGCCCTAGGCCACTGTGATGCTGCTGTGGGATATGGACAAGGTGGTATAGCCCATGGCCAGTTCCATGCACCACTTCATGGAGATTGCTGACCACCACCGTACTGCTGACCACCGCCATACCACTAATTCTGAGAGCCATCGAACTGAGCTGGATTACCCCCACGACCATTCGATCCATTTCCCGGACGAGTCCCAGATGAACCCGTCTGCTGACCACCACGACCCCCATTCTTGCCACCTTTCTTCCCGTTATTGCGGTTTTTGGAACCACTAGAGGTGGGAGGATGCAGCGGTGCTGGAGAGGCCACCGTGAATGGACTGGGTGAGTCACGAGCCACCATTGCTGATGCCATAGAAGCCTTTTTCTGTAAGCCAGATTCTTCAAGGACAAGCATAGACCGGGCTTGGTGAAACTTCGGAAGAGGATTGCTTTGACGAAGAATGGATGCAACCCCATTGTAAGCTTCAGTCAATCCAGCCACCATCTGAAGAACCAATCTATCATTGCCCACAGGAGATCCAACGTTTTTCAGTTGGTCGGAAATTTGCTTCAGGTGTTGACAGTATGCCGAGGCTGAGGAAAAAGACTCCATGTGTGTGGATGAGAACTCCTGCTCTAGACTAACAGTGCGAGAATTCTTATTGTCCTCGAAGATGTCCTTCAAGGAATTCCAAGCATCCATCGCCGTCTGGTCAGGCTCCAAGATCGTGTTGAGAAGGTCGGTGGAAATGGTGCCATAAATCCATCCTAGAACTTTTGCAACTAGGGTGGAGTCCAATTCGATTTCCTCAGCGGTGGTTGGGTCCTTCCCCTTCCCATTGGCCGAAGGAATGATATGGTGAAGAACCTGGAGGGATCGAGCGTGGACCTTAAACACCTCGGCCCATGTCGCGTATTGAACGTTCTCCAGTTCAAGAACAACAGTGATATTGTTCTTGATATTAGTCACAGCCATAGCCGGATGGAGGGAACGAGTCGACATGAGAGAGAGACAGGAAGAAGAAAACAAGGAGAAAGTGAAGAAGAATACGTCTGGAATACACGAAGGAGGCGCAGCGGAATTTGGGCCTAGAACTCTCGTGATACCATAAAGACTGGGAATATTTTCCTTATCTTTCTCGTTGAATTCAACCACTATAAATACAATATACAAGAGTTATCAATGGAAGAGGATTCTAATCAACCTAATCACTTCCATGATTTTCAGTTCTATCTATGGTACATACAATCCTACCAAGACTATAATACTAATATATACACAAGATATATACAGTGAATATTATCTATACTAATATTCACTAACAAAAATGAATAGGTTAAAGTAAGTATAATTATCGGTTTCTCTAGGGCACACGTTAATCTCATTTTAGAAAATAGCTTTTTGATAATTTCGTAAACGCCCCTCACTTAAATAAAGAAATAAATGTTCGTAACACATGCATGGACCGACCGACGCAAGTCCAAAACTAAAAATTATATTTTAGTCACTGAAAGTTTGAAATTATATATTGGTCATTAGACTTTCTGGTATTTAGGATCAGTCATTGACTAAGAATAATTTCAGTTTAGTCACTTTAGTCTCAAAAATTACAAATTAAATACTGGATTCTTCAGATTATGTCCAACGGTCCTTAGCCTTCACAAAAATACTTCATTTAACCCTATTTCTTCTCTGTTTCTTGTATTAAAAGCATATAACCACCGTAAACAAAAAAAAAACATAAATCAAATAACAAATGATTGAGAACAAAGAAATAATCAAGTCTAAAAGTACTTAATAAAATAAAAACTCATTCATCACCGAATTAAAATCATAATTAACTAGTTAAAAATGAGCTTCTTACGTAAGGGCCCACAAAGACCCTCAACATTTAAGGACCAGAATACCCTTGACAACTGAATGAAGCACACTTGGTCTTATTTTTGGTCAAATACCAGTCCGCTCTTATAATTGATTTATAAAACTATTTCACCTCTTATAGTTTAATTATACGGTAAATCACAAAATAGGGTCTAACGTCCAAAGAGTGGTATCAGTTTGGGACCTGACGTTCAAAACTTTGCGAAATAGGGGCTGACTTGTCACTTTGTAAATAGGGCTTTTTGACGAATTTCGTTAGAAAAGTCAGTTAAGACACATGTGATTTGCACGTAATTGACAAAATTGATTGGTTTGAAACGGGCGTTAGTTCATATGGGTTAAATGTAATTTTTATTAAATGAAGGGGAGGATCAAAATCAACAAACAATCTTTCCCCTAAAATAATCCAACCCCAATTTAAACCCAAACCCAAACCCAAACCCAGTTCATCGTCCCCAATTTACCCATTCTCCATCTTCTCCGGCCGCCAGCGTCCATCCTTTTCCTTACCCCATCGACGAAAATTTCCCATCGCCGGTGAGTGGAATGAAGTGTGCAATGATTGTTGTCCACCATAGTTCAAAAGTACATTTCATAAATCAGGATCCGTGGAAAATCGATATTTGGGCTTTGAGGTTTAGAAATTCCGAACTTCATCTTCCAATCAAAGAAGCATAATTTGTCGATTGAGAGATGTTTTGGGTTTCAGAGCTCAACCCTTTGAACCAAAACAATGTCGAAGGGTACAACTTGAAACCCTAGTTTTACGAACCATCAGACCATTTACAGACCAAACTTTATATGCTCCATGTTAGAACTATTATCGTATACTCCTTTGTATAGAGATTTAGTTTCCTTAGAGTTCCTAATCTTGTGGCTCAAGTACTCAAAGTATAGTGTAGCTTAGCTAGAACTCTTGTATTGTACTCCCTCCGTCCCAATCTAAATGTCCAAACTTTTCATTTTGGGCGTCCCATTTAAAATGTCTCATTTCCAAAAAAGGAAAGTTTTTTTCACTATTCCACCCACTCATTCTCTCTCCTACTTTACTTTTACACTCACAACATTCTCTCTCCTAACTATTCCTCCCACTCATTTTCTCTCCTATTTAATTTTTCATACTCGCAACATTTAAACTTTTTCTCTTTCCTACCTCACTTTTTCTCTTTCCTACCTCACTTTCCTTAATTCCCGCGCCGGACCCATTTTTGGACATTTAGATTGGGACGGAGGGAGTATTATTTATACACTTTGTCAATAATGAAAAGACTACGGAAATAATTCTATTATGGTATCCGACCAAGCAGTAGGGAAGTTTGATCAATCTTCTACAATTAATTGAGCCGGCGAGGAAACAGTAATTCAATGTCCCACAGGAGGAAGACATTACAGGTTGAGAAAATCAAAATCAACATTGTCATCAAATATCATTCAAGATTTTAATTAGGATCATTAAAATAATGAACTTATTCAGAATGGAAACCAAACCAGCAATACTAGCTAGCCACCATGAAAACAACCATCTTCGTTGCCACCATCATAATTAGTAGCTCCACCATCTGTTGATGCTGCCATGGTTGTAGGCATCATACATCCATCATCATCTTCTTCTTCTTCCTCATCATTATTATCATCACTCTTTCTTGCCTTTGGCATCATTCTCATTGTCGTCAGCATCATCCATACTATCATCACTCTTTCTTGCCCTTGGCATCATCCTCACCGTTATCATCATCATCATCATCATCATCATCATCATCATCATCATCCATACTATCATCGACACTCTCCTCTCTGCCCTCACTCTCATCCTCATCCTCTTCCTCGTCCTCGTCTTTTTTCTTCAATTCATGGTCCTGCAACAAGAAGATAGGTATGTATGTATCAAAAACAAATGGTACCCAATCATAAAAACGGGTTTTATCGGGTATTAACTGGTTTCAGTTGACACACATAATTGAAGATACGGAATCTGGAAACCTTCAGATCAGGAGTGTTAATGGATGACCATTCCCTATTATTTGTGAACTTCAAACATCTCTTAGTTAGATAGTGACTCATTATTCATGTAACTGTCTGTTGACCAAAGAAAAGATAAGCTACTATGAATTGAAATGTGAAAACTGTGTGCATTGCTGCTTATGAAGAACAATAAAAAAAGAGAAGGGGAAGAAGTCTAAACAAAAATAGATATTAGAACTTGTATAGGAACATGTGGATACATACCTCCCTCTGTAAATGCCATTGTTTAGGTTACCTTCCCAAAACCATTGCCCTCCTCCCCAATATAGCTCTCCTTCTGGAACTTCAACTGGTTCATCAAGCACTGGTGCATTCACTGCTCCACTACAGAAAGTCTTCATGTCTCGGCAGCCACGAATCGTAACTTCATCCAATAGTGGAAACTCAAAAGAATACTTGCTTGAGCAGAATGATGTAAACCTATGTAAATAACAAAGTCGTAGAACCTTTAGTTGAGGGAAAACAATCCTTTCCTTCGATCTTGGTTCACCGGAACAACCTTCATCATCTCCTTCTATCATGACCACAATATTACCGCATGATTCAACTTCTAGAACTTGCAGATTCACAAGCATTTTGGCCATTGATTCTGTAAGTAAATATCTCAACTCGTTGCACTCGGATGCTTCAAAAGTTCTAAGGTTTCGGAAGCCTTGTATATTTTCTGAGGCATCCTCCATACATGCGTTAACCCAAATGTGCTAATTAATCTTATTCTTGTCAACTTATCAAATATGAAAGGTGCAATTTCCCCCTCAACTTTCAGACCCTCCAAGTCAAATACTGCTTTCATTGATTGACATTTAGATATATCAACATCTTCAAGATTTGGTAATGTTGGTGAATCAACAAAGTTTTTGAGATTTTTACAATCAGATATGCGTAAGATTCTTAGTTTGTTGGATGGTCCATCGTGCATTTGGGAACCCACTACCTTTTCGAGGGTGCTTAATTCATCGATCTCCATCTTGTCCAAGTTCGGGAAACTAACCTGTGAAATTGCATAAACGTAGTAATGGTAATCTCAATGAGTCATATGAACAAGAAAAAAAGTTGATGATATTCTGAGACCTGATTAAAATGACAAAACAACAAAGGAAATAAATCAAGTAAGCGACGAAGCCCCCAAGACGGCCTTAGTCGAGGGAATATATTACCCCATAAAAATGACGCTTAAATTAATCACTTAATTATCACAACCTTTTAACACAATTAAAAAAATAAGCATTCATAGACTCAATTCAAGTACAAATTAAGAAAAAAAAGGAATTCGTTCATAGACCAAATTCAAGTACAAAGGATGTGAGCTGCAAAGAGAAATAAGATCAAATCTATGATAATTTAAGGCTCCATTTGTTTCGCGTAAAACGACTTCCGGAAAATGATTTTCTATAAAATGTTTTCCGGAAAAAAAGATAAACATGTTTTCGGCTGTTTGGTAAGGAAAATGCTTTCCGGAAAATATTTTCATGTGTTTAATGAAAATATTTTTCAATAAAAACACAATTTGAGATAAGTTGAAAAAGATAGGGTGGGGTGGTAAGGTAGAAGGTGGGGATTAGTAGGGGTGATCAGGGTAGGGGTAGGATAGGGTGGTGGGGGACATATAAAGGGTAAGATGATGGTAGGCTAGGGTGGTGATAGGGTAGGGATGGGGTAGGTGTGGAGTAGGGTGGGTAGCTGAGAGTGTGTGAGGGGGGGGGTTAGGGTGGGGGGGCCGAGAGTAGGGGAATGGAGTTGGGTGGGGGAGTTGTTAAAAAATAAATTAATTTAATCATGAGTAAAAAAAGTTTGATCGTGGGAGGGGGTTGGTGGTTGGTGGGTGGGTTGGTAGGGATGGTGAGGGTTGTTAAAATATAATTTTAATGTGAATAAAAAAATTGCTTGGGAGTTGGGGAGATGTTAAAATATAATTTTAAAATGAATAAAAAAATAATTTTTTGACCTTGAGGGGGTGGTGGTGGTGAGGGGTGGGGGCAGGGGTTGTGAGTGGGGTGAGGAGTTGGTAAAAATAAATTTAAAATGATTAATTTTTTTGACCCGACGGGGGAGGGGGGTGGTGGTGGTGAGTGGGGAGGGAGGTGGGGTGGTGAGGGGGGGGGATTGTAAAATCTAATTTTAAGAGACTAAGAAAAAATCAAAATAAAAGAAGAGCATACCAGTTGATTGAGCAGACTTTGTACTGTGCAACAATCGCCTTCCAAGTCCTCATTGCCCCGCTCCGGGGAGAAGCTCTTCAATATATGCAACCTCAGAAGCTGCAAGTAATTTAGTTTTGGAAACTCAATCTTTTCGATTTCTTTGGCGTCATCTCCTCCATCGTAGGAAATAACTCCTTCCAGCTTTATACATCTGTCTATTTTTAGTTCTTTGAGTTGCACCAGGCATTTAGCCACGGAGGACGAAAAGAGATACTCAATTGAATAACAAATGCTTATTTCAAGAACTCGAAGGTTGCCGAGGGAAGGAGGTTGAATGGGACCACTCCACAAGTGTCTCAAGGCTAGTAATATGCTTAGGCGGAGCTCTTGTAAATTTGGAAAGGATCCATCGGGAATTTTACTTATCTCAGTCAGATCCTTCATGTTCACCTTGAATCTTGACCAAATCAGGTTGTTGAGACACCACAGCCATTGCAACTTCATTGAATAAACTTTCTGCTTTCACTTTCTCGAGAACTTTTTTCACTAGTGTCGTCTTGCCAACACCACCCATCCCGGATATACCAATCAAATTGATCGTTTCATCCTTGAGCGCGTCCATGACTTCATTCATAGTTGCTATTCTGGTTGCAAAGCCCTTGAAAGCATCATCCTTGGGTGATATAGATGCCACCCCTGAAGGCACAATTCCTTGCGGAACTGCCGGGTGTGCAAACTTGGTATACTTATCAGCCTCGACTTTAAGTTTACGGATATCTACTGTAAGCTTTGTGGCTTTCCTGCTCAACATATAACGATGCTTCAGGTTGGGGCACCATCCATTCAGACACCCTTTTTTGACACTGGAAGTACCTTCATGAACTTCCATAGCCTTGCTCGTGATGCCATCAACTTTGGTGAGCCATAACTTCACAGTAGGGTCAACAATTTCCAAATTCCTCTCAGCTGCAGCAGTGCTTAGGTGCACTCCATTTCTCCTTGCTTCGAGTTCAGGAAGCTGGTCATCAAGAGTTTGAATATTCTGGTTGTAGCAGAATATATAGCTATATATCAAACTATATATAATATGTATTTTTCACTTGTGAACAACTGAGATTTATGATTTTTATATCTAACTATATATAATGTGTATTTTTTTCACTATTGAAAAATGATTTCTCAGTTGTTTGCATCTGAAAAATGAGATCTCTCAATTCTTCACATTTGAGAAATGAGATTTTTTAAAGTTGTGAACAACTAAAAAATTGGTGGAGATGAGTTCTTTTGAAAATCTTCTCCCGATGAGGCGATGACGACCGAATAACTATAGAAATGATCAGATTACTTATTCATGTACTCCCTCCGTCCCGAAAATGAATGATCAAAAAAGTTTCAAATTTGCTTTCGATTAAGAGTAAATTTAATAATGATTTAACTGAAATTGGTTTTTCGAAAGTAAAAAATCAAACCTGATTATCTGAATTGCTTTGATACAATACTTCACTTGAGACCTGATGTTCACTTGAGACCTGATGATGATGAGCTCAAATTTAAACGAAGAAGAGTAGAAAAATATAAACCTTTCATTGTTCGAATGATTTTTTTTTTATGATGTAAAAAGCTGGCAACTGATTGATTGTTGTCCCCCCCATGTGATGCCCTCAGTTCCTTTAGTATTCCTTTCTTTGTCATAATTCTGACCGTAAGGATAATAATATTCCTTTCTTTGTCAAGAAAAATACTCCATTTAATGTTCAGTCTCGATTTAATGTTCACAGTTTACTTTGTGCGGAGATTAAGAAAAAGGTGTAGGTGGTGAAAGTATTGTGAGTATGAAAAATTAAATAAGAGAGATAATGAGTGGGAGAAATAGTAAGTTGATTGGTGTTGTGAGTATAAAAATAAAGTAGGAGAGAGAATGAGTGGGGGAATAGTAAAGATTATTTGCCATTTAAGGAATAAAGCAAGTAGAAACCTTAAATTGAGACGGACCAAAAAGAAAAGTAGGAACATTAAATCGAGACCAAGGGAGTATAAACCTTTGATTGTTTGAATGATTTTAATTTTTATTTTTTTATGATCTAATAAGCTGGCAATATATTGATTGATTGTTGTCCCCTCCATGTGATGCTCTCAGTTCCTTTAGTGCTTCCTTTAGTGCTCTTCCACTAAGAAACAGCTCGGCATAATTCGACGTTAAGGATAATAATATTCCTTTCTTTGTCAAGAAAATATGCGAATATCAAAGCTTAAAGATATCTTCCAACCTGCAAATGTTATTCTTTAAAATTATACTCCCTCCGTCTAGTCTTATAACAAATAACAAATGTTATTTCTTTCCTTTCTTTTTGGGTGTTTCATAACAAATATTAATATCACAAAATGGAAACTTGATAATACTCCCTCCGTCCCTAAATGTTTGTCCCGTTTGACTTTTCAAACATTATAATTTAGTGATTTTGAAACTTTAATTTTGGTTATTTTTACGAACGCTTTGAAAATTATTGATAATATACACCGCCGTTATGTAATACTCCGTCCCTAAATGTTACAAGTTTTGAAAATTTAGTGATTTTGAAGCTTTAATTTTGGAAATGAGACTAACTTTTTGGGACAAAGGAAAAGAGAAAATGGGACAAACACTTAGGGACGGAGGAAGTACTCCTTTATTCAATAAGACTTACTTACCACTCACAACAATAATTCGCTTACTATTCCCTATCCCACTTTCTCTATGCTACTTTATATTTCGTATTCACAACATCTGCTGATAAACATTTACAAAGCCCATATACATAAAATAAAATATAACACACAACTTGTATGTCTTGTACAAAAAAAAAAAAGCATTTAATTTCAGAACCTTGATCTGCAGCCCACATAGAAATTGATCACCAAAAAACAATTCCATCTATTCCTTCAATCCCAAAACAAGTCTCATGAAAGTTCTTAAAATTGTCACTATGCATCATTAAAGATAATATCAATAACTACTTTTAAAATTCCAGAAAGATAATCATTTTTATAATTTTTAGTCAAAAATCAACATTTGATAAAAAAACACTTATTTTGGGACGGAACCCTAGGGAGTATTGGAATTCCTCATGAACAGTATTAAGAAACAACCGTTTGACATGATAAATTGGAGGAGAGAGAAAATAAAGAAGGAGCAGGTCATGAAAATGGAGACGTTGATGAAAGTGTAGGGGGCATGAAGAACAAAAATGTAAAATTCTGTTAGAGTCATGCAAGTGGGTTAAATGTGTAAGTAAATGAGTTAATATATACTAGTACTAACCCCCGTGTATCAAGAGCATGGAGTGACGTCTACCCAGTCGGGGTTCTACTAAATTCATTTTCTCGTTCTTTAATAGAAATCGTCGTGCTAGAAAAAAAAAAATTATGTCCCAGAAAAGTAATTTAAACTAAATTTTTATTTATTATTATTGCAAAAAGTAAAAAAAAATCATGAACAATAAATTTTAAAAAATAAAATTCAAACTCTATTGTTATTGATGGTTATGAGATGGATAAGTAAATAATGATAAAAAAAAATAAATTAATAAAAAAGTCATGTAGTGAATAAAAGGGTGTGGTGGGGGGGGGGGAGTTAAAAGACGAGTTTGGGAGGAGAAGGTGGAAAGTTATAAAACTTGGAGTGGGAAGGTGGAATATTTGGGTTAATCAAGGCCGTCGGGTCAATTTTCTAGATTCAATCTCAGCCGCTTTTTTTCCAGCGATAACAAACGGTTAAACTCGATGTGTATTGTATTATATACTATTACTATCCCCCGTGCCAAGGGCACGGATTGATGTCTACCCGCTCGCGGTTTTACTAAATTCATTTTTCCTTTTTTTTAATCGAAATTGTTGTGCTAGTAAAAAAATATTACATCCCAAAAAAATAATTTATTATTATAACAAAAAGTTAAAAAAATCATGAACAATAAAAAATAAAAAATAAAGTCCAAACTCTATTGCTATTGATATTTATGAGATCGATAAGTAAAAAATAATAAAAAAACAAATAAATAAAAAATCATGTAGTAAATAAAAGGGTGTGTGGGGAGAAGTTAAAAGGAATGTTAGGGAGGAGAAGGTGGAGAAGGTGGAGAGTTATAAAACTGAGAGTGAGAAGGTGGAATATTTTGGTTAATTCAGGTCGTCAGATCAATTTTCTAGAATCAATCTCAGCCGCTTTTTATCCTGGCGGTTACTGACGATTTTTCCTATAACTCTTACTTGTAAACAACTGAGATTTATGATTTTTATATCTAACTATATATAATATGTATTTTTTTCACTATTGAAAAATGATTTCTCAGTTGTTTGCATCTGAAAAATGAGATCTCTCAATTGTTCACATTTGAGAAATGAGATTTTTTAAAGTTGTGAACAACTAAAAAATTGGTGGAGACGAGTTCTTTCGAAAATCTTCTCCCGATGACGACCGAATAATTATAGAAATGATGAGCAAGCAAAAGATGTCAAATTTAAACGAAGAAGATCTAGCAGAAAAATATAAATCTTTGATTGTTTGAATGATTTTTTTTATGATGTAAAAAGCTGGCAATTGATTGATTGTTGTCCCCCCCCCCATGTGATGCCCTCAGTTACTTTAGTGCTTTAGTGCTTTAGCCTTTAGTGCTTTAGTGTTGTTCCTCTAAGAAATGACAGCTCGGCATAATTCGAGGGTAAGGATAATAGTATTCCTTTCTTTGTCAATTGTCAAGAAAATATGCGAATATCAAAGCTTAAAGATATCTTCCAACAATCAACCTCTGCAAATGTTATTCTTTAAAATTATACTCCCTCCGTCTAGTCTTATAACAAATGTTAATTCTTTCCTTTCTTTTTGGGTTTCTCATAACAAATATTAATATCATAAAATGAAAACTTGATAATACTTCTTTATTCAATGAGACTTACTTACCACTCACAACAACAATTCGCTTACTATTCCCTACCCCACTTTTTCTATGCTACTTTATATTTCGTACTCACAACATCTACCGATAAACATTTACAAACCCCATATACATAAAATAAAATATAACCCACAACTTGTATGTCTTGTACAAAAAAAAAAAAGCATTTAATTTCAGAACCTTGATCTGCAGCCCACATAGAAATTGATCACCAAAAAACAATTCCATCTATTCCTTCAATCCCAAAACAAGTCTCATGAAAGTTCTTAAAATTGTCACTATGCATCATTAAAGATAATATCAATAACTACTTTTAAAATTCCAGAAAGATAATCATTTTTATAATTTTTAGTCAAAAATCAATAGTTGATAAAAAAAACACTTATTTTGGGACGGAACCCTAGAAAGTATTGGAATTCCTCATGAACAGTATTAAGAAACAACCGTTTGACATGGTAAATTGGAGGAAAGAGAAAATAAAGAAGGAGCAGGTCATGAAAATGGAGACGTTGATGAAAGTGTAAGGGGCATGAAGAACAAAAATGTAAAATTCTGTTAGAGTCGTGCAAGTGGGTTAAATGTGTAAGTAAATGAGTTAATATATACTAGTACTAACACCCGTGTGTCAAGAGCACGGAGTGACGTCTACCCAGTCGGGGTTCTACTAAATTCATTTTCCCGCTCTTTAATAGAAATCGTCGTGCTAGAAAAAATATATTATGTCCCAGAAAAGTAATTTAAACTAAATTTTTATTTATTATTATAGCAAAAAGTAAAAAAAAAATCATGAACAATAAATTTTAAAAAATAAAATCCAAACTCTATTGTTATTGATGGTTATGAGATCGATAAGTAAATAATGATAAAAAAATAAATTAATAAAAAAATCATGTAATGAATAAAAGGATGTGGGGGGGGGGGGTTAAAAGGCGGGTTTGGGAGGAGAAGGTGGGAAGTTATAAAACTTGGAGTGGGAAGGTGGAATATTTGGGTTAATCAAGGCCGCCGGATCAATTTTCTAGGTTCAATCTCAGCCGTTTTTTTTCAGCGATAACAAACGGTTAAACTTGATGTGTATTGTATTATATACTAGTACTAACCCCCGTGCCAAGGGCACGGATTGATGTCTACCCGCTCGCGGTTTTACTAAATTCAGTTTTCCCTTTTTTAATCGAAATCGTCGTGCTAGTAAAAAAATATTATATCCCAAAAAAATAATTTATTATTATAACAAAAAGTTAAAAAAATCATGAACAATAAATAATAAAAAATAAAGTCCAAACTCTATTGCTATTGATATTTTTGAGATCGATAAGTAAAAAATAATAAAAAAACAAATTAATAAAAAATCATGTAGTAAATAAAAGGGTGTGTGGGGGAGAAGTTAAAAGGAATGTTAGGGAGGAGAAGGTGGAGAGTTATAAAACTGAGAGTGAGAAGGTGGAATATTTTGGTTAATTCAGGTCGTCAGATCAATTTTCTAGAATCAATCTCTCAACTTTTTATCCCGGTTCTGAACGATTTTTCCTATGTGTATTGTATTATAGATAACTCTTACTTGTGAACAACTGAGATTTATGATTTTTATATCTAACTATATATAATATGTATTTTTTTCACTATTGAAAAATGATTTCTCAGTTGTTTGCATCTGAAAAATGAGATCTCTCAATTGTTCACATTTGAGAAATGAGATTTTTTAATGTTGTGAACAACTAAAAAATTGGTGGAGACGAGTTCTTTCGAAAATCTTCTCCCGATGATGACCGAATAATTATAGAAATGATCAGATTACTTATTCATATACTCCCTCCGTCTCGAAAATGAATGACCAAAAAAGTTTCAAATTTACTCTTGATTGATTAAGAGTAAATTTAATAATGATTTAACTGAAATTGGTTTTTCGAAAGTAGAAAATCAAACCTGATTATCGGAATTGCTTTGATACAATACTTCACTTGAGACCTGATGAGCAAAAGATGTCAAATTTAAACGAAGAAGCTTAAGAGCAGAAAAATATAAACCTTTGATTGTTTGAATGATTTGTTTTTATGATGTAAAAAGCTAGCAATTGATTGATTGTGCCCCCCCCCCCCCCCCATGTGATGCCCTCAGTTCCTTTAGTATTCCTTTCTTTGTCATAATTCTGACTATAAGGATAATATATTCCTTTCTTTGTCAAGAAAAATACTTCCTTTGTCTCGATTTAACGTTTACAGTTGACTTTGCACGGAGATTAAAAAAAAGGTGTAGGTGGTGAAAGTATTGTGAGTATGAAAAATTAAATAAGAGAGAATGAGTGGGAGAATAGTAAGTTGATTGGTGTTGTGAGTATAAAAGTAAAATAGAAAAGAGAATGAGTGTGGGAAATAGTAAAGATTCATTGCCATTTTAGAAATAAAGCAAGTAGAAACTTTAAACTGAGCGGACCAAAAAAGAAAATAGGAATATTAAATCGAAATGGAGGGAGTATAAACCTTTGATTGTTTGAATGATTTTTTTTTATTTTTTTATGATGTAAAAAGCAGGCAATTGACTGATTGTTGTCCCCCCCCCCCCCCCCTCATGTGATGCCCTCAGTTCCTTTAGTGATGTTCCACTAAGAAACAGACATCTCAGCATAATTCGACGTTAAGGATAATAATATTCCTTTCTTTGTCAAGAAAATATGCGAATATCAAAGCTTAAAGATATCTTCCAACAATCAACCTGCAAAAGTTATTCTTTAAAATTATACTTCCCCCCCAACCCCCCCCACACCCCCCGTCTTATAACAAATTATAACAAATGTTACTTTTTCCTTTCCTTTTGGGTGTCTCATAACAAATATTACTATCACAAAATGGAAATTTCATAATACTTCTTTATTCAATGAGACTCACTTACCACTCACAACAACAATCTGCTTATTATTCTCTACCCCACTTTCTCTATGCTACTTTATATTTCGTACTCACAACATCTACCGATAAACATTTACAAAGTCCATATACATAAAATAAAATATAACGCACAACTTGTATGTCTTGTACAGAAGAAAAAAAGCATTTAATTTCAGAACATTGATCTGCAGCCCATATAGAAATTGATCACCAAAAAACAATTCCATCTTTCCTTATCAAATGCAATCTTTTCCAAACTAGAAAATCCACTCATTTAATGCTACTCCACTAATATATTAACAGGCAGCTCAGAATTTAATTTGCAGAACTTTAATTTGCAGCCCAAAATAAGTCTCTAACTAGTCAATATCTATTCCTTCAATCCCAAAATAAGTCTCATGAAAGTTCTTAAAATTGTCACTATGCATCATTAAAGATAATATCAACAACTACTTTTAAAATTCCAGAAAGATAATGATTTTTATAATTTTTAGTTAAAAATCAATAGTTGATAAAAAAAACACTTATTTTGGGACGGAATCCTAGGGAGCATTGGAATTCCTCATGAGCAGTATTAAGAAACAACTGTTTAACTTGGTAAATTGGAGGAGAGAGAAAATGAAGAAGGAGCAGGTCATGAAAATGGAGATGTTGATGAAAATGTAGGGGGCATGAAGAACAAAAATGTGAAAGTCTGTTAAGAGTCGTGCAAGTGGGTTAAATGTGTAAGTAAATGAGTTAATATATACTAGTACTAACCCCGTGTGTCAAGAGCACGGAGTGACGTCTACCCACTCGGAGTTCTACTAAATTCATTTTGTTTTAACAAGATACAAGATTACACGAGAAAACAAAAGCGTTTTTCGGCAATGAAACCACTGATGACGCCACAACTTTTGGGGTCTCACAAAGATGAATAGCTAGCTTTGTATGAACTGGATACCTAGATCAAAACACAAACAATAAGCAATGTTAGAGACCAAGTCGGGGTTGATTCCGGTTCAGGCCTTCGGGTGTGAGAGTAAGACCTTTGAGAGTTTGATAACTGAGATTTAAGACTTAGAATGTCTTAGTGTGTTTGTGTGCTATGGTTTAGACAATGTGACTTACCTTGCCCAAGAGGTCAAATGAGTGTATATATAGTAAGATAGGGCAGTTGGATGACATCAGCCCTTTTGGAGATATTAGCCTTTGACATAGGACACGTGTCCGCACCTGATGGCTCGTACAATAAAGCACAGAATACTGAAGGAGGAGTCTCTAACGGTGCTTTTTGTTTGTGTTGTGATCTAGGTATCCAGTTCATACAAAGCCTACTATTCATCTTTGTGAGACCCCAAAAGTTGTGGCGTCATCAGTGGTTCCATTGCCGGGAAATGCTTTGGTTTTCTCGTGTAATTTTTTGTGGTGTCATCAGTAGTTTCATTGCCGTAAAACGCTTTTGTTTTCTCGTGTAATCTTGTGGTGTCATCGGTGGTTCCGTACTTAGCCTCGAACCGGAAGAATTCATGAACTCTCCGGTTCGAGTCGCGGAGAAGGGGCTCCATAGCTACCCTGGGTGCCACATCACAGCTTTCCCTTTGGGGAGCCACCAGAGCGAAGATCAACAAAGGTTCGTTGTTGATAATCGTGGTCATCCTGCTGGTGAATTTCTCATGTTTGAATGTGTGTTACAGGCGTTTGGCTTGTATTGAAGCTTTCACTCATTTTTAGCCTGTCATTTCTGTTTATGGTACATTCCTCCATGGTAGATATAAAGGGCTAATACCGATTGCCATAGGTGTTGACTCCCAAGACAGTATACTTTCTCTTGCATTTGTTGTTGTTGTAAAAGAGGGTGGGTGAGCTGCAATGGTTCTTATATATTGTTTGAAGACTTATTATCAAGAGTCGTGAGGTATGCTTGATATCTGACCGTCATATCACAACATTCTTAAGACTATAGCGGAAGATACATGGTGGCCACATGTACATCATAGATATTGCTTGAGACATATGCGAGCAAATTTCTTGGAGAAACATAAAGGGGCTGATTTGAAGCATTTGTTTTGTAGAGCTGGTAAAGCAAGTCAAAATAGGAAATTGAGATATACCTTGGAGAGTATCCGTTTAATTAACCATGAGACAATTAAATGATTTGTGAATTTAGATGTCAGAAAGTGGACATTGGCGCATGATGGTGGTTATAGATATGACATTATGACTACTAACATGTCTGAGGTTTTTAATGGTGTCATGAAAGGAGCCCGTGGGATGCCAATAACAGCAATTGTTGAGACTACATTTTATCATTGTGTAGAGTACTTTCAGCTAAGACATGGATTTTCACTAAATGCTTTAGGAGGTAATCCTGACAACCCAAATATCAATCCCCCACACCAATTTAGTCAGAAAGTTCATTACCGATTCAGGAAGAATAGCGAGGAGGCTAGGAAACATCATGTTAGGAGATTCAACACTCATGTGATGTGGGTGTATCAGGTGACACAGCACGTCGCGGCGAAAAAGGTGAAAATATCCTAATTAGAGGTGGTAACGGGTCGGGTTCTGGCTGGGTTTGGCCAACCGTACCCGACCCGCCAAAACAAATGAAGATACCAAAATCGCCCGTCCGTACGATCAACAAACCCGGACCTGACCCGGACAAAGTGTTGCTAGCCTTTTTTTGGGCTTTGGCCCAAATATTCTCATTAGCTTAAACCCAACAACCAAATCCTTTTAATATAAACTTGATATAAATAACAACAACAATGTAATTAGGGATATTGAACACTACAAGAAAACAGCAAAATAGCGACGGAAAAATTCGTCGTTAAAGTTAAATATTCCGTCGCTAAACACTTTAACGACGGATTAGCAACGAAATAATTTCCTCGCTAAAACCCTCGTCGGTAAATTTCTACCGACAAAAATGTTTTTCCGTCGGTGATATACTGACGGAAAAATCCGTCGGTAAACCTTGAAATTCGTCGATAATTACACGGAATTTTCCATCGGTAAAGCTTTTATCAGTTTTAAAAAAATTACCGACGAAAAAATCCGTTGCTAAATTGTAAATTGTATAGAATTAAAAAAAAAATTAAATTATTTAAAAAACCACCTGCAACCTGTTCAAATACCAAAATACCAACATTCTGATACAACTCAATTAAACATTCACTAAAAACATACCAAAAACATGAAAAAACAAATTTAACGTTCACTAAATTCTAAGAAACATAAAAAAGTATATAAGTTTGATTACAAGCCAAATAAAACCACAAGTTTAATGACCACGACCGCCGCCACCACTTCGCCTACTAGCAAAGTCATTACATGCTAATGCCTTCCCAATGGGTCGACAAATATTGAGTATATCATTTAGCCACAAGCCTCATATTGAGTATATCATTTAGCCACAAGCCTAGCTTTATATCTCTCAATAGATCCATTAGCATGATATTTTATTTTAAACACCCATTTACAACCAACAGGGGATTTGCTAGAAGAAAGAGGGACAATGTCCCAAGTATGATTTTGTTCCAATGCCTCTATTTCTTTAGACATGGCGGATCTCCAATTCTTATCTTTATTAGCTTGTAGAAAAGACTTAGGTTCCACATAATGAGTGAGAGCATTAATGAAATGAGAATGAGATGAAGAACAATGATGATAAGAAATGTACTTGGAGATAGGATACTTGGATGAAGTGAGAGAATTGACTTTAGATTTTGAGGTAGGAACAATGTAGTCTTTGAGAAGCACATAGGGAATTTTAACTCTTGAAGATGTCCTGAGAGGGATAGCAGGAGGAGGAAGAGGAGAATGAGAAGGGGAAGAAAATGAAGGAGTAGAAGCATAATCGAAAGAAGAATTGTGGGGAATAGGATCAGATGCAGAAGGAGGTAAGATAGTAGGATAAACTGTAGCCGTAGGATTTTATGGTTCAGACCAAGTAGGATGAACAGAGGATGGAATGGAAGAAAAAGGAGAATGAGGTTTGAAAGGAAAAATAGATTCATGAAAAACCACATGTCTACCACATGTCTACTTAGAAAAATTTCTTTGATAGCAATATTATAAAGTTTGTACCCCTTTTTAGCAAAAGGGTAACCTAAGAAGACTGATGGAATGGCTCTTGGAGAGAACTTGTTAAGAGAATGATTAGATGCATAACAAAGACAACCAAAAGTCCTAAGATGATCAAAGTTGGGGGACTTATTATGCAGTAAAGCATAAGGAATTTTGTAATCAATGGCTCTAGTTGGGAGAAGATTAATGATATGGGTGGCAGTGAGAAAGAAGGCAATGACGACCATTGTTAGCCAAAGAAGTTGAAGCGTAGGGTGGGGAAGGGAGACAGCGAAAAGGAGGCCGGAGTGAGGGAATCGGATAAGGAGACATGCCTGAGTTGGGGAAGAAGAAGATATGGTTTAGTGCGTGTTTTTTAGAGAGAGAGAAATTGTTTTAGAGAGAGAATGTGATGAGATAAATGGGGGAGATGAGGGGAAAGGGGGAGGGTTTTAGCTGTTTTAAAGGGGGCATTTTGGACATTTAGAGGTTTCATTAATTAACAGGTCACATGGGAAGCACATGGGTCTGAGGGGTGCATGGAGAATTATAATTTGAGAAAACTTTTTGGGATAAAGGGAATCACATCTGGACAGAAGGGCCCTTGGGAAATTAATCTAATAGTAAAAACAACAAGAATTTTAGGACAAAATTTATCTTCTCCAACTACAAGTATTTTCGGACGGAAGGATTGCCTATTTCACCCTTACAAACCCACCTACATCATCGAGATAATTTAACTATTTTCGGTTTCACCCTTACAAACCCACCTACATCATCGAGATAATTTAACTATTTTCGGTGGTGAAACCACGTTATAGAAAGTGGTCACTCGAACTCCATAATTTTGAGTTATTTTTTGTTTTACCTATTTCGATGCCCTTTGGTTTGGAAAAATAATCATTATATCATAATTTTGATTTCGTTTCATTGAAATTCTGGGTTTGCCCCACCACTTATTTTACCCCTTACAAACCCGTCAATATTGAAATATAGAACCTATTTTATCCTTACAAACCCACCTATATCAAACTAATTTACTCATTTTACCCTTGCAAACCTATCAAGTTTAGGAAGCACAAACCACCAAATTAATAGAGTGATATGGAGTTATACCCTTTATTCTTTTCTTTTCTTTGGGGTACAATTTTTTTAGACACATTAGATCTGCTAAAGAGTCTTAACATTTCTTATGGCTTTCTTAGAATGTTTCTAGCTGAATATTTGGGTCTCTTGATCAACAACAGAAACAGGTCATATTGGCATTGATTTGTGAAAATCTCAAGAGTTTTGTTGATTCAACAATGGTTCAAAATCTTGAAGAAGAAAATATTGGATTTGATTGTGAATCGATCTTCGAAACGAGGCATAAATTCAATCAAAAATAAAAATGGATAATAGCTTTAGGCTTGATCATTGAGCCTTTTGATCTGAAGTCGATCCCAACAGTCAGTCGTTTACTTGGGCGTTAAATAGATCAATCTTAAAAATGACTTAAAAAAATTAACTGAATCATACCAGAAAAGGCTCTTCTTCACTGAAATAATTCATGTTCCAATTGTTCTTATTACATACTGTGAGAGCTTCATCAAGAGCCAGAAAGCAGGCGACTCGTTAAAAAAAAAAAAAGGTACCACCTCAAAAGGTTTAAAAAAAAGAAGAAGATACGATAGCCTGTAGATGATCTTGAATCCATGACGACCAAGCAGTAGGGAAGTTTGATCAATCTTCTGCAATTACTTGAGCCGGCGAGGAAACAGTAATTCAATGTCCCACAGGAGGAAGACATTACAGGTTGAGAAAATCAAAATCAACATTGTCATCAAATATCATTCAACATTTTAATCAGGATCATTAAAATAATGAACTTATTCCGAATGGAAACCAAACCAGCAATACTAACTAGCCACCATGAAAACAACCATCTTCGTTGCCACCGTCATAATTAGTAGCTCCACCATCTGTTGATGCTGCCATGGTAGTAGGCATCATACATCCATCATCATCATCTTCTTCTTCTTCCTCATCATTATTATCATCACTCTTTCTTGCCTTTGGCATCATTCTCATTGTCGTCATCAGCATCATCATCCATATTATCATCACTCTTTCTTTCCCTTGGCATCATCCTCACCGTAATCATCAGCATCAGCATCCATACTATCATCACTCTTTCTTGCCCTTGGCATCATCCTCACCGTCGTCGTCATCATCATCAGCATCATCATCATCCATAATATCATCGCCACTCTCCTCTCTGCCCTCACTCTCATCCTCATCCTCTTCCTCTTCCTCTTCCTCTTCCTCATCCTCATCCTCATCCTCATCCTCATCCTCTTCCTCGTCCTCTTCCTCGTTCTCATCTTTTTTCTTCTTGGTCCTGCAACAAGAAGATAGGCATGTATGTATCAAAAACAAAAGGCTAGTAAGGTAGACATACAATCAAAGGGGTGATAAATCAAGAAAATTACTCCTTCACTCCACTTTTCAAGGAAAACATAAGTCACATTTTGATGGAGTGTAAAGTTGATACTAATCAAGATAATATGGAGTACTAATTTGGACTTTGCAGAACATTTACTAAGATGTATTTTGTGCTTCTAATAAAGTCCATAAATTCTTTACTTTCTTTTGTCCTACGTACAACTTGTATGTAGCTTTGTACTTACACGAAGAGGAGGTTTCACATGTGGGATGGAAATTTCATAATCCAACCCAAAAACTCACCCACTTTATCCATGCAAAAAAAAAAGAGTTGGGTAACCATTGGGAACACATTGAAATGGATATTTATTAGTTTATCCAAAAGGCACCCAATCATAAAAACGGGATTTATCGGGTATTAACTGGTTATCCAAACACAATCAGTTCACCATTCCCTATTATTTGTGAACTTCAAACATCTCTCAGTTAGATACTAGTGACTCGTTATTCATGTAACTGTCTGTTGACCAAAGAAAAGATAAGCTACTATGAATTGAAATGTGAAAACTGTGTACATTGCTGCTTATGACGAACAAAAATAAAAAAAAGAGCAGGGGAAGAAGTCTGAACAAAAACAGATATTAGAGCTTGTATAGGAACATGTGGATACATACCTCTCTCTGTAAGTGCCTTTGTTTAGGTTACCTTTCCAAAACCATTGCCCTCCTTCTGGATCTTCAACTGGTTCTTCAAGCACTGGTGCATTCACTGCTCCACTACAGAAAGTCTTCATGTCTGGGCAGCCACGGATCCTAACTTCATCCAATAGTGGAAACTCAAAAGAATACTTGCTTGAGCAGAATGATGTAAAGCCAGGTAAATTATCAAGTTGTAGAACCTTTAGTTGAGGGAAAACAATGCTTTCCTTCGATCTTGGTTCACTGGAACAGCCTTCATCATCTCCTTCTATCATGACCACAATATTACTGCATAATTCAACTTTTAGAACTTGCAGATTCACAAGCATTTTGGCCATTGATTCTGTAAGTAAATATCTCAACTTGTCGCAGCTAGTTGCTTTGAAAGTTCTAAGGTTTCGGAAGCCTTGTATATTTTTGGGAGGCATCCTCCATACATGCGTTAACCCAAGCAGAGAAAATAATCTTATGCTTGTCAACTTATCAAATATGAAAGGTGCATTTCCCCCCTCAACTTTCAGACCCTCCAAGTCAAATACTGCTTCCATTGATTCACAATCAGATATTTGAACATCTTCAAGATTTTGTAATGTTGGTGAATCAACAAAGTTTTTGAGATTTTTACATGCGAATACGTTTAAGATTCTTAGTTTGTTGGCTGGTCCATCTTGCATTTGGGAACCCACTACCTTTTCGAGGGTGCTTAAATATTGGATCTCCATCTTGTCCAAGTTCGGGAAACTAACCTGTGAAATTGCATAAACGTAGTAATGGTAATCATATGAACAAGAAAAACGTTCATGATATTCGAAGACCTGATTAAAATGACTAAACAACAAAGGAAATAAATCAAGAAAGCGACGAAGCCCCCAATACGGCCATAGTCGAGGGAATATATTACCCCATAAAAATGACGCTTAAATTAATCACTTATCACAACCTTTTAACACAATTAAAAAAAATATGCATTCATAGACTCAATTTAAGTACAAAGGATATAAGAGCATCGCTAATGTATTGCACCAAATTTGAAGTAAACTTACTTCAAATTTTGCATCAAAAAAAAAAAAAAACCCCTCCAATGTTTGCTTCAAATCCTACATCAAAAAGGAATATTCCCTTGGACACCTCATCCTCTATTTTTTTCATTATTTCACAAACAATACTTAAATTTAAGATGCTTTACATATCCACCCCTCTACTTTTATTATAATGTAAAACATTATTAAAAAAATATATTTTAATTTAAAACACTATTTAAATAATTTTTATTAAATATAATTATACTTTATAAATATGTAATTAAAATTTAAATAATAGATAATAAAATTTATTATTCATAAATTACTAAAAGAAAGCGAAAGATGACATACTAAAATAAAATTACAAAGAAATAAGGCATCACGTTTGAAATACATAAAAATATTCATTCATCGTCAGAATTCGTATACTTCTCCCATAGATGCTCTATTAAAGCGTTACGGAGTTCAATATGAGCATTCTTGTCTTTGATTTTTCTATGGCAAGCAATGAATTCTTGAAAGCGAATATTTTCATCAGTTTCCATTTCAACTGTTGGAGCTTGTGCTACGGGCACATCTAAAATTGGAGCATTGAGAATACGTTCATCATCGATTATCATGTTATTTGATTTTATGTTTTATTAGTTAATTTGTATTTCAATTGTTTGACTTTTCTATGTAATATTATTTTATGTTTTATAAATATTTTTATGTTTTGTTTATTGTATGTTTGCAATAATAATTTTTTTTTTAATTTCAAAAATTAATTTATTTTAGTTTGGGCAAAAGAAAATAAAAATAATTATATTTTAACAAGGTACAAGAAAATCATGCACGATTCATAAATAACGAAAATATATTTTAATTTCTTATTAAATATGTGCACTTTTTAAAATTGGAGGGACCAAAATGTAAAGATGAAAGTCTTGCTCCAAATTTGATGCAAGTGAATAGTGTTGCACCAAATTTGGTGCTACACTATTCACTTACATCAAATTTGAAGCAAAATTTGATGCACATTGGAAGGAGGAATAGTGGTGTTTTTGGTGATTTGTAGTAACATTTGATGCACATTGGAGATGTTCTAAGCACAATTAAGAAAAAAAGGAATTCGTTCATAGACCAAATTCAAGTACAAAGGATGTGAGCTGCAAAGTGAAATTTTCTCAGTTGATTGAATCTAAATCAACTTTAATTTACGTGTAGTGTTTGTAGAAAATGAATCTAAATCAACTTTAATTTAAGTGTAGTGTTTGTAGAAAATGAATCTTAATCAACTTTAAGAGTCTAAGAAAAAATCAAAATAAAAGAAGAGCATACCCGTTGATTGAGCAGACTTTGTACTGTGCCACAATCTTCCTCCTGGGAGATGCTCTTCAAAATCGGCAATATCTCAAGCTCCAGGTAATTTAGTTTTGGAAACTCAATCTTTTCGATTTCATTGGCGTCATCTCCTCCATCGTAGGAAATAACTCCTTCCAGCTCAGAACACCATCTTATTTTTAGTTCTTTGAGTTGCACCAGGCATTTAACCATGGAGGACGAAAAGAGATACTCAATTGAATCACAAAAGCTTATGTCAAGAACTCGAAGGTTGCCAAGGGAAGGAGGTTGAATTTTACTTATCTCAGTCAGATCATCCATATGCCTAATTTCTAAAGTCTCCAAGTTATGAAAGGCATTGAGTTTTCCTTCATCAATGAACGATCCTTCATCTTTACAATCTTCCAACTTAAGATATTGAGTTTTGCTCACTAAGAAATGGAGTTTGGTGTGCGAAAGCAAACTCAAATCACCTCTCTGAGATATACTATTTCTTATGATACCATATTCCCCGTAATAAAAAATCCTACCTATTTGAACATGGAATCTTTTTAGCCTTTCAAAGAAAGATTCTTCCAACTCTAGTAGAATCATTGACTTGGATACTCTAAGCTGTAATGTGGTCAGGGAAGGAAGTAAGTTCAGCTCTTTAATGCTTGTACTATTCTTTTCATTATTTTCCTCACTATTCTTTGCCCAAGATGCATAATTACCCATGTACAGCACTTCTAGCTGATCCATGCCTGATAACACAAAGTTGCCCATTTTCAGGTCACGGCCGCTACACCTCAAATCGAGCAACTTCAGATTTTTCAGCTCCCATACTTCACGTGGAAACTCGTCAAGCTGAGATTCGAAAAAGCTGAGAATCTTCAATCCCTTTAGGCATCCAATTGAAGATGCATCCCCAACCAGGTTGCAAAACACTAGGGACAATGCTTGCAAGTTAGTCAATAGTTGAAGTGTTGGTGGCAGAATAACATTAGATCTCGACTCCACATCATATCCATCTCTCTTCCCATCAAAACTAAAAACTTGTATCCCTCTCATCCCCTGAAAAAAGTCCTTAGCTATGTTTATATTTTCATGCTTGAGTTTGAGCTGCAAAAGCCTAAGATTTGGATAATCAAGTCCACCGGGAAGCTCATTCAACGCGCCCGACTTGATTGCGATGGCAGTGTGAGCTTTCTTCTTATTATGCTGTGGCCATTGTTTAAACTTGAAGTCGTGCCGTACCAAATATGCGTGAGGCGGATCTGATGCAATTATCAAGCACACATCTCGCACAACGTCATGCAATTTGACCCAATTATCCAGGTAGCCTTGAAGCACATCATTATCCAGGTCGCCTTGAAACAGATCATAATCCAGGTAGCCTTGAAGCAGTAAATTACAGCTCTTAAGGTATTTGACTAAAGTGTGTACCCTATTTCTTGTTTCTTCTAAAGTCTCAACATCGTCAAACAACTCGAGCCCAATTGAATATATGACCAGCTGTTCAATTTTGATGTTTTCGTCTTCTTCGAAAAGGCTGCAGAGCAACAGCAATGGTTGAGCATTTGGAAGGCGACTTTCTAAGAATTTGTAACTCAACATTATACTTGACTTCACCCTTTCTTCCATTCCAGAAGACTTCTTCAACTGCAGGAACGTATCTTCCCACTCATACTTGTCCCTTTTGGAAAGTGCCTTCCCAAGAGTTACAAGTGCAATAGGTAGACCTCCACACTCCTTTGAAACCTCTTTTGCAATGTCTTCTAGATCTTCATTTTTAACACAATCCCCTGCTGCATCTTGGAAAAGATTCCATGCTTCTTGAACGGATAAAACCTCAACTTTAATGTGCCTTTGAGCAGCCATCTCAATGCATGCACGTTCCATTCTTGTTGTAAACACAACTTTGCAACCATTTCCAGCAGGAATTCCAACTTCACCCAGATTGATTCCTTCCCAAATATCATCCAACACTATAAGGACCCTCCCGCCCTTTTTGAGTCTTTCACAAAGCCGCTCCGCTCGTGCATAACTTGACTCATCAGTTAACTTCAAGCCAAGCATTCCCGCAATTTCACCTTGAATCTTGACCAAATCAGGTTGTTGAGACACCACAGCCATTGCAACTTCATTGAATAAACTTTCTGCTTTCACTTTCTCGAGAACTTGTTTCACTAGTGTCGTCTTGCCAACACCACCCATCCCGGATATACCAATCAAATTGATGGTTTCATCCTTGAGCGCGTCCATGACTTCATTCATAGTTGCTATTCTGGTTGCAAAGCCCTTGAAAGCATCATCCTTGGGTGATATAGATGCCACCCCTGAAGACACAATTCCTTGCGGAACTGCCGAGTGTGAGAACTTGGTATCCTTATTAGCCTCGACTTTAAGTTTACCGATACCTACAGTAAGCTTTGTGGCTTTTCTGCTTAGCATATAACGATGCTTCAGGTTGGGGCACCATCCATACAGACACCCTTTTTTGACACTGGATGTACCTTCATGAACTTCCGTAGCCTTACTCGTGATGTCATCGACTTTGGTGAGCCATAACTTCACAGTAGGGTCAACAATTTCCAAATTCCTCTCAGCTGCAGCAGTGCTTAGCTGCACTCCATCTCTCCTTGCTTCGAGTTCAGCAAGTTGAACACGAAGAGTTTGAATATTCTGGTTGTAGCAGAATATATAGCTAAATTGACGGACAACTGTATTCACTATTGGATCCACCGTCTTCTTCACTATTTCCCCCACAACTGCCAATGCAATGTCTGACGCCATTTTCACAGCTACTCAAATTCTCCTGTTCACAAGTTGAAGATCATCATAAACTACACCCAAGATATCAAAGAATTGAAGCAAATACAATTTCCAAAAGAAAAATAAGTGTTTATAGTATAATGTCAGAGTGCACGTTGAGTTGTCTAAATGAGAAGTAGCAATGAAATTGTGGAGGAATCATATGATAAACTTAGAAAATTTCTTCAAAAAGAAGTTATTTAAACCGAATCAAGCAAACTAATCTAGTTTAGGACTCTAAAGGTATGTTGTGTTTGTTGGAAAAATATGTTGTGTGTGTGAAGGAAATTGTGTATTTCCTTACATGAATCGTTTAACAAAGATTATTGTGGGTTCATGTTCTACTCCGTGTGAACATTGAAATGGTATATCTAGATGTCTAATTTGATATTGGATGAGAAAGATATGATATCTCAAAGTTGGTGGGTTGAAAGTGTAAATTTTAGAATTTAACCCCACTATTGATGTCCCATGATTCCTAGATTAATGAGAGATTAATATGGGATCATTACCTTGGAATTAGAGGTTACAAAGTGTGGAATTAAACCCCATGAATACAAGGTAATGACTCCCATATTAATACAAGGATTAATTGGAAATTCATCACATGGTTGTTGTTGAAGCTATAATTAAAGAAACCAACAACAAATGAAATAAGAACTTTTTCCATCAATCTTCCTCCTCCTCTTTGCAATTTTTTCATTTTCTTTCTTTGGCCTCTATAAATTTATCCATGGTGATTTTGTCCAAGCATAATGAGATTCGCCGGAGATTCTAGCATGCAAGAATAGTCCAGTTCGTCCGTTTTATACCGGGAGGCGAACGTCCAAAACAACCTCAAGCACAAATCGGTAAGGGGGCGAATTTGTCTTAAGGAGATTGTGTTACACACGACTCGAACAACATCAAGATGATCAACTTATGATTTTCTCGTTGTTTAATTTTACGTTGTAAATTGTATTTCAATATACTGTAATTCTTTTCTCTTTCGTGCTTATTGTAAGATTTTGTCTAACAATCTTAAGACAAATTTCCTATTTGAGAAAGGATTACAAATTTGAGAAATCTGGTGAAGCGATGGCCATGGGAGAAAAGATAGAATACGATGGAAGAGACGGATAGAAGAAAATTCCAGCAGGTTTTTTGCAATGACCAGCTGTGGTAAAATTGCAATTCCCTATTCGTTAACCGTGGATCGAGATCAAATTTGGTGAGAAAGTTCTAAACTCATATAAGAACAATCTGGACGATGGAGATCAAATTTTTTTTTTATGTGGAGATGAAGATAAAATTTTTGAAACATAACAGTTTATAAAAGAAAAAAATATTTGAACATATAATGAATTAACGGATGAACATCAAGGATGTTGCGACGATTGTGTAAAATAGTTGTGGCGAAGCCACTTCTAGTGTTTATACAATGGGTGATATATCTCTTATGGTCAGGGGCGGATCTCACTGTGTGCCTGATGGTGCACCCACACCACCAAAAAAAACTTTTTTTTTTTACAAAACGACGTCGTTTTTGCTTAGAAAAAAAAAGATTAATAGATAATTTCTTCACGGTTTGCGGCCGGATTTCTTCACGGTTTGCGGCCGGATTATGGCAAATTGGGCCTGGATTGAACGATTGTGTTTATAGAAAATAGAAATTGGTTTTTATCATTTTTTATTCAGAGCAGCCCTCGGCCTCGGCGTTACTCCTTCCTGCGTCTCCTCAGTCCTCCCTCCTTGACTTCGTCGGCACTCCGGCAGCCTCCACCGTCGCCTCCCTCCCCACCGCCGACCTCTCTGGTACCATAGAATGGACGAACCAAACCCCTCTCCGCAACCCCCTCACAAAATCAAGAAGAATATCTCGAATCAAAGGTAAACCCTAAACCCTAGAAATTTAAAATTGCTTTAATTTTCTTGATTTTTTCTTTCTACTGTATAAGCCTTGTTATAATGAGTTTGTTCTAAATTCTATAAACTTAGCTTAATTGGATTTTTGATAACATGGTAATAGGTTGGATCGGATCGGTTCTTTACGCCGACTTCGAAAAATAAAGCAAGCACTAGTGTTCCAATTGCTCAAGAAGAGGTAGTTGTTGAAGATACACAAGGACCCCAACCTACTAGTGCTTCAATTAAATCTCAACATACAATACGATTACGAGGTGAAGATGTGATACTACTAAGTGATTCGGGGAAAAGGAAGGCAATCACGATTTTTCATCCGGATGATGTTGAAAGAGTTAGAAGAACGTACATCGTCATAGGCCCGGAACAACCAATTTTATCAGAATATCCAACCACTCTTATCTCAGGTAAAAAGCGAAAATTTCGTCATGGGTATTTTAGTCAATATAAAGAATGGTTGGAATATAGTGAATCGAAAGATGTCTTGTTTTGTTTGCCATGCTATTTGTTTAAAGATGTGAGTAAATATGGTGGTGAAGCTTTTGTTGGTAAAGAGGATGGTTTTAGGAGTTGGTCTAAAATTGGAGAGGCACTTGAAAGACATGCTAAAAGTGATTTTCATCTAGCAAGTAAAGCAAAATGTATCACTCTTATGAACTCTAAGCAAAGTATTAGAACATGTATGAATAGACAAACGGAACAAGAAGATAATGATTATGTAATGAACTTGAAGACATCACTTAGAGCTACTAGATTACTTTTGAGGGGTGGGCAAGCATTTCGGGGCCATGACGAGCGCAAAAATTCTTCTTACCAAGTTCATTTTCTTGAATATGTAAGTGAATTAAGAGAGGTTCATGGATGTCGTAAGATGACTTCCCCGGCCATTCAAAAAGAACTTGCAAGGGCATGTGCCTTTTTATCCACTTCAAAAATTTGTAGAGAGATTGGGGATGATGTGTTCACTATTTTAGTCGATGAATCCGGTGATTGTTCTATGAAAGAACAAATGGGGCTTGTTGTGCGTTATGTTGATTTCAAAGGTGGTGTTGTGGAAAGACTTTTGGGGATAGAACATGTGATAGAAACAAATGTCATATCACTTAAAAATGCAATTGAAGACATTTTGACTAAGAATAAGTTGAGTATGTCTAAGATTAGAGGTCAAGGATATGATGGAGCAAGCAAAATGAGTGGTTGTGAAAATGGATTAAGAACTTTAATTCAAAATGAGAATCCTTCTGCATTTTATGTTCATTGTTTTGCTCATCAACTTCAATTGGCACTAGTTGCGGTTGTAAAGCGTAATATTGATGTGAGTGCTTTTTTAAGGTTAGTTAATCAAGTTGTGAATATAATTGGATGTTCTAACAAAAGACAAGAGTTGCTTCGAGACAAACAATTTGCTCATTTAGCCGAAATTATAAAGGAGGGTTTGGTGGAAACTGGTAGAGGTTTGATTCAACAATCATCTCTTTTGAGGGCCGGTGATACTCGTTGGGGGTCGCATTACAAGACTCTTACGAGCATAATGACTTTGTATGGTCTGGTAATTAAAGTCCTTGAAACAATTGTTTAAGATGATTCTTGTGATGTTCGTGGACAAGCAAGCACTTTGATAAATGGGTTACATGATTTTCGTTTTATTTTTATGTTATATTTGATGGTTGATGTTTTAGGGATTACTCATGATTTGAATTTGGCTTTACAAAGACGTGAGTAAGATCTCTTGAATGCTTTAAATCTTGTCACAATTGGCAAACGGCGACTTCAACATAAGAGGGATAATGGATGGGAAGTACTCTTGAATAGTGTGGTTGAAATTTGTATGAGACATGAATGGATGGACCTTTTTACTTGTTGAAATCCCATCGTCAAGGTTCATTTTTTACTAATCTACATCATTACAAGAATGATTGTTTTTTTAGTATTTTAGATGTGCAATTGAAAGAACTTGATGAAAGGTTTAACGTGGAAAGCACCGAACTATTACCATGTCTAGCATGCTTGAGTCCTTCCTCGTTGTTTGCTTCTTTTGACGAGGACAAATTGATAAGGATGACACAATTGTATCCTAATGATTTTTTGAACGAATGTGAATCATCTATCCGCAATCAATTGGCTAATTATATTATGGATGTTAAGTTAGATTCTCGTTTTTTAGATTTGAAAGGGCTTGTTGATCTTTCAGCAACACTTGTGGAAACCAAAAAGAATGAGACTTACCGTGTAGTTTATAAGCTTGTGATGTTTGCTTTGCTTTTGCCGGTAGCAATCGCAAGTGTTGAGCGGGATTTTTCAGCTATGAAGCATGTGAAGGGCGACTTGAGGTCTAAGATGGGGGATGAATGGTTAAATGATCGTTTGGTAACTTTTGTAGAAAGAGATGTATTCATGACTATTAGTGATGATGAGATTTTAGCTTATTTTCAAAACATGAATCCTAGGAAGCATCATATGTAAATTGTGTTTATTTTATATAATGTTGACATATTAAAGCCTATTATATTTTTATATGTAAATGTATAGAATTTTAGTTTTGCGTTTTTTTATTAAGAATAGGCACCACCAATAGCTTAGGTGTAGATCCGCCACTGCTTATGGTTCACAAGAATCATAGTGATAAAATTTGAATAGTTCGTTGGAACTATGTTGAGAAGATGAACGTTATGTTGGGATCTTTGGATAAGGCTTCTTAAGGAAATAACAAAGAAAATGAGAAAGATAACGGGAAAGATAACGTAAATTGAAAAGACAAACTTGATGTAGTCGAGGCTTGTGTTTAACACAATTTTCGTAAGAAGTATTTGTCCCGCACTGGTGCTTACGGTTGATGACAATCTTCTCGTGAGATGCAACGACTTCTATTTGTTAATAGGAGCACTCCAAATTAACAAATCTAACGAACAATTGACTATTTGGAACTTTAGGACTTTGAAGAAAATAATGCAACAAGATGAAATGATGTAGCTAAGTTAATCTATCTCAAATGTGTGTAGGAAGACTCAATTTACTGTATATATGAATTGAAATTCGGTGGGGAAGTATATAAGGAGAGTTAAGGGGTTTGTGGCTTTTCCCTTGAAAAGTCACAACTTTTCGGGTATAACAGCACTTGCACGGCCGTGTCCAAGGAACTGCACGGCCGTGCAAGGCAATATGCACGGTCGAGTCCAAGGCTCTGCACGATCGAGTGTCAAGGCAAGGCACGGTGCACGGCCGTGTCCTAGACACTGCATGGCCGTGCAGAAGCTTTTTCAGCCTGCTCATCAGCCCTTTAGCCACAACAAGTCCAAACCAATTTTGGGACCAACCCAAATCAAACTTTGACCCATTATTTAACTCTTGTTAAGTTACAAATCATTTGTCATTAATTTCTCATTCACCCGGAAATGGTTTTGAGACAATAAATGAATTTCCTTATCTACAACAAATGTAGAATACATTTTGTAACTTACTTCGTTAACGAATAACGAACTCCGTTGGAAGTTAACGAGCTTCCATTAGAAAGTTAGGTCAACGACAATTCAAACTTAACTTTCGTTACCCATTTCCAACAATCCCCCACATGAATGACAATTAATGCATGTATGCAATTTCGTCCAAAAGTTTCGGCGAACCATTATTACATCGGGATAGATAGCTTCTGGCTTTGAATCTTCCCTAGTGAAATATTATCGGATATACTAGCCATTTGGTAGCGAGTCGCTTTGAACCAGTGACTGTATGATGTATACCAAGACAACAATACTCACATAATAATAGCTCTAACAGTTATTGTTCTCACGTTTTGTCCATTTCGGCCCTGAACCGTATCTCATTCATAAGCGTTCATATTAGAAGAGGCCAAGTTACTTCTCGCTTATATAGGTGATTCATACTATTAGGAGTATCCTGCACTACTCCACCCGTAGGTATAGGAATCATTAAAAGTTTTCTTAACTTATCCTCACCACTGCTGCAGGTGCTTATACTTGGATGTTCTGGGAATGAGTATTCAACATCTCCAGGTCATTCAACCGAATTGTTGTTTCCAAGTGATTCTACTAGAACTTATAGCTTGGTTGTCTCATTGAACCAAAGGCATGGGATCTCCAATTCTCAAGGTTGAGTGTCCACTATGAGTTCTTTTGTTGTGGGTTTTAAGCCCATTCCCCTTAACAGTTTATACAGTTGATCTCTATTTATACCTTTCGTAAACGGATTCGCTATATTATCACTTGACTTCACATAGTCAATTGTGATAACCCCATTCTTGATCAACTGTCTAATGGTATTATGTCTACGACGGATATGTCTAGACTTACCATTATACATACTGCTCTGTGCCCTTCCTATTGCTGATTGACTATCACAATGTATTAGTACAGCAGGCACAGGTTTATTCCAACAAGGAATATCCTCCAGGAAGTTCTTAAGCCATTCTGCTTCTTCTCCAGCTTTATCTAAAGCTATAAACTCATATTTCATCGTGGATCTAGCTATACACGTGTTTGGAGGATTTCCATGACATCGCTCCTCCACCAATTGTGAATACATATCCACTTGTGGATTTAGAGTCTTTTGTGTCTGATATCCAATTAGCATCACAGTATCCTTCTAATACTGCTGGATATCTCTTATAAAGTATCCCATGATTCATAGTATACTTTAAATATCTCAATACCCTCATTAGTGCTTTCCAATGATCTGTACTGGGATTACTCGTGAACCTGCTTAGTTTGCTCACTGAATATGCAATGTCTGGACGTGTACAATTCGTTAAGTACATCAGACTGCCAATTATTCTTGCATACTCCAACTTAGAAACTGGTTCCCCTCTGTTTTTAGCTAAGTGTAGCGCCAAGTCTACCGGAGTCTTAGCTGGAGGACTGTTAATGACATCGAATTTTCGAAGTACATTTTCCAGATAATGGGATTGTGATAGGACTATTCCTTCTGATGTTCTAGAAATCTTTATTGCTAATATGACATCGGCTAATCCCATATCTTTCATGCCAAAGTTCTTCTTTAACATGCCTTTGGTATTCATGATCAATTCATGACTACTTCCCATTATTAACATGTCGTCTACGTAAAGACAAACAATAACAAATGATTCAGATGTTCCTTTAATGTAGACACATTTGTCACATTCATCAATCTTGAATCCATTTGATAACATAGTTCTATCGAATTTCTCATGCCACTGTTTAGGTGCGTGTTTTAGTCCATATAATGACTTTACAAGTTTACACACCTTTCGTTCTTTACCAGGAGCCACGAACCCTTCGGGTTGTTCCATGTAAATTTCTTCATCAAGCTCTCCATTTATGAAGGCTGTCTTCACATCCATTTGGTGTATCTCAAGATTATGCACTGCTGCAATAGCTATGAGAATACGTATAGATGTGATCCTTGTGACAGGGGAGTATGTATCGAAGAAATTATATCCCTCTTTCTGTCTAAACCCTTTGGCAACTAGCCTAGCTTTATACTTATCAATAGATTCATCGGCTTTATACTTCTTTTTAAGAATCCATTTGCAACCTAATGGTTTGCAACCTGGAGGGAGATCCACAAATTCCCAAGTATTATTAAGCATTATGGATTCTATCTCACTGTTAATAGCCTCTTTCCAGAATGTACTGTCCGGTCCAGATAGAGCTTCTTTAACAGTAGCTGGTTCGTTTTCCAACATAAATGATAGAAAATCAGGACCAAAAGACTTTTCCAATCTTGCCCTTTTACTACGTCTAGGTCCTTCATCTTCTACTTGAGATGGACCGTTTGTAGATTCATATATTCTCTTTTGAGAATTACCTTCTTTCCTATCCTTAGCAGGAAAGATATTTTCAAAGAATACTGCATTCCTTGATTCTAATGTCATTCCTGCATTCATATCAAGAATTTTTGACTTGTGCACTATGAATCGATAGGCACTACTGTTATTGGCATATCCAATAAAAATACAGTCAATGGTTTTCGGACCAATCTTCACTTGTTTCGGCTTAGGTATTTCAACCTTAGCCAAACAACCCCATACTTTAAGATATTTATAACACGGCCTACGATTATGCCATAATTCATAGGGCGTTTTATCAATACCTTTCTTGGGTATCTTATTAAGAATGTAATTAGAAGTGAGTATAGCTTCCCCCCCATAAGTTTTCGGGTAAGCCTGAACTTATCAAAAATGTGTTCATCATCTCTTTGAGAGTACGATTTTTGCGTTCAGCAACTCCGTTAGACTGAGGAGTATATGGAGCAGTCGTTTGATGAATTATGCCGGATTCCCAACATAGTCCTTCTAACGCAGCTTCATATTCTCCTCCTCTATCACTTCTAATTTTCTTAATCTTTAAGTTAAGTTGATTTTCATCTTCTTTCTTATAAGTCTTGAAAGTCCCATATACAATTTCCTTCCAGAAATGGGAGTATAAGAAGAAAAGCTCTCTTTATTAGCACAAATATGGCGGGTAGCCCCGGTATCTATCCACCATTCCTTTGGATTGTCATCCAAATTTGCCACGTTTGCCTCGAAGATCACCGCAGCAAAATCAAGATCCATGTCATCCACATTGTTTGCCTCCTTCTTTGGATGGCGACAATCCTTTGCTATATGGCCCAGCTTGCCACAATTATAGCATGCTCCTTTGAACTTCTTAGTTGAGGAGCCCTTGTTCTTCCGTTTCTTAGCATTCCCGGAATGCTTCCTTTTGGTGCCGCTAGTGCTTGCTTCGGCGAGATTGACTTTTGCCTCCATCTTGCCTTTGGTAGCTTTAGCTTCATTTTCTCGATTATTCTCTTCAATTTGACAACCAAGTCTTCCAAAGTCATCTCTTTACGTTTATGCTTGAGATAATTTTTGAAGTCCTTTCACGAAGGCGGCAACTTCTCTATGATTGATGCCACCTTGAACGGATTATTCATGATCATTCCTTCGGCACCAAGACCATGCAATATAAGTTGGAACTCATCAACTTGAGTTGTTACCAACTTAGAATCCACCATTTTGAAGTCAAGATATTTGCCGACGACAAACTTCTTTGACCCGGCATCTTCAATTTTGTACTTCCTTTCCAAGGTATTCCATAATGCCTTGGCTAACTCGACGGTACTATACACATTATATAGTGCATCATCAAGTCCATTCAAAATGTAGTTTTTACACAAAAAATAACCATGGTCCCAAGCCTCTTTGGCCAAAAGCCTTTAAGGGTCGGGATCACCATTTGCAACAATCGGATCTTCTTTTAAGAACCGATGCAAACTTAGAGTGGTCAAGTAGAATAGCATCTTTTGTTTCCATCTCTTGAAATCCACCCCGGTAAACTTTGGGGGTTTCTCACCATGAACCGGGTGAGATGATGTAGAAGCGGGTGCAATATTCTTGAGCATTGCATCGCCTTGAGTTGGAGTAAGCCCGGATGACTCGGAAGTGTCTCTCTCCTTACTCATTGTAGGAATGCCTTATGAAACGTCAAATACTTCTTACGATTGTTGGGATTTTTGGATAAGGCTTCTTAAGGAAATAACAAAGAAAATGAGAAAGATAACGGGAAAGATAACGGAAATTGAAAAGACAAACTTGATGTAGTCGAGGCTTGTGTTTAACACAATTTCCGTAAGAAGTATTTGTCCCGCACTGGTGCTTACGGTTGATGACAAACTTCTCGTGAGATGCAACGACTTCTATTTGTTAATATGAGCACTCCAAATTAACAAATCTAACGAACAATTGACTATTTGGAACTTTCGGACTTTGAAGAAAATAATGCAACAAGATGAAATGATTTGGCTAAGTTAATCTATCTCAAATGTGTGTAGGAAGACTCAATTTACTGTATATATGAATTGAAATTCGGTGGGGAAGTATATAAGGAGAGTTAAGGTGTTTGTGGCTTTTCCCTTGAAAAGTCACAACTTTTCGGGTATAACAGTACTTGCACGGCCGTGTCCAAGGAACTGCACGGCCGTGCAAGGCAATATGCACGGTTGATTCCAAGGCTCTGCACGGTTGAGTGTCAAGGCAAGGCACGGTGCACGGCAGTGTCCTAGACACTGCACGGCCGTGCAGAAGCTTCTTCAGCCTGCTCATCAGCCCTTTAGCCACAACAAGTCCAAACCAATTTTGAGACCAACCCAAATCAAACTTTGACCCATTATTTAACTCTTGTTAAGTTACAAATTATTTGTCATTAATTTCTCATTCACCCGGAAATGGTTTTGAGACAATAAATGAATTTCCTTATCTACAACAAATGTAGAATACATTTTGTAGCTTACTTCGTTAACGAATAACGAACTCCGTTGGAAGTTAACGAGCTTCCATTAGAAAGTTAGGTCAACGACAATCAAACTTAACTTTCGTTACCCATTTCCAACACGTTAAAAGTTATAGTATTTAACGTTGCATTTTATCAATGATGTATTGACAAAGATGATAGGGCTTCTTGAAAGGAGTTGTTAAATCCTATTATTGTCATTAGTGACAAAGTCACAAAGATAAAAACAATAGAGCTTCTTGAATGAAGTTGTTGAATTCTATTGCTGTGAACATTGACAAATGTCACAAGAACTAAATCTATAGGGCTTATTGGAAGAAGTTGTTAAAACCTATTAGGGGAATATGTGACTAAAATCATAAAGATAAAAACAATAGGTATTCTTGAAGGAAGTTGTTAAATCTATTGTTGTTGATGATGACAAATTACATAAAATATTTAGAAGGAGGACTTTTAAAAGAAATTGTGTATTATGTAAATGAGAATGTGACTTTCTCTAATTTAGAGGTACTACAAGATGAGACCTTTAATGTTTTTGGAATAATTAATCTTCAACTATAATTCCATTAAGGAATTTAGAGGTTTATAAATATGAGTGGTTATAAGAAATAAATTGTGTTAATTCTCCTATTGAATTAGCAATTTATTCTTGGAGTTAATTTTCTAATTAAGTTAGAGAGTTATATTTGTAACAAAAAGGTTATAATTGTTGAAAATTAAAGTCAATGTTTGATTTGTGTGGAGACAAATCTCTAATGGAATATGGTTGTTCCAAGTATTCCGGATCACCATAGTGAGAAGTTAGAAAATTTTGTTGGCCTCGACTTTAAGTGATGGCAACAAAAGATGTTCTACTTGACCACCTTGAACTTAGAGAAATTTCTTATGGAAGATCTTGTTAGAACATGGATTAATAATATGTATTATTTAATTCTATATGTTATAATCATTTAATAATGTTAAAGTATAGACCAAATATGTAGAATTCCATTAGGTGTAAGTACCATTCAATGATGGGTATAATGGTAACTTCTCACCGCCTTCTTTATGAAAGGGTGTAGTCCCTAAATGAAGTGCCCCTTCTCTTATTATATAAAGGCTATCCATCAGCCATTAGAGACACTAGTTACATACATAAATTCAGTCACAAGAATTCTCTTCATTCATTAAGAAGATTATAGTGTGGGCACTATCATTTAGAAGATCTACTATCTCCCTACTCTCTTCTTTCATTCAAGAACAAAATCAAGAACACAATCATGGATTATTCAGGTACACGCTTCCGTCTTCATTTTCCTCTCATTCTTAATCTAGTTGTGAGTCGGTTCATGGTTAATGGATCATTTTGTTTCAACAATTGGTATCAGAGCCTACTCATATACTAGATTGAGTTTGAAATTATTATAGAGCCTTGTGCTTTAATTTATTTCATATTTGTAATCCTTGTGTGATTTCATTTGGTTTTGTTCTTGTTCATGATACTCATCTTGTCTAAGAGTATCATATTCATAACTTCATTCTATTTCTGATTTTTTGGTTTTACTCAAAAGGCTTTCAACCCTTAATGTAAGATTATCCCATTTTTTGAACATAGCCACCATCCTTGGATGCGTTGTGAGTTTGTTCATATGCATAGCCACGCATTTTTTAAATGTGTTGTGAGTATGCGGATCTACTTACTTTGGTTGAAAATTGAGTCACCATTAAATTAAGAACTTCATTCAATTTCTGGAAATAATGGTAAAATCAAGAGGCACAATGGTTCATACAAGATTTCATTCCCGATGTGTAGATTGGTATCGGACCACAAAGGGGGGTGCGGGGGGCTACGCCCCCCGCGGTATGGTATGACTCTCTCTATTTGGTTCAAAACTGTTCATAAAAGGGTGTTAAAAATGGTGACTTTTCGTCAAATCTGGGTACATGGGCGGTCGCCCATCTTGATCTGGGCGGTCGCCCATGTGTACAGCAACTTCAATGTCTGTGGAAATGCAGCTTGGGCGGTCGCCCATCTTGACCTGGGCGGTCGCCCATGTGTACAGCGACTTGAATATTTGTGGAATTGAAGCTTGGGCGGTCGCCCACCTTGACCTGAGCGACCGCCCATGTATGCAGAAGCTTAAATGTTTATAGAACTACACCCTTTTGGTCATTCGTGCCCTTTTGGTCATTTGTGATAATTTATTAATAAATTATAGTATCTGGAGACCAGTCGCGCTTCGGCGGTTCTTAGAGTTATCAAACTTTAAGAATGGACGGGTAGAACAAAAGGATATTGTCTTTTATTAATAAATTTCGTTTGTTTCTTTACCATTTAAAATTTTCAGAAATTACCTTAAAGTCTTAAGTGCCCTAAAGTATGATTAATTATATGCTTAAACAAATTTATTCATTGTTTAAATAATATTGTTGCCAAAGCAATTTACGTTATTTAAATACAAATTTGTTAAAGTGATGAATGTAAGTGTTGATATGTGATAACATGCTTGTTTTCCAAAGGAGACCTTGTTGTTGACTAAGTATTTACATTCATGGGGTAATAATTGAACTAAACTTTTGGTCATTTTAAATGCTGTGAACCATCCCAAAGGAAGGCGGGTGTTTAAAGTGAATTGTTTAAATTCTTTATTGCCGGGTAACAAGTACCTTAAACTTTAGGACATTTTTTATACTTGAACCGGCCCAAAGGAAGGCAAGTATTTAAAATGTATTGTTTGAATTATTTGTTCACCCTAAGATAAATCAAATTGTGAGTCAATTCGCAATCCAAAGATTAGTCTTGATGTCATGTTGATTATCTTTATTTGGATGGAATTCATTTGATATAATTAATCATTATGTAGTTTCTTATATATGTTTTGTTTCATTCTTGTTCTTCTCCTTCAGATTTGATTAATGCTTCATCCGTAACTACTGCTATAAATGATGTACCTTTGCTTACTGAGACTAAACTTAAAACTTGGAAAAATAATATAATGATGATCTTAGGCAATATGGACATCGATCACGCATTAGGGGTATCAAGTCCCGCTGCTCTCACTAAAGGAAATACCGTTATAGAACGGAAAAAATGTTGAGCAATGGGAACGGTCCAATCGCGTGAGTCTAATGATCATGGAAAATGCAGTTTCAAAGACATTTTTGGACAATGTCTCTGAGATCGAAAATGCTGAATTTTTCCTTGAATTCTTGTGGAAACTTGTTTCCATTCGGTACAAGGGTGAGGAAAATCTTCGGGAGTACATTATTGAATTATTTCATCTTTCGATCAAACTAAAAGCACTTAAGTTAGAGATTTCGGAAGATTTGCTCGTGCACTTAGTTTTGATCTATCTTCCTCCTCAATTTGGTCCTTTTGAGGTGACCTATAAATGTCGAAAGTATAAGTGAAATATTAATGGATTACTTTCACATATGACATTAGAGGAAGATAGGATGAAATATCTTAAATTAAAAAGTACTCACTCAGCATCTACTTCTTCTCGTGGGATTAAGAGAAGAGGGAAGGAAATTGCGGTTGCAAGTAAGAAGCATAAGGGATCATTTAAAGATCATAAAGTCAAGAAATGCTTCTTTTGCAAGGACCTTACTCGCATGAAGAACGACTACCATAAGTATCGCGAATGGCGAATTCAGGATGGTATGTCATTTGGTCTTGTTTGTACTAAGGCAAATTTGATTTCAATTCCTTAACATACATAGTGGTTGTATTTGGTGCAACAACTCACATTAGTTCATGTATGAAGGGTTGCCTGAATTACCGAATCCCCAGTGAAGATGAGAAATACATCTATATGGAAGCTGGAAATCCGGTTGAAGTTATAGGCATAGGGACTTTTAGATTAATGATAAGTACTGGCTATTATTTTGTATTAAATAATACATTCATTGTACCATCTTTTGATGGAATTTAATATCTATCACAATTTTGGACAAGGAAGGTTACTCTTGTTCTTTTGGGAATAATAAATGTGATCTTTATTTTAAATTCCAAAATTTGTTGGTACTAGTACTTTGCCATATATCGATATTCTTAATTTACTTGACAAAATCAAGAAAATGAATGAGTCCCATAATGATGAAACCAAAACTAAAGGCACTAAGCAAAATTTATCAGGTGAAAATTCTTGTATTCTATGGCATAGGCGTTTGGGTCATATCTCTAAAGGGAGAATTGATAAAGCTTATGTCGGAGGGAATCCTAAAAACAACTTGATACTCTGGATAAAACTTTTGCATTAAGTGTTTTAAAGAATAAATTTACAAACATTAAAGGAAATAGAATTTTGAGAGTATCAAACGTCTTGGAACTAATTCATATGGACATTTTTGGACCATTCATTAACCCTTCATGGAATGGTCAACAATATTTCATTACGTTCATGGATGATTACTCTCGTTGTGGATACATTATTTTCTTCATGTAAAATTTCAATCATTGGTCGTTTTCAAGTCTTTTAAGGCATAAGAAAGACTATTAAGAACGTTAAATCCGATCATGGTAGTGAAAACTACGGACGATATAACGTATTGGGTGAATAACGTCCGGGTCCTTTATATTCGCTACTTTGAAGAGTGTAGGATTGTCCCTCACTACACCATGCTGGGTAAACCTAGCGTAGTATATTGGAGAGACATAAATCCTTAAGGATATGGTAAGAAGTATGTTTTCTTGTACTTCTTTACCTCACTCATTATGTGCGAAGCATTAAAAACCGCATCTTATATTCTCAATAGAGCACCTTCAAAAGCTACCGACAAAACCCCTTATGAGTTATGGACGAATAAGAAACCGTCCTTAAATCATCTTCATGTATAGGGGTGTCCAGCAGATGCTAGACCTTATAGGCCTAATGAGGGAAAACTGGACCTTAATACTGTTAGTAGCTATTTTGTAGGGTATGCCGAGAGATCTAGGGGATATAAATTTTATGACCCGAAAAATAGAACATTTTTCGAGACTGACAATGTTAGGTTCCTTGAGGATGTTGAATTTAGTGGGAGAAATAGTAATGATTTTGAATTTGAAGAGTTAGAGGAACCACTCTTTATTCCTCAAACTTTAGTTCCTGTTGAAAATCAAGTAATTGTACCTGAAATTCAATAAAGAACATACAATTCAAAATAATATAGACTCCCGTAAATAACGGACAACATGGAAATGTTGGACATGAGAAAATTCAACAACCTCAAAATGAGGATGAACCAGTGCCCTTAAGGAGATCTACTAGAGAAAGAAGAAGTGTTATTCCGGATATTTATGATATGTATCTTGCGGAGAATAAGGACACCTTAGGTTTAGTGGGAGATGATCTAATCACCTTCCATGAAGCCATTAATAGTCCTAATTCTCATAAGTGAATCAATGCCATTAATGAAGAGTTAAAATCAACGAAAGACAATGACATTTGTGATCTTGTCCCATTACCTGAAGGTGTAAAACCTATTGGTTGTAAATTGATATTTAAAACCAAAAGGGATTAGCAAGGTAATATGGAAAGATATAAGGCACGTCTTGTTGCTAATGGATTTACTCAAAAGGAAGGCATTGATTATAAAGAAACATTTTTTCCAGTATCTTCTAAAAACCTCTTTTATGATCATTATGGCATTAATGGCACATAATGATCTTGAGCTTCATCAAATGGATGTTAAGACAGCTTTTCTCAATGGCGACGTTGAGGAAACTATCTATATAAAGAAACCAGAAATGGTAACTAATTCGGATCAAACTAGTCAACTGATTTGTAAACTTAAGAAATTCATTTATGGGCTTAAGCAAGCATCTCGTCAATGGTACTTAAAATTTAACCAAGTTATTCTTTCATTTGGCTTTGAAATGAATCTTGGTGAAGATTGTGTGTACCATAAGTTCAGTGGGAGTAGATTTATTATTTTGGTCCTATATGTGAATGATATTTGGATGATATTTTTCTTGCTAGTAATGATAAGGACCTTCTAAAAGAAACTAAGAAATTTCTCAAACAAATTTGAGATGAAAGATCTTGGTAAGGCATCTTTTGTATTAGGAATTCAAATTCATCGTGATCATTCACGAGATATTTTGAGATTATCACAAAAGAGCTATATAGAGAAGGCATTACAAAGGTTTAGCATGGAAAATTGTAAATCACATGACACCCCTGTCTCTAAGGGAGATAAATTCAGTTTAAAGTAATGTCCTAAAATTAATTTTTAATCCAAGTATATGGAAAATATCCCTTATGCACCGGCAGTAGGAAGCTTAATGTATGCGCAAGTCTGTACTCGTACAGACCTTGTATTTATTATTGGGATGCTTGGTCAATACCAAAGCAATTCGGAAAGAAGAACATTAAGTCGCATCCAAAAGAATGATGAAGTACCTATAAAACATTAAACTACATGCTTATGTATATAAAATCGGATCATTTTGAGATCATTAAGTATTCCGATTATGTTTTAGTGGATGCAAAGATGTCGAAAGACATCATATGGTTATATCTCTTGTTGAAGAGAAATAAGTATAAAATGAACAAATAGATATACAACTTATAGGATCAAACTCCATGTTATTGGATCCATTTTGTAAAGCGTAATCTCTTTTGATGTTTCAGGAGCATACTGCTCATATGGGTGAAACGACTTTTGATAATGCATAAATCAGTGGGAGTTTGTGTTGTTTTCTATTCCTTTGTGTTGTTTTTATTTATATTGATCTCATTTGGTTAAGTAGGACTAGTTGGAGAATATATATATGCGTTCTTCATATATATTCATTAATATTCCATGCTACATATCTATACTTAATCTATGTCATTTAGTTGGATATATATATGTGATTAATGTGGGTTTAGTTGCGAATCAATTACAACGACTGCCCCTTTAGTCCCTATACTTATAAGACTAATGGACGGGATTGTGTTGGATGACAATAAACGTGCACAAAAGGGTTGTCATTCATGTTATAAATGATTAAGGAATTTATTTAGTAAAAGATACATATTAATATTAATCCAAGTGGGAGATTGTTAGAACATGGATTAATAATATGTACTCCCTCTGTCCCATAAAACATTACCCCTTTTACTATTTTGGGCGTCCCACTTTAAAGTCCCACTTTCCTAAAAAGGAAATTTTTTTATACTTCTTTATTCATGGGACCCACTTGTCATACTCACAACACTTTTCAATTTTACTATTCTCTCCACTCATTCTCTCTCCTCCCACTCACAACACCTACTTTAATAACATTATTCCTTATTTTCCGTTCTCAACAGTAAAAGGGTAAAGTTTTGCGGGACGGAGGGAGTATTATTTAATTCCATATGTTATAATCATTTAATAATGTTAAAGTATAGACCAAATATGTAGAATTCCATTAGGTGTAAGTACCATTAAATGATGAGCATAATGGTAACTTCTCACCGCCTTCTTTATGAAAGGGTGTAGTCCCTAAATGAAGTGCCCCTTCTCTTATTATATAAAGGCTATCCATCAGCCATTAGAGACACTAGTTACATACATAAATTCAGTCACAAGAATTCTCTTCATTCATTAAGAAGATTATAGTGTGGGCACTATCATTTAGAAGATCTACTATCTCCCTACTCTCTTCTTTCATTCAAGAACAAAATCAAGAACACGATCATGGATTATTCAGGTACACGCTTCCGTCTTCATCTTCCTCTCATTCTTAATCTAGTTGTGAGTCGGTTCATGGTTAATGGATCATTTTGTTCCAACAGATCTTACAAAGTTGGGTGAAAATGTGATGGGTGTTCAAGCCGTGAGTGCGGTTGAAGCATGCAAATTTTCTTTATCGAAACTATATACTTAATGAATTGTCGGATTCATTATAAAACATATATAGTACCAAGAAAATTGCAAAACATTTGTGGGAGTCATTGGACTATAAATTTAAAATCGAGAATGCGGGTGCAATGAAAATCATCGTAAGAAGCTTGATTTTAAAATAGTGGACTCCATAAATGAAAAAAAATATCATATGGAAGAAGTGGAAATAGTCTTCCATGGATACCATGTCGAATGGATAGTGTTGAGTGAAATTCTTAAGTGATGACAATAATTGAGAAATTGCTTCCCACTTGAAGATATTTTAAAATCACTTCAAACATAAGTGAATAGAAATGAATGTTGAGGTGTGTGCTATTCATCTTTTTGTTGGAAAAGAGAATATAACTTTTGGGGAAAAAGTTGTCTAACATTTCTTGTGGCGAAAGAAAATGTGACGAAGCATGCCGAAGTGCTTAATACAAAGACAAAGTTTGTCAAACTGGTTTGAAATGTCAAACTTGTGTGAAAATTCAAAATCGTTTGAAATGTCAAACTTGTTTAAAAAACCAAACTTGTTTGAAAAAGTTGAACATATACCTTGTGTCTTGAGAGACAACAATGATGTCATCAAGAATGTTATTCATGATGTTTGAATGAATGAAACGGAATGGTGTTCAAGTGATCAATATGAGATTGAGTATCACTATATGGTCAAAATAGATACAAAACAAGACAAAGACTTATCAAATATGTGCTTGAAGTTACAATCAAGTCATATTGATGCTTGAGATGTGAATATTATTCACATAGATGATGGTAAAATGTAAGTTTTTATCTTTAACGTTTCTTGCTAAAAAGCAAAATGTTGAATCTTATCTCTTTAAAGGAAAAGTTGAAAATCAATTTAATAAAGAGGTAGTGATAAAACACATCTAAGTGTAATTTTTGTAAAATACTATTGATTGCAGTGTTGGGTATGCTTACAGTAGTTTTGATTATATAATTCTTGTTCAAAAATCCAAGATTCAATGTATATACAAGAATACTATATTGGAATCATGAAGCGCTTCTTTCTTTAAGAATATGTTTCCGTATAAACTATGAGATGAGGAAAACTCATTTAAACGGATTCATGATTCAATATAATTAGAATTAAAAGAAACTTATCATGAGAAAATGATGAAGAAGATGCATGACCTCGATATAGCAAATGAGGTAGGATAAGGAAATTTTATGGTCCAAATTTTCTAACCTCCATGCTAAAAGGTGAATCACAAAATTATAAAGACATTGAGCTCTTTGGAATGATCTTTGTGGAAAGAGGCTATTAAAAGTGAGATTGGGTCCATCTTGGAAAATCACACTTGGAAACTAGTGGATTTAGCTTCGAGTAGTAAATCACTAGCATATAAGTGTATTTTCAAAAAAAAATAAAAAGAAAATGAAGACGTCAATGAGTACAAGGCTATTCTTATAATTGAGGATTACAAGAAAAATGAAAGCCTTGATTAATTTTATACTTATTTCCTCATCACGAGAATAAAGATTTGTATTTGCAATTGTTGCATAGCAAAATTTGAAATACATCAAATGGATTTAAATAACCTTTCTAAATGTCGATTTAAAAGAAATTTTACATACAACAAATCGAGGGGTTTGTTGTACATGAGAAATGAAACAAAGTGTCCACAATTTACACTATGTTCATAACAATTGTGCATATTGGTTTGTTATATACGATTCAATAAGTTTGAATATATATAAAAATCAAAAGAAAATAAAATCAATGGAAATCAAGTATTTATGTCAAATTTATGAAAGTGAATAAATGATACTCCCTCTGTCCCAGATCAAGAGTCCTACTTTCCTTTTTGGTCCGTCCCAGACCAAGAGTCCCTTTCCTTAAATGGAAAGTTTTTCATATATTCATACCCTTATCATCTCCATATATTTACAAAAAAACCATTACTATTCCTCCCACTCATTCTCTCTCCTATTAAATATTTTTAACTTTTACATTCTCTCTCCTATTCCCTACCACACATTTAACTTTTACATTCTCTCTCCTATTCTCTACCACACATTTAACTTTTACATTCTCTCTCCTAAAATTTTCTACCCACTTTAAAAAAAATTCTTAAGAAGCGTGAAATCTCTCCCGAGGACCCTTGGTCTGGGACGGAGGGAGTACTTTGAATGAAATAGATCAAAGTGTTGAAACGGTTCAAGAAATGGAACCTAGAAGAAAATGTGCTAGTTTGTAAAGTCATTGTATGACTTGAGACAAGTACAAAGATAACGACATCAAAGGTTTCATTGTGTGAATTTAAATAAGAGTGACTACATCACTTTGTTAATTAAATCCAAAAACGATATGTTAACTAAGGAAAATTCTAGTCAATTTGATCTGTTTATTCAAATTTAAGAAAAACTAATGAATTCGTTGTTAAACAAATCATTAGGTGGATATTCTTGAAAATTTTGAAAGGTCATGGAATAGCTGGAATTTAAATGAATTTGAGTTAATAATTATCAAATGGATAAAGCTTGTGTTAGCAAGATGGTATATTGCTAAAGTCAATTTATGATTAAAAACACATATAGCAATATGTGTAATGGTAGTCTAGACATATATGTCTAAGACATAATACCATTCGACAACTACTCTCAACTAATTTAACTATGTGAGGTCAAATGAAAAACGAATCCGTTAACCAAAGGGTTAAATTGAGAGTTAGTTGTAAATTCGGAGGGGAATGAGACTTGAGTCTCTTAAAAGTTAAACACAGCGAAAAACCCAATCTAGATGACTGGAGATCCCAAGAACAAGATTCAATGGGACCACCTAACTGTTAAAATAGTTGTAGCATCACTGTGGGAGAATTAACCCCAAGTCCATTCCTATTAGTGACATCCCAAAAGGACAATGATAAGCTTATGGCTTTTAATGATTCTTACGCGTCGAAAATTCGAGCGGGGTAATATGGGTTGCCTTTAAGAAATCACCTATGTGAGAGAGATTTGGGGCCGCTTCGAGAAGAATTGTGTGAGGCTCTATTCTTAGACCTTCTCACAGAACCAAGCAAAATGTTCAGGGCCATGAATGAACAAAGCTATGAGAATTGAACTATGTTAGGACGATACTCGTGTCAAGCATATGATCGGCTACACAAAATGCATAATGATTTAAGGACATCGGGTCTATCTACTTATGAGTAGAGTAAATATGCTTGTACGAGCGAAGGTTCAATGAGCACTCCCACACCTATCGTATGCAAGTTTTCGTCTGCCGGACTCTATCACCAAACTCGTCATCAATTTTCTTCATGTGGGGGATTGTTGGAAAAATATGTTGTGTGTGAAGGAAATTGTGTATTTTTCTTATATGAATCGTTTGTCGTTTGACAAAGATTATTGTGGGTTCATGTTCTACTCCGTGTGAACATTGAAATGGTATATCTAGATGTCCAATTTGATATTGGATGAGAAAGATATGATAGTTCAAAGTTGATGGGTTGAAAGTGTAAATTTTATAATTTAACCCCACTATTGATGTCCCATGATTTCTAGATTAATGAGGAATTAATAGGGACCATTACCTTGGGATTAGGGGTTACAAAGTGTGGAATTAAGCCCAATGAATACAAGATAATGAATCCCATATTAATATAAGAATTAATTGGAAATTCATCACATGATTGTTGAAGCTATAACTAGAGAAACCCACAACAAATGTAAGAAGAAATTTTTCCATCAATCTTCCTCCTCCTCTTTGCAATTTGTTCATCTTCTTTCTTTGGCCTCCTATAAATTTATTCATGGTGATTTTGTCCAAGCATAGTGAGATTCGCCGGAGATTCTAGTGTGCAAGAATAGTCCGGTTCGTCAGTTTTATCCCGAGAGACGAACGTCCAAAACAACCTCAAACACAACTCGGTGGAGGGGTGAGTTTGTCTTAATCAGACAACATCAAGACGATCAACTTACGGTTTTCTCTTTGTTTAATTTTACATTCTAAACTGTATTTTAATATATTTTAATTCTTTTCTCTTTTGTGCTTATTAAGATTTTATCTAACAGTGTTTACAAGAAACTCGAGAAATGGAGATCGGAAACTTGAATATTGTCTTTATAGTATAATGTCTGAGTGCACGTTGAGTTGTCTAAATCAGAAGTAGCAATGGTATTGTGGAGGAATCATATGCTAAACTTAGAAAATTTCTTCAAAAAGAAGTTATTTAAAACGAATCAAGCAAACAAATCTAATTTAGGACTCTAAAGGTATGTTGTGTTCACATGAAACTCGAGAAATGGAGATGGGAAACTTGAATATTGTCGTGCTTCATTGCATGTATAAAGCACCTCACATTGTCCTTAAAGTGATTGTTGCCCTCAATATTGTGCTGCAAAAATTATAGTCCTTAAGATGATTATTGCTCTCAATATTATGGTGCAGGGATTTAGCAGTTCACCTCTAAGATTCAATCATAACACTCTAAGGATTTGCATAAAGATCTTCTACAAAATCTCCAGATTTGTGACTACAAAGAAGGGCTGTTAAAACACTAGATGTTGATGATGATGCAACTTTCAAGGAAGTGGTATTTGAAGTATAGGGATCTTGATGATGCAAGAAAAATACTAGATGTTGCTGTTAAAACACATTTCTCACTTGTTCACGGCTGAGAATTGATTTTTCACTTGTGAACAACTGAGATTTATGATTTTTATATCTAACTATATATAATATGTATTTTTTTTTCACGATTGAAAAATGATTTCTTAGTTATTTGCATCTGAAAAATGAGATCTCTCGATTGTTCACATTTGAGAAATGAGATTTTTCAAAGTTGTGAACAACTAAAAAATTGGTGGAGACGAGTTCTTTCGAAAATTTTCCCAAATGACGACGACCGAATAACTATAGAAATGATCAGATTACTTATTCATATACTCCCTCCATCCCGAAATGAATGATCAAAAAAGTTTCAAATTTGCTATCGATTAAGAGCAAATTTGACGATCATTTATTTTGGGACATAGGTAGTACATTATAAGCTGAAATTAAGGAATTAACTGAAATTGGTTTTCGGAAAGTAGAAAATCAAACCTGGTTATCTGGATTGCTTTGATACAGTACTTCCTTCACTTGATCCCTGATGAGTAAAAGATGTCAAGTTTAAACGAACAAGATCTAGCAGAAAATATAAAAATGAAATATCACAACGTCAATTTATATAGTGAAACTGCCACATTATGTCATCTTGATGATGTGGATAATTATCTGATTCACCGATTCAATTTTAACATAAGTATCTAGTGTCAAAACTATTCCCTAAATTCGGCAGATGTCCGGATTGAATTCAAATGAGGCTCGTTCTATGTTTAAACATGTCAAAATATAAAAGTGAAATATCACAACGTCAATTTATGTAATGAATTAAAAATAAATATTACTCTCTATGTTCCAAAATAACTATACATTTCCAATAATAAAAAAAATAAAAAAATCCCAAAGTGGCTGTCTTTTTTTTTATGGACGGCCACTTTATGCTTAGTAATGATAGTGTGCCTCCCTCTAGAATTGGAGTTAGTCTAGCAGTTGAAGTGTAAAGGAGAGGGAGATTTGATAGTGCTTAACTTAGCTGCAGATGTAGACTTGAACAAGAGATAAGAAGGTGGTGAAGATGCACAAATACATACTCCCTCCGTCCCGGAACAATCTTCACACTTTCCCTTTTGGGCGTCCCAAAACTTACTTCACACATTTAAAACTTACCTAAAATGGAAAGGAATCTTTACTATTCCCTCCACTCATTCTCTCTCCTACATTATTTTAATACTCACAACACCATTATAATTTACTATTCTCTCCACTCATTCTCTCTCCTATTTTATTTTCACACTCACAACACTTTCAATATAATACTCCCTCCTTAAAACCAGTGCAAACAGTGTTTGTGAAGTAAGTTCCGGGACGGAGGGAGTACATATATTTATATAAGTGAGAGATGTACATATTTTATGCTTAGTAATGATGGGGCTAACTGGTGAAGGGTCTAAATTAATAATATTTGAGCTAGTTAAGGAGTAGAAGATGCCAACTTGGTTAGTGAAAAATAATTATGAAACCCAATCAGTTCACATGCTCCATGTTACACAGAATTATTTAGTCAAACAATGAAATTTGAATTATTTAAGTTCTCATTCCCTCATTTTCATAGCAAGTGTTTGCTTTTTTTTTCTTTTTTTTTTTTTGTTTTCAAAATAAATGTGTTATCTTTATAGAAGTAATCAGTTTTAGTACGATTTTATCATGATATAAAATTTGATAAATCAATTGTGATGCATATTATTATGAGACGGAGAGAATAGTATTTTAAGGTATTGTAGCTAAGGTGGTGTCAGTGGGGTGCAAAAAGTTAAATCAGTAGGAGCAACCACCATCTTAGGGCTAGGAGATTTTAAAAGCTAGACTTGCACATGGTTGTTTATATGAAATGCATGTGGAGAGTTGACTGCTGGAAATTCCAATAGGAGTATTTATTTATTTTGGATTTTTTTTTCTTTTTTATTTTCTTCCCTGAAAAAGAGTACACAGTGTTATCTCAATAACAATTTTGAAAGTATTAGGTCACTGCAACAGTGAAAAAAAAACTTGTGTCAATGGTCGAAGGAGGGAATCCAAAATACTAGGGCTGGCAAATGGTACTCTTCCGTACCAACCAATCCATATACCAACCGTACCAATTGTAATCGGTACAGTGAAATCGGTGAAATCGGTATACCGAACTTTCGGTACGGTAGTACCGTACCAATTAGTGAAAATGGTTGGTACGTGGTATATAGAAGTGAAATCGGTTGATATACCGAAATACCGACTTATTTTTAAAAAAAATATAAAATATATATTATTATATACATATAAAAAAAATTAAAAAAAATCTAACCCTAATTCCCAATCACATTTCCAGATCTCACACACTCATCGCGATCTTCCTTCTATCCCCTCACAATGCCGGTCAATTTGACGGCGAACTCGATATCGGCCATAATTGTCGGAGACGTGGATTCGAAACCGTTGCTACAGGTCTTAGATATCAAATTGATCGGTAAATCTCAGGAACGGTACCGTGTTTTGCTCTCTGATGCTTCCGTTTCTCAGCACGCAATGCTCACGACTCAGCTCAATGATCGAGTCAAGACGGGACAAGTTCGTAAAGGTTCTGTGGTTCAGCTCATCGATTACACTTGAAGCACCGTTCAAAATCGAAAGTATGTTTCCCATCTTCTTCCCCTATTTTTGCCTTCTTATCTGATTTTGTACTTTTAATTTGTACTATGTGAATCCTGTTACTATTGATTTTATATAAGCATTTCAAACTGTTGTGCTTGCAGTTTTGTTTCTCGAAAATTTAGGGAGTAACCTTCTAGGCATATTTACTAGCAAATGCATCTGAATGGGGGTTCAGTACCACATTTAAACATTGTTCATGATGTTGGCAAAGGTGAATGAAGTAAATTTTATTGAAAAATGGACACTGAGTTTGGGATGGAGAGGCTAGCTTCTACTAATGGTTTAGATGCTTGTATACATTTGGTATATGTCTAATACCAACCGTACCAACCGAATATCAACCGTACCATAAACTTGGTATACCGACTTTTGTGGTTGGTACTGGTACAGATTTTCTTATACCAAACCATACTTGGTTGGTACATGGTATAAGCAAAATAAAGCCGGTATACCAACCGAACCACCCCTACAAAATACTCCATCGGGTGTCCCACAATATTAATCTGAAATTCTATTTTAGTTGTATCAAAATTAGGCCGGGCAATTGTGCGGGTTTGGTTGGGTTGTAGCCAGTTAGCGGGTGAAACGGGTTGACCCGCTGCAACCCGTTTAAGTTAACAGAATAAATGTCATGTTGAAACGGGTCGGGTCGGTTGTGTTGAGTAGGGCCGGACCGTTTATTTTTTTCGGCCCGAGTGCTGTGCCTTAGAGTCATTAATTCTAGCTATTTATGTTTGCAGTTGAAATAAGTCGGGTCATATTAGGCCGACCTGCTAAGCTTAATGGATTGAGACGAGTGCTCCGTTTCAACCTCGCTGACTTTAACGAGTTGGGTTGAATTGGATCATTCGGGTTAGTAGATAATGGGTCGAAATTAAAGATAAAGAATCAATTGTTCATAAACTGAGAACAGAGATTTTTCAAAGTTAGTCAAAACATATAACATAACCACTTATTTTATTCCTCTTGACGAAACAAAAAATAAATAGTTGTTTCAGGTTATATCTTTTGACCTATAAGTTTTGAGATATTTATTTTTACATATTCAAGGGAAAAACAAAAAGATAAAAAGAATACAAACTGGGAGGCAACCGGAGAGAGGGAGCAAACTAACCATTAACAAGCAGAAAAGGAGAAAATTAAGCAAAGCAAGAGAATCGAAACATAAAGATGAGGAAAATTGGCTATGTACCTTTAAAAATGATCATATTACTTATCATATACTCCCTCCGTCCCAAAATGAATTACAAAAAAAAGTTTCAAATTTGCTTTCAGTCGATTAAGAGGAAATTTAATGATGATCATTCATTTTGGGACATAGGTAGTATATTATAAGCTGAAATTAAGTATTTAACTGAGATTGGTTTTTCGAAAGTAGAAAATCAAACCTGATTATTGCTTTGATACAGTACTTCACTTGAGACCTGATGAGCAAAAGATGTCAAGTTTAAACGAAGAAGATTAGAAAAATATAAACCTTTGAATGATTTCTTTATTTTTTTTATGAGCTGGCAATTGATTGATTGTTGTCCCATGTGATGCCCTCAGTTCATTTAGTGCTGTTCTACTAATAAATTAACAGGCAACTCAGCATTTTAATTTGTTAATTAATTAAAAATTAGATATGCTATCAGAAATAAACAGCTCAACTTTTAAATTCTTTAAAAAATATTAAAATTAGCTGTGCTTAAATCATGCTTAGTTGACCACATTAGATTATTCATTTCTAGCAAAACTTATTCCCTTGCCTCCTATTTGAAACTGGGTTTGTTTTATTTACTTATTTTTCAAAATTTAGATGGTAGCAAAATATATGCATAAATAAGATTGGTTTTCATGCCATTGCAGGTGCAACTTAAGTTAAGTGTGTGAAAAATTATATGGCGAAACTGTCACATTATGTCATCTTGATGATGTTGATCATTATCTGATTCACCGATTCAATTTTAACATAAGTATCTAGTGTCAAAACTATTTCCTAAATCAGGCAGATGTCCAGATTGAACTCAAATGAGGCTCATTCTATGTTTAAACATGTCAAAATATAAAAGTGAAATATCACAACGTCAATTTATGTAATGAATTAAAAATAAATATTACTCTCTATGTTCCAAAATAACTATACATTTTCAAAATTAAAAAAAAAATCCCAAAGTGGCCGTCTTTTTTTAAGGATGGCCACTTTATGCTTAGTAATGATAGTGTGCCTCCCTCTAGAATTGGAGTTAGTCTAGCAGTTGAGGTGTAAAGGAGAGGGAGATTAGATAGTGCTTACCTTAGCTGCAGATGTAGACTTGAACAAGAGATAAGAAGGTGGTGAAGATGCACAAATACATACATATATTTATAGAAGTGAGAGATGTACATATTTTATGCTTAGTAATGATGGGGCTAACTGGTGAAGGGTCTAAATTAAATTAATAATATTTGAGCTAGTTAAGGAGTAGAAGATGCCAACTTGGTTAGTGAAAAATAATTATGAAACCCAATCAGTTCACATGCTCCATGTTACAACTTACACATAATTATTTAGTCAAACAATGAAATTTGAATTATTTAAGTTCTCATTCCCTCAGTTTCATAGCAAGTGTTTTTTTTCGTTTCAAAATAAATGTGTTATTTTTATATAAGTAATTTCAGTTTTAGTATGATTTTATCATGATATAAAATTTGATAAATCAACTGTGTGATGCATATTATTATGAGACGGAGGAAATAGTATTTTAAGGTATCGTAGCTAAGGTGGTGTCAGTGGGGTGCAAAAAGTTAAATCAGTAGGAGCAACCACCATCTTAGGGCTAGGTGATTTTCAGTTGGTAAAGAAGCTAGACTTGCACATGGTTGTTTATATGAAATGCATGTGGAGAGTTGACTGCGGGAAATTCCACTAGGAGTATTTATTTATTTTGGATTTTTTTCTTTTTTATTTTCTTCCCTGAAAAAGAGTACACAGTGTTATCTCAATAACAATTTTGAAAGTATTAGGTCACTGCAACAGAGAAAAAAAACTTGATGATGTATTCTCATTTGAGACCAGCCAGACTGTGGCTTTATTTGGTATTTGTGTAGTGGTATTCTCATTTGATATGTATTCGAAGTATATGGATCTTGATGATGCAAGAAAAATACTAGATGTTGCTGTTAAAACAAATTTCTCACTTGTTCACGGCTGAGAATTGATTTTTCACTTGTGAACAACTGAGATATATGATTTTATATCTAACTATATATAATATGTATTTTTTTCACGATTGAAAAATAATTTCTCAGTTGTTTGCATCTGGAAAACATAACCTCAATGAAATTTTCATTTCCTAGTAATTTCAAAAGATAAAGAATGAATTGACCATTAACAAGCAGAAAAGGAGAAAATTAAGCAAAGCAAGAGAATTGAAACATAAAGATGAGGAAAATTGACTATGTACCTTTAAAAATGATCATATTACACCATCCGTCCCAAAATGAATGGCCAAAAAAATTTCAAATTTGGCCTCGAAATTTAATGATGATCATTCATTTTGGGACATAGGTAGGTAGTACATTATAAGCTGTAATTAAGGAATTAACTGAAATTGGTTTTCCAAAAGTAGAAAATCAAACCTGATTATCTGAATTGCTTTGATACAGTACTTCACTTGAGACCTGATGAGCAAAAGATGTCAAGTTTAAACGAAGAAGATCTAGCAAAAAAATATAAACCTTTGATTGTTTGAATTAATTAAAAATTAGCAGGCAGTTCAGCATTTTAATTTGTTAATTAATTAAAAATTAGACATGCTATCAGAAATAGACAGCTCAACTTCGAAATTCTTTAAAAACTATTAAAATTAGCTGTGCTTAAATCCTGCTTAGTTGACCACATTAGAGTATTCATTTCTAGCAAAACTTATCCCATTGCTTCCTATTTGAAACTGGGTTTGTTTTATTTACTTATTTTTCAAAATTTAAATGGTAGCAAAATATATGCATAAATAAGATTGGTTTTCATGCTATTGCAGGTGCAATTTAAGTGTGTGGAAAATTATATGGTGAAACTGCCACATTATGTCATCTTGATGATGTGGATCATTATCTGATTCACCGATTCAATTTTAACATATCTAGTGTCAAAACTATTCCCTAAATCGGGCAGATGTCTAGATTGAACTCAAATGAGGCTCGTTCTATCTTTAAACATGTCAAAATATAAAAGTGAATTAACACAACGTCAATTTATGTAATGAATTAAAAATAAATATTACTCTCTATGTTCCAAAATAACTATACATTTCCAAAAAAAAAAAAAAAAAAAAAAAGTCCCAAAGTGGCCCTCTTTTTATAAGGACGGCCACTTTATGCTTAGAAATGATAGTGTGCCTCCCTCTAGAATTGGAGTTAGTCTAGCAGTTGAAGTGTAAAGGAGAGGGAGATTAGATAGTGCTTACCTTAGCTGCAGATGTAGACTTGAACAAGAGATAAGAAGGTGGTGAAGATGCACAAATACATACATATATTTATAGAAGTGAGAGATGTACATATTTTATGCATCGTAATGATGGGGCTAAGTGGTGAAGGGTCTAAATTAATAATATTTGAGCCAGTTAAGGAGTAGAAGATGCCAACTTGGTTAGTGAAAAATAATTATGAAACCCAATCAGTTCACATGCTCCATGTTACACAGAATTATTTAGTCAAACAATGAAATTTGAATTATTTAAGTTCTCATTCCCTCATTTTCATAGCAAGTGTTTGCTTTTTTTTTTTTTTTTTTTCGTTTCAAAATAAATGTGTTATCTTATCTTTATAGAAGTAATCAGTTTTATTACGATTTTATCGTGATATAAAATTTGATAAATCAACTGTGATGCATATTATTATGAGACGGAGAGAATAGTATTTTAAGGTATTGTAGCTAAGGTGGTGTCAGTGGGGTGCAAAAAGTTAAATCAGTAGGAGCAACCACCATCTTAGGGCTAGGAGATTTTAGAAGCTAGACTTGCACATGGTTGTTTATATGAAATGCATGTGGAGAGTTGACTGCGGGAAATTCCACTAGGAGTATTTATTTATTTTGGATTTTTTGTCTTTTTTATTTTCTTCCCTGAAAAAGAGTACACAGTGTTATCTCAATAACAATTTTGAAAGTATTAGGTCACTGCAACAGAGAAAAAAAACTTGCGTCAATGGTTGAAAGAGGGAATCCAAAATACTCCATCGCCGTCCCACAATATTAATCTGAAATTCTATTTTAGTTGTATCAAAATTAGGCCGAGCAATTGTGCGGGTTTGGTTGGGTTGTAGCGAGTTAGCGGGTGAAACAGGTTGACCCGCTACAACCCGTTTACTTATTTTTCAAAATTTAGATGGTAGGAAAATATATGCATAAATAAGATTGGTTTTCCTAAATTCCAGTGCCGGCACAAAAAGTGCGTAGAATTGTGGGACGGAGGGAGTATACATTTTTTCCCTAAAAAAAAAAAAAGAGAGTCCCAAAGTGGCCGTCTTTTTTTAAAGGAAAATACCACTCTCTCCTTTAAAAATTATTATTTTTCAATATGAAGGCTATAATCTACAAGGATAATAGGAAGGACACTTGATTAGTTATTGGCCCATCAATTCATTTAATCAAATTCACCACATGCTGCAAGATACATAGGCAGTTGAATATTTAATTATAAAAATTAAATAATATTTTGGTCTCTATAAAAAATGGCTTGATATTCAATTCAATTCAATAATTCCGAGTGTGAACATAAGTTTTACGTTCCCACCATTCTACTGATAAGGAGTTACAAAGCCCATATATAGAAAATAAAAAACATAACTTTTATGTCTTGTACAGAGTAATAAAGCATTTAGTTTCAGAACCTTAATATGCAGCCCGTGTAGACAGAAAAATTGATCATGAAACAACTTCATCTTACCTTAAAAAAGGACACCTCGTGCTACAAAAGCTCTCATTATGCGTATGTTCAGGGAAGGGCCGGGCATAAAATTTCATCTTCTCTTATCTAGTGCAATCTTTTCCAATCCAGAAAATCCCAAAACATAAATTTATCATTAGCTAGCTAAGCCTAAGAGCATAACAAGCGTTGAAGCATTTTCACTAATATAGTTTTGGAGAATTTAATACAAATGCAGCAGCGTTAAAGGATTGTACTTGGTTCTCTAATCTCTGTTAAACCCATCGTAACGGAAAATATGACGAAAACCAATCCATAGCAAATTGATCAAGATAATCATACTTGATCAAAAAGAAAAACTGACAATAGCTTTAGGCGGATCTTAGTCTCTTCTGATTCAAGTCAATCCCAACAGACTACTTAAAAGGGATCAATGAGGCATGTAAGCAAAATATATGTTTCATTCATTGAAATAACTCAGGTTCCAAATGTTTCTTAATAACTATAACATGCTTATCCAAGAAGACCAAAGCACTAATCGCCAATACAACAACAAAATGTAGTACCTATCAATACCAAACATAATATGCATAAAACAAATGATTGAATGATCTTACTTGAGGTGGTAAAAATTTCCATTAAACATACTCCAACCACGCAACAATTGAATGATTTAGAAAGAAAAACAGCTCTAACTAGTCAATATCTATTCCTTCCATCCAAAAATAAGTCTCATGTAAGTTCTTAAAATTGTTACCGATGCATCAATAAAGATAATATCAATAACTACTTTTAAAATTCCAGAAAGATAATGATTTTTATAATTTTTAGTCAAAAATCAATAGTTGTGATGTGCCATAACAAAATATGCTCGATAAATGTTTACCCGGCCCAAGTCCAAATATGGACTATACGGGCCCATACGTCGTGAGGATATCGTCAAAGTTGATTATTGTATGATTGGTCTAAGTCATGTTTTTAGTTATGGTTAAGGCTTGATTCCCGCTTAAGCCTTAATTGTCGTCATGCAGCAAGTGGCTTGTCGCATGACAGCAAGTGGCTTGTCGCATGACAGGAAGTGGTTTTTCGTCATGTAGCAAGTGGCTTGTCGCATGACAGGAAGTGGTTTGTCGCCATGCAGGAAGTGGTTTGTCGCATGTATGTTGACATTCCCGCATGTCTTCCCACATGTCTTCCCGCATGTTTGATGCTTGGTCATGCAGCAAGACATGTCTTCCCGCATGTCTTCCCGCATGTCTTCCCGCATGTTTGATGCTTGGTCATGCAGCAAGACATGTCTTCCCGCATGTCTTCCCGCATGCCTTCCCGCATGTCCCGCGTGTGCCTTGTATGGCCTTCCCGCATGTCTTCCCGCATGTCTGATATTGAGTCTTGCAGCATGTTGATGTCTCCAGGTACGGAACGTGCCACGTGTCAAGATTTTGGCCTTGACCTTATCCAAATGAAATCTTTTGATAGATTTTTCCCCCATTGAATGATTGACACGTGTAAAGTAAGGATAAGATAATAATGATGAGTCATGTGTCATATAAATACTCCCTCCCTTCATTTTCAAAGGTATGTCTCAATTTAAGCTTTCTCTCACCTCTCTCTCTCTCTCTCTCTCTCTCTAGAAATATATGATAAATTGTTATGAATCGGATTGATGATTCTCACGCCGGAGGGTTTGTGGGGGGAAAACCCCCCACCCCTAACGGTGTTTTGTGTTGTAGGTCCCATTTGAGATCGGATCCGTCGGAGCATGTTTTTCCGGTCCGGCCGCCGCCGCTACCCCGGTGAGTTTCCTATGCACCATTTTTTATGGTAGCATCAGATGGTTCCGTTGCCGGGACTGACATTTTCCGGCGAAGTGATGCCGGAATAGAGGAGCCGAGGTATCAAGTGAGATTGCAGTGTGGGTAGCGGCAGGTCGGAGCCGGAGTTGGTCAGAAGTTGGAAGAAAACAATTTTCGTTTTGGCTGAGAAGAGGTAAAATCAGATCGGAGTTCGCCGGAGTAGCCGGAAATGGGGAAGTCAGCATTTTCGTTGTTCTAGGCATAAAAGCTGAGAGTGGAAGCTGGTAGCAGAGGAAGAAATAGAAAGAGAAGAGGAGGAAGGACAGATCTGGAAATCACCAAACGGAATTTAACAAGGCCAGATCATCTTCTTCGTCAACGCCGGAGGCAAGGCTGGGTCTGAATGGAGCTGAGTCACCGGAGAAAGATAAGGGCCATTTTTGTTTGCTGGAAATAAGGAAGGGAAGAGCAGAAAGAAAGATTGAAAAAGTTGAAAAATTGAAAAAGTGAACAGTAGTGAACAGTGGTGAACAGTAGATGGGAGGTACGTGTCAGACGGAAGAGTAACCTTATCCAACACGTGTCGATTGGTTAGCAACGTTAGGTAGTATGTGTCAGCTGGGCGGAGCGTGGAAATTTGTATGGCATCTCGCCAATTCGGTTGAGAGAGCAGAAGTCGCAAAGGGGTAAGATGTCGCAAAGGAGAAATCAAGATTGGAAAGTGTCGAAAATGGTAAAACTGATGGGGCGAGAAGAAGAGAAAACAAGGAGTCGCTAAATTGAAATCGAAATTTTAAAGTCCAAAGTCGCAAGCTTAAATTGTCGCCAGAAACCAAGTTGCAGAAATTAAAATCAGAAATTAAAATTATAGTAAAGGAAGGAGACTTACAGTTTATCTTGCTGCTGTTTGTCGCCGGTGGGAGCAAAGGCGTTGGGGGTCGTCGCTTGGTTTTGTTGCCGTTTGGGAGTGACGGCGGAGCGGGGTTGAGTTTGGGCAGTTCGGAGTTGCGAGAAGTCGAAGTTGAAGCAGTCAGATTGTCGCCGGTAGTAGCGCCGGCGTTGATTGTCGCCGTTCTATTTGTCGCCGTTCGAGGTGCCTCCTTTTGGTGTTGACGCCGTTCAGATTGTCGCCGTGGTAGTGGTTATGGTTGATTGTTGCCGGTAAGAGCTGCGGCGTGGGTTGTCGTTGGTCTGAGATGTCGCCGGAGTGGCAGCATCCTGGGATTTCGCTGTTTCGTGAAATCAGAGTGGAAGAAGCGAGAAGATAGAGACGCCAAGGCCATTTGGGCGTCGCTAGACGGGAATCAAATTGCCTATGTCGCCGTTGGGGGAGACGATGTCGTTTGGTTTGTTGTCGCCGGTAGGGACCTCGCTGTTTGGGAGTTGCCGTTGCTTGAGGTCTGAAGGAGGAGGGTCGCTGGGAGCGAGATCTATGTCGCCGTTTAGGTAATGTCGTTGTCGGAAGTGGTCGCCGTCGGGAGTGGATTGTCGGTGAGCGTGGAAGACGACTGGGAAGTGAATAAAGATAAAAGAGAAAGTGAAGGAAAATGAAAGGAAATTGAGAGATGAAATAGAAAGAAATGGGTGGAGGAGAATGAAAGTAAGTGGGAAATTGAAAGAAAGGGACATCTGCCATGTGGCTTGGGATTTGAAGGAAATTGTGAAAAGCTAGCGGCCGTTAAAGTCTCTGTTAAATGTTTAACGGAGTTTATCCGAATTATCGTTAACCTCCGTCAGGTCGTCTCTTTTCATCTTTTATAATCATGATAAATGATTTTTATATGAGCCCATTATTTGAGAATATGTATGCATGCTTAGAAATGTTGTTACATAGTAGTTACGTAATATTTGCTTGCTGTGTTAAATGCGAAGGAAGTGTTTACTTGATGGACAAATGACTACCTCGTGTTTTTATGTAGGAACTGTCAAGTATGAAAAAGTCGGCCAAGTTATTTTACCGGATGATAAAGCTCGAGTTGCTGGCATGATGGGCTCGCATCCCGAACTGCATGTTGGGCTCGCATCCCGAACTGCATGATGGGCTCGCATCCCGAACTGCATGATGGGCTCGCATCCCGAACTGCATGATGGGCTGACATCCCGAACTGTTGGGCTGACATCCCATGTCCTGTGATATGGGGCCGACATCCCGCTGGGCCGACATCCCATCTTGTCGAGGATATGGGCCGACATCCCGAAGTTGGCCGACATCCCATGATGTCGTGGATATGGGCCGACATCCCGAATCGCTGGGCCGACATCCCATGCCGTCAGGGATAATGGGGCCGACATCCCGAATCGCCGGGCCGACATCCTACGCCGTCAGGATACGGGCCGACATCCCGAACCGCTGGGCCGACATCCCATGCCGCCGTGGATACGGGCCGACATCCCGAACCGTGGGCTCGCATCCCTAACCTGCGAGATATGCGGTGTCTTGGTTAGAGACCAAGGCACCAATGGATGCGGCGTCTTGGTTAGAGACCAAGTCGTCCAAAAGGGATGCGGTGTCTTGGTTAGAGACCAAGGCACCAAATGGATGCGGCGTCTTGGTTAGAGACCAAGTCGTCCAAAAGGGATGCGGTGTCTTGGTTAGAGACCAAGGCACCAAATGGATGCGGCGTCTTGGTTAGAGACCAAGTCGTCCAAAAGGGATGCGGTGTCTTGGTTAGAGACCAAGGCACCAAATGGATGCGGCGTCTTGGTTAGAGACCAAGTCGCCCAAAAGGGATGCGGTGTCTTGGTTAGAGACCAAGGCACCAAATGGATGCGGCGTCTTGGTTAGAGACCAAGTCGCCCAAAAGGGATGCGGTGTCTTGGTTAGAGACCAAGGCGCCAAATTGGATGCAGCGTCTTGGTGAGAGACCAAGGCGCCAACTGGATGCGGCGTCTTGGTTAGAGACCAAGGCGCCAAATGGATGTGGTGATCTGGGGAGAGACCCAGGCAACAAGTGGATGCGGCGTCCGGGGAGAGATCCAGGATTCGTAGAAATAGTTGAATATTGGAAAGTCGTGAAATGAAATGAGAAAGAAAAGGCAAAAGTTGAAGCAAAATGAGAAGTCAGTAAATGAAAGTGATGGAGAGAGGTCAAGGAGCGAACCTATGTTTTGTATCAGGAAAGTTGACTTGATGAGATAAGCTATATTTTGTTATGTATACTATTCTACTCCTCAACTCGATCATGAATAATCGAGCTAAGGAGTCGGGGGCTTTTGATGTGCCATAACAAAATATGCTCGATAAATGTTTACCCGACCCAAGTCCAAATATGGACTATACGGGCCCATACGTCGTGAGGATATCGTCAAAGTTGATTATTGTATGATTGGTCTAAGTCATGTTTTTAGTTATGGTTAAGGCTTGATTCCCGCTTAAGCCTTAATTGTCGTCATGCAGCAAGTGGCTTGTCGCATGACAGCAAGTGGCTTGTCGCATGACAGGAAGTGGTTTTTCGTCATGTAGCAAGTGGCTTGTCGCATGACAGGAAGTGGTTTGTCGCCATGCAGGAAGTGGTTTGTCGCATGTATGTTGACATTCCCGCATGTCTTCCTACATGTCTTCCCGCATGTTTGATGCTTGGTCATGCAGCAAGACATGTCTTCCCGCATGTCTTCCCGCATGTCTTCCCGCATGTTTGATGCTTGGTCATGCAGCAAGACATGTCTTCCCGCATGTCTTCCCGCATGCCTTCCCGCATGCCTTCCCGCATGTCCCGCGTGTGCCTTGTATGGCCTTCTCGCATGTCTTCCCGCATGTCTGATATTGAGTCTTGCAGCATGTTGATGTCTCCAGGTACGGAACGTGCCACGTGTCAAGATTTTGGCCTTGACCTTATCCAAATGAAATCTTTTGATAGATTTTTCCCCCATTGAATGATTGACACGTGTAAAGTAAGGATAAGATAATAATGATGAGTCATGTGTCATATAAATACTCCCTCCCTTCATTTTCAAAGGTATGTCTCAATTTAAGCTTTCTCTCACCTCTCTCTCTCTCTCTCTCTCTCTAGAAATATATGATAAATTGTTATGAATCGGATTGATGATTCTCACGCCGGAGGGTTTGTGGGGGGAAAACCCCCCACTAATCTGCGGTGTTTTGTGTTGTAGGTCCCATTTGAGATCGGATCCGTCGGAGCATGTTTTTCCGGTCCGGCCGCCGCCGCTACCCCGGTGAGTTTCCTATGCACCATTTTTTATGGTAGCATCAAGTTGATAAAAAAAAAACACTTATTTTGGGACGTAACGTTAGGGAGTATTGGAATTCCTCATGAACAGTATTAAAAAACAACTGTTTGACTTGGTAATTGGAGGAGAGAGAAAATGAAGGAGCGGGTCATGAAAATGGAGATGTTGATGGTGGCTCCTTACAAGGACAAGGAGGCGGCAAATAGGACAACTGAAGATTGGGGGGGGGGGGGAGGCGGAGGTCGAGAAATTCAAGGAGAAATAAAAACCAGCAGGAAAGTACCATTTAAACTTCCAAAATGATCCAAGTACTATTTGGTCAACATTAAATTAATCCCCATAATTTAAACTTTGTAAATGTAACCTGAATACTAATTAAAAATTGGCAAATGTAACCCAAATCATTAATGAACTACTGACAAAAACTTTCAAATCAAAGTATCAAGAAATAGATGAAAGTGTAGGGGGCATGAAGAACAAAAATGTAAAAGTCTGTTAAAAGTGTAAGTAAATGAGTTAGTATATAACTCTTCCATGTATTATTGAATACGTTAATAATATCAAATATGATTACTTTCTCTGTCCACGACTCTCTCTCTCTCTCTCTCCCTCACATATTTCGACCATGGTGGTCCGGCCATCTCAACCACATAATCTCCTCCATCACTACAATACAAATTCTATCACAAATACTACTTTTTCCGTCCCATTGCAAATGTCGTACATCTATTTTGGTTCATCCAAAAATAAATGTCTTGATTCAAAATAAGAAAAGTGGTTCAAAGAAATTGCATCATAGTACAAGTGATGTACAAACTAATAAACCACCTTTCCATGTTGAACACATTCTGCCTAAAATTGAGAGGAAACTAAAATCAAGTAAAATTTAGAATGCGTTACTGAATGAAATGTTAGGGCAACTTCCCTGGTCGAAAAATGGCGAATTTGGAGACCTCAGGATCAGAATAATTGATTCAATTCTCCTTCAGCAAATCATCGAGCAGCAATTTGGGTCTCTAGGGCTCACTACTCCCGCATTCAATCTTAAAATTATTCCCGAAATCGAGCTGAGTTTCGTCTAACGTCTAATTCCAATGCCAGTCCCAGTTCACTCATAAACTGCCGTCACATTCTTAAACCCTCTCTCCCAAACACGCCACCATCAGCATCTCCGTTCCCATGACGTTTTCCTTCGCCTTTTTTTTTTTTTTTAAAGTATACACGCCCGTATCAAATTGATACTATCAATGATATGGTTTGGGTGGGTGGGTGGGTGGGCGGGTGGGGGACTGGGGGGTGGCGGGGTGTGTGTGTGGGTGGGGGGGGGTTGGGGAATTTTTTTTTTTTCCTCAAAATATTTATTTTTAAATATATATTTCTCAAAATAACAATTCTTTCAAATTATTTATCAAAATGTCCATATTTTTAAACTCGCTATTTCATACAGCGAGTTTGTTTTTTATCCGTTGAAACTTGTTGCACCATGTAGCGAGTTTAATTTTATTTTATTTTTCAGTTTATTTATCGGAATTGTAAATGATTTTTATTTTATTTTAAACTCGCTAAATAGTTTAGCGAGTTTATGCGGATTTTGTGTTTGCAGATAAGGTTAGGGACATATTTCTTTCTAACCCTAAACACACACATAATTGTTGAGAAGAGAGTTGCGAAAAAAACTCAATTTTTACATCTTTTAACTTCATAATTGGTCAAGAGTACAAATCAAGGTAAATCATCAACATCTCAATAATTCTTTGTACTTTAGTTTTTATTGTGTGTGTTCGTACAATATAGATATGAACGCTAAAATTAGATTTTTGAATGTTTTAGCACTTTAATTTTGTAATGTAGGGTTAAATATGAATGTATATTCACTTATTTTCATGTGTTATTGGGGAGATGATGATGAATGTCCATTAGATGGTCCTCATATTCAGAAAGGGCCAAAATGTGCGATTAGGGCTCATTGTAGATGGAGATACAATCAATTGGTTGATGAGTTATATAAAGCGATGGGTATGGATCGGAGACAATATAAGTTGAAAATTATTTGTAGAAATCTCCATTCATTTGATAGCGGTATTAGTGAGTACTTTCCTTTTCGTATAGAAGATGATGCGGGTATGAATATAATGTTCGATGTTTCTGCTGAATTTGGTGGGCTGAGTAATTTGCAGATGTATGTGGTCATCAAATTGATTGAAATCGATGTTATGAAGAGTTTGAAACACGTAATATGGAGATCTTTTATGGGAATTCACCAAGTTGCTACCGTGATGCAGGGATTGGTCTAAGTACACAAACACTTATATCAACCCAAACATCAAATTATGATGATGAGGCATGCTGAAATGATCCTGTTAATGATGAGAATTCGAAAGATGATGAAGATTTTGAAGAAGAAGAAAATACAGATGTAGATGCATTATTTGATGATGGATATGAAGAGCGTAGTAGTGATTCTGATATAGATTTGGGGGATGGTGATGATAGCCCGATTGATGATGACGTGGAAACATATTTGATTCATTATGAAGCATCAGAAAATCGAATGTATGAGAGAGCAGATTATCCTATTTACAGTGATATTGATGATAATGTTCAACAAGAGAAAAGGCTTTATTGATTCTTATAATCAACCAATTTTTCCAGTTTGGGATTCAGAGAAAGATGAAATTGTTAAAGGTATACACTTTTCTGACAAGAACGAGCCGCAATTTGAAATTAAAAGGTACCATATTAAATCAAATCACCGATTCAGGATAAGAAAGAGCACAACTCATTCCTGGGCAATAGAATGTCTACTCAAAAAGTATCCTTGCAATTTTTATATTCGTGTGAGTAGGAAGAAACTTGGTTATTGGGAAGTGATCAAGTATAAGGGTCCACATTGTTGCTTGTTTTCTGGAGAAAACCAAGATCACCCTAACTTAGATGCGAAGTTTATTGGTCGGCAAGTAGTTAGTCTAATTAAGATGGATTCAGATTAAAAGGTTAGAGTTATTATTGCACATATTAATGAAATGTACGACAAGATAGTTACCTATAAGAAGGCATGGTGTGGAAAACAGAAGGGCATTGCAGAAGTTTTTGGAGATTGGGAGGAATCGTATGTAAAGTTGCCCCGCGTCCTAGCAGTCATCCAAAAATACAACCCAATAACAAGTATTGAGTATACTCATCCTCCTCCTCATGCTGGTGAATTTTGCATGTTTGAACGTGTGTTCTGGGCATTTGGGCCTTGTATTGAAGCTTTCGCTCATTGTTGGTTTGTCATTTCTGTTGATGGTACATTCCTCCAAGGTAGATATAAAGGGGTAATATCGATTGACATGGGTGTTGATGCCCAAGAAAGTATACTTCCTCCTGCATTTGGTGTTGTTGAAAAAGTGGACTGAGTGAACTGGTGTTAGTTCTTATATTTTGTTTGCAGACATATTATCAAGAGTCGTGAGGTATGCTTGATATCTGATTGTCATCACATCATTCTTAAGACTATAGCGGAAGATACATGGTGGCCACATATGCATCATAGATATTGCTTGAGGCATATGGGAACAAATTTCTTGGAGAAGCACAGATGAGCTGATTTGAAGAATTTGTTTTGTAGGGCTGGTAAAACAAATCAAGTTAGGAAATTGAGATATACCTTGGAGAGTATCTGTTTAATTAACCCTGAGACAATTAAATAGTTTGTGAATTCAGATGCCAGAAGTGGACATTGGCGCATGATGGTGGTTATAGATATGACATTATGACTAATAATATGTCTACAATTTTTAATGGTGTCATGAAAGGAGCTCGTAGGATGCCAATAACAGCAATTGTTGAGACTGTCTTTTATCATTGTGTAGAGTACTTTCAGGTAAGACATAGGTTTTCACTGAATAATTTAGGAGGTAATCCTGATAACCCAAATATCAATCCCCTATTCCAATTCAGACAAAAAGTTCATTACCGATGCACGAAGAATAGCGAAAAGGCTACGAAGAGGTTCAACACTCACGAGATGGGGGTGTATCAGGTGACAACAGCACGTCACGACGAAAAATGTGGAAATATCCCAATTAGGGATGGCAACGACTCAGGTTCGGCCCCGAACCCGACCTGCCAAAACAAATGAAGATACCAAACCCGCCCGACCCGACGATTAACAAACCCGGACCTGACCCAGATAAAATGTTGCTAGCCTTTTTTTGGGCTTTAGCCCAAATATTCTCATTAGCTTAAACCCAACAACAAAATCGTTTTGATATAAATAACAACAATAGTGTAATTAGGTATATGTGAAGGGGTACAAGGGTGAATCAACATATAAGGTTATTACGTAGGTCGGGCCAGGTCGGGCCAAGCCGGGTCTCAAAGGATTACCAAACTCGAACCCGAACCCACTGGGTTTTGGAAAGTTGTTGCCAAACCCGCCCCGCTCAGGCTGAAATGATTCGAAAACGGGTCGGGTTCGGAGAAATTGTCATCCCTAAATTACCAATTGTCTGATGGAATGACCGTACCTGCATATGTGGTAAATGGGTTGCATATCACATGCCTTGTTCCCATCTTCTTGCATGTTGCCAAGTGCCAACATATTGATGGTCATTCTTTTGTTGACTCATTTTACACTATTAGGGAATACTACAAGACATGGAAGGGAACATTTGAACCAATACACCATAAGGACTATTGGGGTGTTGATGATTTAGTGCCACGTTTTTTCTCTAATCCAAACCTTGTGATGTTATTGGGTTTTCATGTGATGATGAATTCTAAACCTCAGGCTCATTGTGTTCCATGGATTCAAGCCTCCTGTTTCCCGTTGGCTCTCATGTTGCAGATCTTTACTGTCCTCCTCGCAATGAGGCAAGAATCAGCAGGCCGTATGTCCTCATGTTTGACACTACCAGAAACTGGTATTTTAGCGACGGAATCAACAGCAACAGACTCATTCCGTCGCTATTTAGCAACAGAAATTAAGCTTTAGCGACAGAATGATTTTGGCGTCAAATTTATCGACGGAATTTATTTCCGTCGCTAAATTTCGTCGCTAAAACGAATATTCCTCGAATAATCGTTTTATTACCGCCACTATTTTCGCGCATAATTTAGCGACGGAATATTCCGTCGCTAGTTCTTTATCAGCGACTGAATTATTCCGCCGGTGAAAAGTTAATATTTTTTTTATTTTTTTTATTTATCAGCGACGGAATTATTCCGTCGGTGAAAATTAAATATATTTTTTTAATAGTACACCGACGGAATATTTCCGCCGCTGATAAATTGAAAAAAATTAATTATTCAGCGGCGGAAATATCCAGTCGGTGTAAATAAAATATTTTTTATTTTATTTTTTTAAATAATACACCGACGGAATATTTCCGCCGCTGAATAATTAATTTTTTTTAATTTATCAGCGGCGGAAATATTCCGTCGGTGAAAATTACATATATATATTTTTTTTAAATAATACACCGACGGAATATTCCGTCGGTGATTATAAAATTTAATTTTTAATTATTTTTAGAACTAATTTACAAAATAACTAACTGAAAACATTAAAAAATTTAACTGAAACGTTGGAAAATTGATTGGAATTTCAAAAAACTAACTGAAATTTTGAATAACTAACTGAAAAGGTTAAAAAAACTGACTGAAATTCTAAAAAAACTAACTGAAAACGTTAAAAAACTGACTGAAATTTCAAAAAACTTACTGAAAACGTTATACCCTATACCATATATTATATACCCTATACCATATACTATATATATACCATATACCCTATACCATATACTATATACCCTATATCATATACCCTATACTATACACTATACTATATACCTTACACCCTAAACCCTAACCCCTAACCCCTAACCCCTAAACCCTAAACCCTAAACTCTAAATCCTAATTCCTAAACCCTAACCCCTAAACCCTAAACCCTAACCCCTAGCACATGGGGATTTGGCTTGCTGGTTGGTGTTGGATTTTACGGGTCCATGCGCAGCGGAATTAAGCATAAAATAACATATAACCCAAGAAGCCAAGGATCCGTTCTATACAATTAATTTAAATTCCTATGAGATAGAATAAAACCAACCTTGAACGCTTTCCGTTCTTGAGCTATCGAACGATTTGATTATGTGATTTCAAATCACAAACTTCGTTCTTCAACTTGTTTGAACTCTAGGCCTTGATCGATGAACGAGCGAAGACCCTCTTTTGGTATCCACACCTTTGAATGAATTCAAGAACGATTTCTTGATGATTGCTAGATCGAAACCCTCGAAGAATATTGAGAGTATTTGTTATGATTTTCCCTTGAAAATTTTGGCTAGAGCATTAGGGTTGACAGACCTCACATATTTATACTACTTTAGTGTAAATATGTTTTCTAATCGAATTAGGAGAACAGGCTGTCAAAAACGCGTCTGGTGGCTACTTATGTCGCGCGGTATACTTAGCCACTGGCTAAGTATGTCGCGTGACAAAGGTTGTCAATTACTAAAACTCTCAATCATTCTTCCTTTGGTTTAACCAATTCATTCTAGTTGTGTGTGACCCAATAGGATTATACTATGTTGGCAATGAGTTCGATCATATTGAATCTCATAAGACATAAGCGGACTCTAGCAAGCCATTATGTCTACCCAAATAGTATAACGTAAGAGTTCACGTTTCCAATGGTACACTTCCATTTCTCCCTTTGTCTCACGATGTTATATTGAACACAAGTCATGGTCCTCGTCAACTTGTCTTTGTTCAATGCTTTCTCGATTCTTGAGTATAATGATAATTTCAATCATATTGGGGTACGGCCATACACTTTCATCATTATCACTCATCGAGGGGCCCAAGCAAAACATCTCTCTTCCGAGGGACAAATTCCATCTTGACTTATCATCCTTCCCATCATGAATCCGATCATGCCAAAGATAGCCTTTATAGATATCGTGTTAAGATACAGTTTGACTAAAATCAAACATGACTTTCATCATATGTAAGGTCATGATATTCTCAGGTCTAGGGACTAATGAAGTAACCTTATGAGATCTAATTATGACATTTGATCATGACATAAATCTCTTGCGGGTCAAGTCCAGTCACTTGTTCTCTAACAAGTACTCATAATTTCAATGTGCATCTCTATGCATATAATCATCACATGATTATCCATTGACAATTATACCAATTTATTCTCTTAATAATTAGGGACGGAGATTATTATAAACAAATGTACAAAACATATAATAATCAAATGATAAACATTTCATATAATAATAAATAATGTCAACACATAAGTCTATCAATCATAGGCCTAGGGCATAACACTAACAGTCTCCCACTTGCACTAGGCCCAATCAACCATGTATCGAATACCCATGGACCTAACATGACCATCATGCTTAGCTTGCGGGAGAGCTTTAGTTAATGGGTCCGCCACGTTGTCATCAGTGTCTACTCTGTATATCTTTACGTCTTCCCTTTCACATATCTCTCGGATAATGTGGAAACGTCGAAGTATGTGTTTAGATATCTGGTGCGACCTTGGTTCCTTTGCTTGTGCAATGGCACCATTGTTGTCACAGTAAAGTTCAATAGGGTCTCTGATGCTTGGAACGACTTCCAAATCACTAATGAACTTTTTGATCCAAACTGCTTCCTTAGCTGCATCGGATGCCGCTATGTACTCAGCTTCGGTTGTAGAATCAGCGACGGTACTTTGCTTGGAACTTTTCCAACTCACAGTGCCTCCATTAAGCGTAAACAAAAATCCAGACTGCGATCTGAAATCATCCTTGTCGGTTTGGAAGCTAGCATCTGTGTAGCCTTTTACTACAAGATCTTCTTCCATTCCTCCAAAGACCAAGAATGCATCCTTAGTTCTTCGTAAGTACTTAAGGATATTCTTGACTGCTATCCAATGTGGTTCGCCGGGATCCGATTGGTACCTACTCGTCATGCTTAGAGCACACGAGACATCGGGTCTAGTACATAACATAGCATACATGATAGACCCAATTGCCGAGGCATATGGAATACCATTCATTCTCTTTCGCTCATCATTAGTCTTAGGACTTTAATTCTTGCTAAGAGATATACCATGTAACATTGGCAAGTTTCCTCTTTTAGAATTTTCCATTTGGAATCTTCTAAGAACCTTGTCAATGTAAGTACTTTGACTTAAACCAATCATCCTCTTGGATCTATCTCTATAGATCTTGATACCAAGGATATATGCAGCTTCGCCCATATCTTTCATCGAAAAGCACTTTCCCAACCAAGACTTGACAGTCTGTAGTGCAGGAATGTCATTTCCAATGAGTAAGATATCGTCGACATACAACACCAAGAATAGTGCCACGCTCCCACTAATTTTCTTGTATACACAAGGTTCATCTTCGTTTTTGATAAAGCCAAACTCCTTGATTGCTTCATCAAAACGTAGATTCCAACTCCTAGAAGCTTGCTTCAATCCATAAATGGATTTCTGCAACTTGCACACCTTGTTAGAATTTTCTGGATTAACAAAACTTTCAGGTTGTATCATGTATACATTCTCAAGTAACTTCCCATTAAGGAAAGCTGTTTTGACATCCATTTGCCATATTTCATAGTCATAATATGCGGCTATGGCAATTAAAATTCTAATAGATTTAAGCATAGCTACAGGCGAAAAGGTTTCATCACTTTCCGTAACGAGAAACCCATATCTCTCGGGTTCGGATCGTGACCTACCACTTCGGCGAAGAGCTTGTGCATCTTGAACCGGTTCCACAACTCTTTGTGAACTTGGTTCAGTTTCTACCATTGGTTCAATGTTGTTTTCGGGTTCTCGAATTTCTTCGAGATCTATTTTACTCCCACTGGTTCCTTTGCGAAGAAACTCCTTTTCTAAGAAAGTACCATTTCGAGCAACAAACACTTTGTTCTCGTTTCGGTTGTAGAAATAGTATCCTTTGGTTTCCTTAGGATATCCCACGAAAGCACATTTATCAGATTTAGGTGCTAGCTTGTCAGAAGTTAACTTCTTGACATATGCATCGCAACCCCAAATCTTCATGAAAGACAAACTAGGTTTTCTTCCACGAGTAGGTGGAATAGTAAAAATTATTTGCCATTTTAGGAAAGGTAAAGCTTTTAACAGGACACCCGTTTTGGCGAAAGGTGAAGCTTGAAATGGGACGGAGGGAGTATACTCACTATGTATAAAGACAAAAAAAAAAATTCAAAATAATTAATAACGTCTTAAAATGTAAATGAAACTGACTTGTCATATTTGTAACAACTAGTATAACACCCGTGCGTTAAACGCACGGCCAAAAAACTGTCAAATTACAAGAACTAAATAAAAAATCATTATAACTGTAAATATTGTTGTAGTTTTTTTTAATGAAAGGTATTTTATTAGAAAAGGTATCCAGAATCCTTCTAGAGCAGTTTCATAATTAGTGATAGCAAGAAAAGGAGCTACCTTCCAATTAAGTACTAAAACACCTAACATTTAAGCATTCGGTATCCACTTAAGTTTGAGATAATTGTTGTCCTATATTTAAGTTACTACGGCCTAACTTTAGTACCTAATTAAATGCACTTAATAGTTAATAGTACTACTTCGTCTGTCAGATTCAAACAGTCACTGAGATTCACCTTCACAAGACTGGCCTTATTGCTCTTAAGAAGAGGGAGAAGGCCAGCATCAGTTATTGCGGAGAGTCCGCTTAGGTCAAGATGATGTAGCTGGGGGCATAATCGTCCAACAATTTCCAAGCTAGCACTGCCAAACCGTAGGCAGTTTCGGATTGTCAAGGACCGGAGAGATTCACAAGGAGAGATCACAACCATTTCCGGGGCGGAATCCCTAATTCCCATGCACTTGACAAGGGAAAACGACTTCAACTTCGATTTACAGTTTGATAGTACATCAAGAATCCCTTGTTGGCTGATTCTATTACACTCCTCCAACTGTAAGCTCTCCAAATAACCCACAACCTTAGCAAAAGCAACCAACCCGTTATCAGACACAAAGTAACATTTCTTCAGTGCCATATGCTTTAAACCCCGGCAACCATTTCCAATAGCTTCAAAGCTCACATCAGTCATTCCCAAAAAGAAGCAATCATCAAGGAAGTCAGAGATTGAAGACCTTGCGCATTGCCCATAGCCCAAAACCCCCTTTGACTCGCACCTTGAAGCCCGGTAAGAACAAGATTTGTAATTGACTTCCTGTAATGCCCAATCACAGCCAGTGAGAAATCTGTGATGTTCAAACCCTGGAGTCTGACTTTTCTCAGCACAGATGAGGCCGATGACAAAAGAGTAGCAACTCATTGGTCTCCAACTAAAGGGCAGTCCTTAATAGAGACAGACTCCAATTTAGTACAAAGCCGCCCAATAGCTTGCAGGCTCTCATTCCCAATGTTAGAACACGACTCGATGGTCAATGAAGTCAAATTCGGGCAGCTCTCTGCTATAGCAATAACACCACGGTTTGAAATTAAAGGGCAGTGGGAAAGATCAAGCTTTTCCAACAAATGGCACTCCTTAGCAATCTCAATCAAACCCTCATCCCCAAAAGAAGGAACATTCCATAAAGAAAGAGTCTTTAGCGAAGGGCAGCCACTAGCAATGGTTGAGAGCCCAATATCAGTAACTTTATTGCTGCCACAGACCAAAAGCTTCCCAAGCCCCCCACGAGTGGCAGTTCCAGCTGCAATAGCAGCAAGCCTAATATCACTTGATTTCTTCCCCTCCACACACCTAGTAAGAAACCCATCAACTTCATCCTCATTTGTAACCATTAGAGTATCTTCTTCTACACTTTTCTTGGCTATGATTTCTGAGTTCTTGACACTGCTCAAAAGCATAAGCCAATGCTTGGAAACACAAGCGGCTGAGCTCCTTTCCTGACCACCGGGCAATCGTCTGAATATCTCGAAAAGACATTCATCTGGAAGGACTTCGATAGATGGCGTCTTTTCCTCCTCACTCTACCAGAAAAACAGGTTTTAGCAGCGGAAATTTCAGTCGCTAAAGCCAAATTTCCTTCGCTAAAATTAATCACCGACGGAAATATTCCGTCGGTGGTCCGCCGCTATTATCCCGCCGCTGTGTTCCGACGGCTCAAATTCCGCCGGTATATTTTGATTTTACCGATGAAATTAATTCCGTCGGTGATTTTCTGACATCAGCGACGGAAATTTCCGCCGTTAAATCAATTTAATTTAATTAAATTTTCATTTCAGCGACGGAATATTCCGCCGGTGAAATAAAAATTTAATTTAAATTTTATTATCAGCGACGGAAATTTCCGTCGCTGAAATTAATTTATTTTAATTAATTTTTATTCCAGCGACGGATATTTCCGCCGCTGAAAATAAAAAGTAAATTAAAATTAATTGATATAGCGGCGGAAATTTCCGTCGCTGGAATAAAAATTAATTAAAATAAATTAATTTCAGCGACGGATATTTCCGTCGGTGAAATTAATTTATTTTTATTAATTTTTATTACAGCGACGAAAATTTCCGCCGCTAAAACACATAAATTAAATTAAAATTAATTGATATAGCGGCGGAAAGTTCCGTCGCTGTAATAAAAATTAATTTCAGCGTCGAAAATTTCCGTCGCTGATAATAAAATAAATTAAAAAAATAATATAAAATATCAATTAACCAATTTTTTTTGTACCTGATATAACAATTCAATTTATAAAACTAAAACTATAAAACTAAAAATCAATATCAGCGTACCAAACTAAAGACTAAATATCACCGTACCAAATCGGGAGGGGGGAGGGGGAGAGGGGGGGAGAAAGGGGGAGGGGCTCCCGTGGGTACCAAATATCTCAAATGTTTACAAACAAGTATAAAATAGTACAAACAAGTCTAAAATAGTCCGTAATCAACTCGGGGGAGGCTGGAAATTACCCTGGTCCATACGAGCCATCAACATCGCAAATTTGGCATCAGTCTCTGTTTAACGTCGATCATTCTCCTCCTGCATATGCGCCTGAGCCGCCAAAGCCTCCTGCATCTGCGCCTGAGCCGCCAAAGCCTCCGCAAGCTTTGCCCTAGCCCCTGCAACCTCGCGTCTCTCCTCATCCAACTCAGCCTGCAGAGTGTCGACCCTCGAATCATGATACATGGGCGGGACAACATTTGGCCGACGGCCGATCGATGTCGACGGGCATTACCTCCCGTAATCCCCCATCCCTAACACTCGAGCTCCTCTCTTTGGATGTCCCTCAGAGGTGACCGAGCGCCAAACATCAGGCACAAAGGGAACGGGCTGGCCGGGAGGCGTTCCTTCGGGAACAACGGCGGCTTGATATGCACTCTGTCAAAATAAAACAAACAATTATAATCATATACACAATGTAATGTACATAAATAAATTTACATATTCAAAATCAAGTCATTTAATGATAGTTTATTTACAAAGGCATTAGCAGAGCGATCGTCAACCCATTGCGGAGGTTGACCGGGCGTTGTAGGAGTCCGAACATGGGTGCTAGCGCGTAAACATCCAAAAAACTGACATTCGGACCATGCTCCCTTACCTATAAATAAAATAAGCGAGATTATTACCTTGAAATTGTATAAATGCAACATTTAAACTGATTTAAAAGCATGCATACACTACATTTACACTAAAACCATGGATTTCATAGCATCAACATGGCTCCCAGCTAACATACGTACATAAACCTATTTATAAGCATGCATACACTACTACATTTAAACTAACATACATACCATGCAGTAGTGATGCTCGCCGACCGGGATCGTCCCCATGGTATGCGTCGTCGCCGACCCCGAGGAGCCTGCTCTATTTGCCTTAGCCTGTTCGGCCATAGCTTTTGCCGCATCTGATGCCCAATATTCGCAAAATTGAAGAAACACCTCCTCGGTCATCCAAGAAGGTGTCAAGGGCTGTTGTTTCGCCTCGAGCCGCTTAGTATAACATTGTTTCTTCGTGTTACCTATAAAAAATATGAATATCTCGTAAACATATAATGATGACATTATAAAATTAAAAGAGTATAATCATTGTTAATTAAACTAATTAAGGATAGATAAATATGTTATCAATATGATCCCTAAATAGCTTATGAGTCTGTTTATCGAAAACAAATCTAGCCGTCGCCTCGTCGATTTCCGGCGCCCAACAAAATTTCTCCTACAACATATAATGATAACATTACAAAACTAAAAGAGTATAATCATTATTAATTATAACATTTTAATAACAAACTAACATTTAAGTTTTAAATAAAAACCATTAACACATTACCTTAAACTCCTCCCACGCATCCTCCTTCTCCCCCGGTGGCAATGATTTTCAGTTGGGCCAAAACTCAGTCATGAGCCGAGACCGCCAATACTGCCCGATCTTTGTCCCTGGGCTAGGGTATCCACCTACAAACCTGCCAAGTATATTTATACAATAACATTTTAACTTAAATAATGAATTATATATAAAACAAAAAAGGAACCAACTTATATCAAATTAATGAAGAGTTACTTACTGGACGAGGGTAGGGAGTCATGTATACCTGTTGTGCTTGAGATGCTAAGATGAAGACGTCATCGCCATTATGTCTGGACGAGTCCTTTACATCGACGAGGTCAAATATGGCGTGCTTCTTAACACCTCGTACAGCATCTCGCCAATCACAATTGAACAAGACAACACTGTTTCTACCCAAATACTCCACCTCGACTACTTCTTTCAGGACGCCATAATAATCAAGGTTTCCTTTAAACTTCACACCGCTATTCCACGTTAATTTAGAGCCATCGTAAGCTTTGGTATGAAACACATAGCCATTCACGAAATAACCGTTGTATAAATTAACGTTCAAGTACGGAGTTGATGCTAAATGTCTTAACCTCGCAGCTTTGGCATCACCCGGATGTTCATCTATCTATAAGACAATATATAACCAATTTAATACAATATTAAGATTGAATGTTTAAAAAAGTGTATAGAATAAATTTGAATGAAATGAAATATTTACATATTTCCTTAGCCAGTTTGGAAATTCTCTGTCTGTCCTAGTTGCGATGAGTTCTGGAGATAAATCCTGAGCTAAATCTTCAAACATTCTGCAATAGGGTTAAACAAGGCATTTCATATGCAGGTAATTAAACATGCATAATTTAATCGACGAGGCATAAACATAACATCAATAACTTACTTGATATATTCCCCAACCTCGTCACAGTTAAGAAGAACATAGAGTGAGACCGCAACAAACTCTTTAGCGGTTAACGTACGCGTACCAACCCGTTTGCCGAGGAACCGACCAGGGGATGAAAATACAGAGATATTTCCCTTAGACGGACAACCACCATCGTAATTGCGGCCAAGCCTAGTCAATCTCATATCAACATCAGGAGAAAATATGTTCCGACAAAGGCAACAATCTCATCTATAATAACAGCCTCTGAAATTGAGGCCTCGACCATAGCCCTATTGCTCATCTTCCTTTTCAATTGGCCAAGATACCTAAAAGTCATTCGTAGATTAAAACATAAATAATGTTAAAGAAGGTATATTGTTAAAGCTCAAATTATTTAGAAATAGAATAAATTCAATTACCTCTCAAATGGATACATCCATCTGTATTGAACTGGATCACCGACTCTAGCTTCATATGCCAAGCGGGCCGGTAAATGCTCCATAGAATCAAAGAATGAAGGAGGAAATATCTTCTCAAGTTTGCACAAAGTCACTATGATGTTCTCCTCAAGCTTTTTCATGTGATCAACACGCAGTGTGGTCGATGTTAACGCTCAGAAAAACTCACTTAACTCTGTTAACGCCACCCAGATATTGTCAGGCAAGAGACCCTTGAGAGCAATCGTAAGTAGCCTATCCAGCAAAATGTGGAAATTGTGACTCTTCAAACCCTGCACTTTCCCCTCCTCTACATTGACACGGTTATCAATGTTAGACGCGTAACTATCTGGAAGCCTTAAATCCTTGAGCCATTTCAGCAGGAGGAGTTTGTTTTCCTTTGTAAGCACGTATTGAGCCATCGGTCTAACTGGTTTACCATTGACGTATGCCAAGTCTAAGGTCGGCCGCTTACAGATTTCCTTAAGGTCCATTCGAGCTTTTTCGTTGTCTTTAGTTGTTGCCTTGAAATCCATCAACGTGTTAAAAACATTATCGAATACATTCTTCTCAATTTGCATCACGTCAAGGTTATGTCGAATGATATTTGTTTTCCAGTATGGCAGCTCCCAAAATATACTCCTCTTGGTCCAGTTATGGCTAGTCCCAAACCCTTGTATTATGGTCTTTGAAAACTTTTTCCCCCATCGAGGATCGGGCAATCTAGATACCTTCTCATAGACCGTGTCACCACTTAAACGAATCGGGGCCTCATCATGGTCAATCTTGTTCTTTTTAAATGCATTCTTCTGGGTCCTGAATGGGTGGTCCTCCGGAAGAAATTGTCTATGGCAATCGAACCAACATGGTTTTCCAGAGTGCGTGAGCGTGAAAGACTTTGTGTCACTCATACAATACGGACATGCCAACTTCCCGTGGGTGCTCTAACCCGATAACATCCCATATGCAGGGAAGTCATCCTATACACTATACACTATACCCTATACCCTATACCCTATACCCTATACCCTATACACTATACCCTATACACTATACCCTATACCCTATACCCTATACCCTATACCTTATATCTTATACCCTATACCCTATATACTATACATTATACACTATACCCTATACCCTATACCATATACCATATACCCTATACACTATACCCTATACCCTATACACTATACACTATAGGGTATAGTGGTTAGGGTTTAGGGGTTAGGGTTTAGGGGTTAGGGTTTAGGGTTCAGTGGTTAGGGTTTAGGGGTTAGGGGTTTAGGGGTTAGGGTTTAAGGATTAGGGTTTAGGGTTTAGGTTTAGGGTTCAGGGGTTAGGGTTTAGGGTTTAGGGGTTATGATTTAGGGGTTAAGGTTAGGGGTTAGGGGTTAGGGGTTAGGGTTTAGGGGTTAGGGGTTAGGGTTAGGGTTTAGGGTTTAGGGGTTAGGGGTTAGGGTTTAGGGGTTAGGGGTTAGGGGTTAGGGTTTAAGGTTTAGGGGTTAGGGTTTAGGGGTTAGGATTTAGGGGTTAGGGTTTAGGGTTAGGGGTTAGGGTTTAGGGGTTAGGGGTTAGGGGTTAGGGTTTAGGGTTTAGGGGTTAGGGGGGTTTAGGGTTTAGGGGTTATGGGTTATGGGTTGGGGTTTAGGGGTTAGGGTTTAGGGTTTAGGGGTTAGGGGTTAGGGGTTAGGAGTTAGGGTTTAGGGTTTAGGGGTTAGGGGTTAGGGGTTAGGGTTTAGGGGTTAGGGTTCAGGGGTTAGGGTTTAGGGTTTAAGGGTTAAGGTTTAGGGTTTAGGGGTTAAGGGTTAGGGGTTAGGGTTTAGGGGTTAGGTTTTTTTTTTCACTACACACACACATACACATGCATGCACAGAAGCGCCTAGGAGATAAATCATAGGGAGAGAAAGCCTTCCCTCTAACTTCTGGGGGGATCGAACCCATGACCTCCAAGGTGAAAGCCATGAGCTTCAACTGTTAGTGTTATGCCCTAGGCCTATGATTGATAGACTTATGTGTTGACATTATTTATTATTATATGAAATGTTTATCATTTTATTATTATATGTTTTGTATATTTGTTTATAATAATCTCCGTCCCTAATTATTAAGAGAATAAATTGGTATAATTGTCAATGGATAATCATGTGATGATTATATGCATAGAGATGCACATTGAAATTATGAGTACTTGTTAGAGAATAAGTGACTGGACTTGACCCGCATGAGATTTATGTCATGGTCAAATGTCATAATTAGATCTCATAAGGTTACTTCATTTAGTCCCTAGACCTGAGAATATCATGACCTTACATATGATGAAAGTCATGTTTGATTTTAGTCAAACGATATCTTAACACGATATCTATAAAGGCTATCTTTGGCATGATCGGATTCATGATGGGTAGGATGATAAGTCAAGATGGAATTTGTCCCTCGGAAGAGAGATGTTTTGCTTGGGCCCCTCGATGAGTGATAATGATGAAAGTGTATGGTCGTACCCCAATATGATTGGAATTATCATTATACTCAAGAATCGAGAAAGCATTGAACAAAGACAAGTTGACGAGGACCATGACTTGTGTTCAATATAACATCGTGAGACAAAGGGAGAAATGGAAGTGTACCATTGGAAACGTGAACTCTTACGTTATACTATTTGGGTAGACATAATGGCTTGCTAGAGTCCGCTTATGTCTTATGAGATTCAATATGATCGAACTCATTGCCAACATAGTATAATCCTATTGGGTCACACACAACTAGAATGAATTGGTTAAACCAAAGGAAGAATGATTGAGAGTTTTAGTAATTGGCAACCTTTGTCACGTGACATACTTAGCCAGTGGCTAAGTATACCGCCCGACATAAGTAGCCACCAGACGCGTTTTTGATAGCCTGTTCTCCTAATTCGATTAGGAAACATATTTACACTAAAGTAGTATAAATATGTGAGGTCTGTCAACCCTAATGCTCTAGCCGAAATTTTCAAGGGAAAATCATAACAAATACTCTCAATATTCTTCGAGGGTTTCGATCTAGCAATCATCAAGAAATCGTTCTTGAATTCATTCAAAGGTGTGGATACCAAAAGAGGGTCTTCGCTCGTTCATCGATCAAGGCCTAGAGTTCAAACAAGTTGAAGAACGAAGTTTGTGATTTGAAATCACATAATCAAATCATTCGATAGCTCAAGAACGGAAAGCGTTCAAGGTTGGTTTTATTCTATCTCATAGGATTTTAAATTAATTGTATAGAACGGATCCTTTGCTTCTTGGGTTATATGTTATTTTATGCTTAATTCCGTTGCGCATGGACCCGTAAAACCCAACAGTGGTATCAGAGCCCCGTTCGTATGGTTAAGTTTGAATTAACATGCTAGATTTAAGATATAAATTGTTTATATGCTTATTGCATGTTTTTGTATGCGATAGAATTTTGATTGTTTACGTGAAACAATGTGAAAATCGTTTTCGAATTATGATGAATTAAATCTGTAAAAGGGTTGTTTTATATGATTTAATTGCCATGTGATCTGAATTATATGAATCTGGAAATCCTGCGAACTGGCTATCTAGGTCGCGCGACATAGTAAGCCTCATATGGAAATCTGGCTAGTTATGTCACGCGACAAATATAGCCCTCTGGCTGATGTTGTCACGCGACATAGTCTGCCAAATCTGGGCAAAATCATTATGTTTAATTTTCTGCTAATCTGTGATTGTGTTTATAATTTGATATGTTTATGTAATAATCTGGATGCTATAAAATTGAATTTATAGGGCTATGCTAGATTAATTCATTGTTTATGCATGATTAGTTGATTAAAATTTGATTTTAATAATTATTGTGATGCATGTTTTACTTGTTCTTATGTGCTAAGAATTTTCTAATGTTTAGTTGAAACATTGTATTATAGTTTCCTAATATGTTTAGATTTAGACATTAGAATTTTTGGATTTTATGATTGTTTATGGAAACAAGTCATAATTACGCGAAATTTAAAAAGGAAACTGATAGTTTATAAAAGGTAGTGATTATGTTGCCAAATCAGATCTGATTTCTGATTGTGCATGTCTAGGAGAGTTCTGTCTAAGGAAGAGTTGGTACTTAAGTAGTCCTTGAGGCTCACCTATCTTTCTGGGAACTTACCTGGTGCACGATTATGACTATCTTTGCTGATATGCTTATAATCTACCTTAAAGAACCTTCATTTAACTTTTAAGTTCTTTATGCCATATGATTAAAACACTTGAGACCATTCGGATAGTTTTGGGTGGGCTTGCCATAGCAAGGTGCTTTGATTCTATTTGAATGCGAGCAAGATGAGGAAATGGTGGTTCCTATACGTTTAAAGTGAATGAACTTAATTGGGTTATCAAAATGGTTTTGGACCCAAGGCATAAGATGAGATTAAAATATGCCTAGACATATGATGTCTTGAATAAATCTCATAAAAGACCTAAGAGTCATATATGTGATATGATTGATGTTTTCTACCTAATTAATTTAATTTTGAGCGGTTTGCCATAGCAAACTTGAAATTGAATTAAAGTTGGATCTTAGCCCATTAAATGTATATTATGCTTATTTGCATTTGAAGGTGTATAATTTAGTGGGAGCATTTTATAAATGCATTATGTTTTTCATATAATATGTTTACTTATATGTGTTCATATTTTATGTATATCTTTTTGTAGAATAAATGGCATCAAACAATAATCACCTGTCACTGCGATATCTCCTTGAGAAGGAGAAGTTGGAAGAGAATGGTACAAACTATATGAATTGGATCCGTAGCCTAAGAATTGTTCTAAGGCAAGAGGAGAAACTGTACGTTCTCGAAGAACCTATTCCACCTGAACCTGCTGCCAATGCTGCTAGGGCAATAAGGGAACAATATCTGAAGCACAAGCGTGACTCTACAGATGTTGGTTGCCTTATGCTCTCCGCCATGTGCAAGAACCTTCAAAAGGATCTTGAGCACTTGGGGACAGTCGACTTAAACAATCGACTGATGGAAATGTTCCAAGTACAAGCTAGGCAAGAAAGGTACAACACAGTTGTAATCTTGACCTCATGCAAGATGAGTGAAGGACAAGCTGTTGGTCCCCATGCTCTTAAATTGAAGGGCCACATTGAGCATCTTGAAAGGCTCGGCTTTCCAATTAGCCAAGAGTTGGCTACCGACATAATATTGAATTCATTACCCAAAAGTTTTAGTCATTTCATAATGCACTATAACATGGGTGGAATGAATAAAAACCTTTCCGAGTTAGTTCAAATGTTGAACACTGCGGAAATCAATATTGTCGAAAAGAAAACCGAGCAAGTGCTAATGGTTAACAAGGGGAAGGGTTTCAAGGGTAAAGGAAAAGCAAATGTTGCTAATCCTAAGGCAAAAGTTGTCAAACCCAAAGAGGCTTCCAAGCCTAAAGAGGCTAAGACCAAATCCCAAGAGGACGCTATCTACTTCCATTGCAATGAGATTGGACATTGGAGGAGAAACTGCGCAAAATACAAGGAAGCACTGAAGAAGAGCAAAGGAGTTGCTTCAACTTCAGGTATCTTTGTTATAGATATATTCATATCTACTTCTAGTTCTTGGGTATTGGATACCGGATGTGGAACTCACATTTGTTTAAATGTGCAGGGTCTAAAGAACAGAAGGATGCTTAAGGAAGGTGAAGTGGACCTACGTGTGGGGAATGGAGCAAGAGTTGCTGCATTAGCCGTAGGAACTTATGAAGTTACTTTACCTAGTGGACTAATACTTGTTTTGAACAATTGTTATTACGTTCCAGCTTTAAGTAGGAATATTATTTCGATTTCATGTTTGGATAATGAAGGTTTTAATTTTCTTATATGTGATAAGAAATTTTCTATTTACAAGAGTGATATGCATTATTGTACTGCTATTTCATTCAATGGCCTTTATATTCTTGATGTTGAAAATCGTGATAATGATGTCTATAACATTAACAAGAGATCTAAACCCAATGATGTAAACCACACTTACTTATGGCATTGTTGTCTTGGCCATATAAACGAGAAACGCATTTCTAAACTCCACAAAGATGGATTTTTAGACTCACATGACTATGAATCTTATGAGACATGCGAATCTTGTTTACTTGGCAAGATGACCAAGGACCCATTTACCAAAACCGGTGAAAGGGCGGGCGACTTATTAGGACTCATACATACCGATGTATGTGGACCTATGAGTAGCGATGCTAGGGGAGGATTTCGGTACTTCATAACATTCACTGATGATTATAGTAGATTTGGATATGTTTATCTAATGAAACATAAAAGTGAATCGTTTGAGATATTTCGAATATTTCAAAATGAGGTGCAAAATCAACTTGGCAAAACTATTAAGGTACTTCGATCCGATCGAGGTGGTGAATATTTGAGCCAAGAATTTGACAGTCATCTTAAGAGTTGTGGAATCGTTTCAGAACTCTCTCCACCCGGAACACCACAATGGAATGGTGTGTCTGAAAGGAGGAATAGAACCTTGTTGGACATGGTTCGTTCTATGATGAGTCAAGTTGAGCTTCCTTTATCCTTTTGTGGACATGCACTAGAAACTGCTGCTTTCACTATAAACAGAGTTCTTGTGAATCTCTCCGGTCCTTGACAATCCGAAACTGCCTACGGTTTGGCAGTGCTAGCTTGGAAATTGTTGGACGATTATGCCCCCAGCTACATCATCTTGACCTAAGCGGACTCTCCGCAATAACTGATGCTGGCCTTCTCCCTCTTCTTAAGAGCAATAAGGCCAGTCTTGTGAAGGTGAATCTCAGTGACTGTTTGAATCTGACAGACGAAGTAGTACTATTAACTATTAAGTGCATTTAATTAGGTACTAAAGTTAGGCCGTAGTAACTTAAATATAGGACAACAATTATCTCAAACTTAAGTGGATACCGAATGCTTAAATATTAGGTGTTTTAGTACTTAATTGGAAGGTAGCTCCTTTTCTTGCTATCACTAATTATGAAACTGCTCTAGAAGGATTCTGGATACCTTTTCTAATAAAATACCTTTCATTAAAAAAAACTACAACAATATTTACAGTTATAATGATTTTTTATTTAGTTCTTGTAATTTGACAGTTTTTTGGCCGTGCGTTTAACGCACGGGTGTTATACTAGTTGTTACAAATATGACAAGTCAGTTTCATTTACATTTTAAGACGTTATTAATTATTTTGAATTTTTTTTTTTTGTCTTTATACATAGTGAGTATACTCCCTCCGTCCCATTTCAAGCTTCACCTTTCGCCAAAACGGGTGTCCTGTTAAAAGCTTTACCTTTCCTAAAATGGCAAATAATTTTTACTATTCCACCTACTCATTCTCTCTCCTATTTCACTTTTATACTCACAACACTTTTCAAATTTACTATTTTCTTCACTCATTATCTCACCTATTTTACTTTTACACTCCCAACACTTTTTTCACTTACCTTTTTTCTTAATTTGCGTGCCACCTTCACCATCATGAAGCTTGAAATGGGACGGAGGGAGTAATATTCAACAAATAAAACGAAACCCATATTTTAAGTCAATCATTTTACTATTATTACCCCCACAAACTAATAAAGTTAAAGAAAGAGGAAACCTCTCTGCTCGAGATAAAGATGATGGGCTGCTTTGCTTGCCTGGCCATGGCCATGGCCCCATTTTCTTGAATATTTTATCCCAAAATCTGCACAAAGAATCCTATGAAAATCTTTTTGGTTTTCATCAAGTGAAAGCTTTTGGCTTTGATTGGATTGATAATTTTAATGTTATTTTTGTCTGTCATTTGTTTGTGTATATAATAAAAATAAAATAAAAATAAATGATTTTAAAGTTGTTAATGTCTAGGGTACATAAACTAAAGTCATATTGTATTAAATATAATCTTAGTGCTGCATAAATTGATTACTTCAAACCTTCATTAATAAAAATAGAAATCTTTCTTAAACATACCTTTATTTATTAAAAATTAAAAACTTCATACCTTTATTTGCTAAAAATTGATAATTTTATATCTTTATTTGATAATGATTTTTAATGATTTCATAAAAAAACCCTCAATTACTAATATTTATCATCATTATACCTTTATTTGCAAGTTCTAAAAGTTCATACCATTTTTATAAACGACTCCCAAACTTTAAAACCTTATCCGGACATGTGTGCCGTTTCTGATGTGATGTGGTTCCTTGCGTCCGAGGTGGTGATAGGTTGGTGCAAAACTATGTCGGAGACGGTGGCGTTGTGGATTGGGGTTTCGGATTTCTGAGGGTGTTTGAAGGAGAGCGTTTCGGGTTTCCGAGGGTGTTTGAAGGATAGTGTTTCGGGGTTTTCGAGGGTGTTTGAAGGATAGGGTTTCGGGGTTTCCCAAGGGTGTTTTGAGGGAGGTATATAGGGTTTCGACCGATGGGTTTTGCCGAGGGGTTTGAAGGGGGTGTATAGAGGGTTTCGTTGATGGCTGTAGAGTTTGTCGAGGTGTTTGAAAGGGGTGTTGAGGGGTTTCGTCCGATGGGTTTGCCGAGGGGTTTGAAAGGGGTGTAGAGTGTTTCGGCTAGGAGGGTTTGCCGAGGCTTAGTAGTGGATGGGAGGGGGAGAGGCTGGCAGTGAGGCGGCCGCCTCACATATAGTAAGTTCAACTTTTTTTCTTTTTTTTTTTTTTTTTTTTATATTTAGGAGGTGAAGGGGGAGGGGGTGCGGCTGTTTTAGGGTTTGGCCGAGGTGGGTAGTTTAGGGTTTGAGGCAGAAGTGGGTTGGAGAAAGTAAAGAAAAGAAAAAAACAAATAAGGTTTCGGCTTTTAGAATGGTTTGAGTCGAGGGTGGTGAAGGAGAAGGAGTTTTGTGAGGTGGTCTGAAGGTGGTGATAGGAGGAGAATTTGGCTGGTAAGGGTTTAGCCGTGGGTGTTTAAATGAGAGGGGTGGGGTTTTGATGTTTGTGGCGGAAGCAAGGTGGTGAGAGGGTGTGGCGGGTTTAGGGTTTTTCCACTAGGGTTTGGCGGAGAAGTCCTTCTATGAATCTTAATGCTCTGATACCAATGAGGGTTATTGCCGCTAGGGAGGGTGGTACGGTTGTGTAGGTTTGCGTGAAGAAGGTAGGTTGAGTTTGGGATTTGATGAGAGAGGGTTTTGGTTTGGAGATGGCGAAAGTGAGGTAAAAGGTTAAGAAGGATAGGGTTTCGGTTGATAGGGTTTGAGCCGAGGGTGTTTTAAGGAGGTGAAGGAGAAGGGTGAGGCGGCTGTTTTAGGTTTTAGCCGAGGTTTGTGTGAGGGAGGTGAAGGGGGAAGGGGTGCGACTGTTTAGGGTTTTTAGCCGAGGTTTAGGGATGGAGAAGGGTGGTTGTTTCGATGGTTGTTGGTTGGTTTTGAAGTGGCTGCTGTTGCTGTGAGATTTGCTGTTGTGGTTCTTTACTGTTATGGTTGCTGCTGCAGGTAAGATGGGGGTGGTTGGTGGTGGTAAGCGGGTTTCGGCTTTGAGGGTTTTAAGCCGAGGGTGGTGAGGGGTTTTGGTAGTTGGTGGCGGAAGCAAGGTGGTGAGAAGGTGTGGTTTGGAGATGGCGGAAGAGGGTTATTTATAATTAAGGTGGTGTGAAAGTGAGGTGTTGGCGTTAGGGTGTGTTTCAGCTAGGAGGGTTTCGCCGAGGATTGGTGGTGGAAGGGTGGATTCGGCTGTGAGGGTTTGAGCCGATGGTGATGAGGATTTTGGTAGTTGGTGGCAGAAGCAAGGTGGTGAGATGGTGTGGCGGCTTTAGGGTTTTGCCGCTATGTTTTGGCGGAGAAGTCCTTCTATGGATCTTAATGCTCTGATACCATATTAGAATAAAGAGAGTGAGACGAAGTCAATCATACATGTAGAGAGAGAGAATGGTTGTTATGAAATATTCAATTGATTATGATGTTAGATGTACATATTTATAGGGTTTACAATGAGAGGAGGTAATCTCCCAGACGATTTTTAGATCTATACAATCTTCCTAATCTAATACAAAGATTGAGTTTCCTAATCTATATATAACAATATATACTTAAATATAATATTATGATATTATATTCTTAATAAAGACAACAACAATAATAAATCTAACTTACCAAATAATAAGACAATCTTTTTTTTTTGCAACAAGACAATAATTTATACCCAAATACACAATTAAATATGTTCATTTGTTTATACTTTATAGTAAGATATACAATTCTAAAAGATAAATGTTCATTTTTTAAAAATTACTACAAATGTTCTTTTTTAAAGAAAATAAAAAAGACTGTCTCCAAAGGAGCAATAATTCAGTGGTAAAACCAAACCCCAGTCTTAATAAACGTTAGGGATCGAACTCTCTTCTCACCTTATGATAAGGGACACCGTAAAAAAAACATCAGTAACGTTAAAATTTTCCTATTTTTCGCTTTCAACTTCGAAAAACTTGTGGCCTCTCAAATTATAGCCTTAAATGCAATAATTTTCACTTGAACACATAACACATGATTCTTGGCATTGAAATTTATTCAACTAATCTATCACAAGTCACGTTAAAATTATTTCAGACGTAATGGACAAGAAGTCCCCACATAAGGTGACGCAACTCAAATTTGTTGAGTAGTAATTGACTTCATCATTTCCAGTTTTGGTAACGTTGACTTTTAGGTTGAAAATAAATACTCCCTTTGAACCACTTGAAAAGACACAAATTTCCTTTTCGGGTGTCCAATTTGAAAAGACACAACCCAAAAATGGAAATTTTTTATTATTTCTTTATTTTGGGACCCACTTGTCATATTCACAATAATTATCCACTAACTATTCTCTACCTTACTTTCTCTTTCCTACATTACTTTTCATACTCACAACATTTATTCCACTATACACTTTTTCTCTTTCCTACATCACTTTTCATATCATATGAAAATGTCTTGATATTCCCACTTTTCGTGCAAGGTCAAAACTTTGCATTTTCGGACGGGACGGAAGGAGTATATACTAAGTCAATTAGTCTTTGGTGAATTATGGTAATTTTTTTTTTTTTTTATGATTGACCGACAAGTATACATACATCAGTTGTGGACGACAGATAAATATATTAGATCTAAACACAGTATATAATTATTAGATTTTTATCGATTATTTGTTAATTAATAGTTATATCAATAAGTATGGCAAATAATTATATATTGTGTTTAGATTTAATATATTTATTTGCCGTATTTAAGAATCCAATATTTATCGATATAATTATTAATTAGCAAATATATTAGATCTAATATATTTATTTGCCGTACTAAAATCCAATAATGATTATTGGATTTTTTATCGATTATTAAGGTTTGAGGCAAATAAATATATTAGATCTAAACACAATATTTTAGTATATTACCCACTCAAAGAGTCTCAAACCTTAATAAATGCCATATTTTAGAATCTGAACGGTATATAATTATTAGAGTATGCTTTACTATTTTACTTTGTTGTATCATGAAAAACTTGTACTAAATTCTTTTTTATTTTAAAATATATAATTAATTTTGGGACAAATTAAAAATGAAAATACAACATTATTATTTATGGGACGAAGGAGCAATAATTTCAGAAATAAAAAATCGTTTAACATAATCTTAAACAACGGCTCTAAAACTATACTATTTGAAATCTCTCTCTCAAAAAACAAAACAACAACCTATATTTGAAAGAGGCTCCTTTGTTCTTATAAAGTTTCCATATACTTCATCCGTCCCACGTAAGTAAAGTGAAGTATGAGAGAGAATGAGTGGGAGAAATTGTGTAAAAACTTTGTCATTTTGGACAGTCTCCGCTCACGTGAAACAGACGAAAAAGAAAATAAGTCTTCACTCACATGGGATGGAGGAAGTATACTTTCCTTTTAGTTTGTCCCATTAGAAACAAATAATATGAATTATTAGAGTGATTTTATTAAAATATAAGTGAATAAAGTATTATTCATCAATTATGAAGCCAAAAAAAAAAAAAAAATTGGCAAGCTTGTCAAAATTGTTTAGAAATAGAAATTACACTTATTATTATATAATACAATATTTGACATAAAAGAAAGTTCAAAATGATATTATAGTGCGAGTTTATCTGAAACAAAAGGGTTAAAATTGATAAAAATATTACTTTTTATGTTTTTTTTTTTTTTTGAAAATACATGTACTAAAATGATACTTCAGTCGTATCTTAGTTAAGGGGTTCAAGTAATCCCACGTCTGTTGAAACTAACTTTGCAATACTATTCATAAAACATTATTTAGATAGAAGTAATATTTCTTACATATCATTTTGCTATAAAAAACAAAGACCTTGTATTAAACAATTAAAATGATGATGGAGATATGGAATCCATACTTAAGCCTTACTCAAAACGATTTGGTCCATTTTTACTTGTGTCAGTGTCATGCAAATGTTTTATATGCTCCAGAATTGGACATAACAGACATACATAGACAGGCCGATCATATAAAATTTGGGCCCTAAACTAATTTTTTAGCAAAGACCCCGTGAAGTAATTTATATTAAACAAAAGGAACAATCAATAGTAACTTAATATATACTCCCTCCGTCCCAGAACAATCTTCACACTTTCCCTTTTGGGCGTCCCAAAACTTACTTCACACATTTAAAACTTACCTAAAATGGAAAGAAATCTTTACTATTCCCTCCACTCATTCTCTCTCCTACATTATTTTAATACTCACAACACCATTATAATTTACTATTCTCTCCACTCATTCTCTCTCCTATTTTATTTTCACACTCACAACACTTTCAATATAATACTCCCTCCTTAAAACCAGTGCAAACAGTATTTGTGAAGTAAGTTCCGGGACGGAGGGAGTATACATAATGATATATATAGATATTCATACGATAAACTATTTAAAAACGCCCATTCTAACATATTTAGAAGCAAAAAATCATGATTAAAGTTGAATAATCAACTTTATCAATTATTTTCTTCTAAACTATTTAAAAACGCTCATTCTAACATATTTATTTGCCGTACTAAAATCCAATAATAATTATTGGATTTTTTTATCGATTATTAAGGTTTGAGGCAAATAAATATATTAGATCTAAACACAATATTTTAGTATATTACCCACTCAAACCTTAATAAATGCCATATTTTAGAATCTGAACGGTATATAATTATTAGAGTACTAGTTTAATCCCCGTGCGATGCACGGTTTATTTTAAACTTTATTATTTTTTAGTTTCTTAATTAACATCTCATTTTATTTTTTGATCAATATTTACACAATTTAAATGACATAATTAAATAAAAAATTAAATTCATTATTAGGAAGCATCTAATTAAATTCATTAGTTAGTAAAGTTGTTGTATTAAGTGCATTTCTTAAAAATTGTCTAAATTTTCAAATTAAACGACATCCATTTTGAACCGGAGGGAGTAATTTACCAATATTATTCAATAATATGAAAGTTGTAGGTTACAGTTAATTCATTTTCAAATTTCTTCATCTAAGAAAGACACTAATAGTAGTATCGGTTTTAGTTTTTTTTTTTTTTGGTAAGACTGTTATTTTTTTTTTCTGAAGCTTTACTTTAATTAATTAATGTAAATAACTTAATTTAGTAGTTTTATGCAGTATATTATATATATTATATTATCAAAAATAAGGAATATTTGGCTTTCGAGCGAGTGACGATAAATGCTAGAATCTATATAAAAGGGGCATTATTTTTTTTTTTTTTTTTGAGAAAATAAATAACTAAAAAGAATATAGTAATTAAACCCCAAGACCCATAATTACATCTTGACTACACTTTTTATTTCCAATAAAATCCTTTCAAATTTCTAGTGTTGACATCCCATAAAAATAGTGTCATTTTCTTATTATTTTAATTGAACTTTGAACAATAGTTTTATGTTATTTTATTATTCAAATGAAATTATAAAACTTTTTAATATGAATATTGCATTAAAATTACTACAAATAATAATTTTTAGATTGTCATTAAGATAAATAAAGTAACATAAAATTAATAGTCAAAGTTCAATTAAAAGTATATAAAAAGTTGGAATATTTTTATGAGACTATGTTAATAAATTTATTAAACCTACTATTAATTAATTAAATAAAGAAAATTTTACTGTCTTAACATTCATTATAAGAATTTAAAAAATACATCGGCTTAATAATTTAACTACAACTTATTAAGAAATAATTAATGTTGTTAAAAGCGTAATAATATTAATAAAAAAAAATATATAACTCACATCATAAAAATGCAATTGGAATGACTTTCTTATACACTTAGGGGCCGTTTGGTAGCCCTTCTTAGGCTGGATAGGATTATTAATCCAATAAGTTTGGTGTTTGGTACTATAAGACAAATAGAATTGGTAGAAGACTCAACGTGAGTCCATCTGTTTGATCTTGTCATATATTTATATATACAATAATAAAGAGTCCTAATCTTCTATACAATTGAGAGATATCAACAAATATGGAAATGATACCTATTACAAAATGAGAATAAAAAATCAATCCTAACTGACTACATTCTATCCTACAATCACGTCAAACAAGAGCTCCAATCTGGGGAGAGAATCACTGCTGGGGAGAGAATCACTGCTTTACACCCCCCCGCAAGCTAAGCGGCACATGGTGGAGCTGCAGCTTGGAAGAGAGTATGTGCAAACGTGGTTTGGCAAGCCCTTTTGTGAACACATCAGCAAGTTGGTCAACAGTGGAGACATAACTTAGTCGAAGAAATCCTCTTTGATGAAGTTCTCGAACAAAGTGGTGGTCTATTTCAATGTGCCGAGTTCTAGCATGAAAGACGGGATTACGGGACATATGTAGAGCGGACATATTGTCACAGAATAGTCTTGGAGGAGAAAGAAATAAACCCAGTTCTCGAAATAAATAGGAAAACCAACGCAGCTTCAAATGCGTAGTTGCTAAAGCGCGATATTCAGCTTCACTGCTAGATCGCGCAACAGTGGTTTGTTTCTTTGCAGTCCAAGCAACTAGATTTGATCCAAGGAACACACATGCACCAGTTGTGGAGCGGCGATCGTCAATAGAACCTGCCCAATCAGAATCGGAATAGGCAGTGAGAGAGAGATCGTTGGAGCGGTCAAACTTAAGGCAAAGTGTGATGGTTCCTTTTATGTAACGAAGAATTCTCTTCACGGCCTCAAGATGTGAAGATCGAGGGGAGTGCATGTGTTGGCAAACTTGATTTACAAAGAAAGGCAATGTCCGGGTCTTGTCAAAGTGAGGTATTGCAAGCCACCTACCATACTACGATATGTAGTAACATCATGTAGTGGATCACCTTCATTGGCTGAAAGATGAGTGCCAACAACTACTGGAGTAGACACGGCTTTACAACCTTCCATGTTGAACTTTCGAAGCAAATCTGAAGCATATTTTGCTTGGCTAAGCGAGAGAATATCTGGAGTGCGAATAGTCTCGATGCCAAGGAAGAAACCCAAATCACCCAAACTGCCTACTGTCGAAAGTGGCACAAATCTGATCAATGACTTTGGTGACTTCGGTAGAGGAGGATCCTGTGATAATGAAATCATCAACGTAGACCAATATGGCAACCAAGGAGTTTCTCGAATGCCTAATAAAGAGAGAGCTATCTGCTTTGCTATTAAAAAAACCAACGGAGATAAGATGATCATGTAAACGTTGAAACCATGCCCTAGGAGATTGTTTCAAGCCGTAAATGGCTTTATGTAAGCGACATACATGATCGGGAAAGTCCGGATGATGGAACCCCGGAGGTTGCGACATGTACACTTCTTCTTGGAGATGGCCATTTAAGAATGCATTTCGGACATCTAGCTGTTGAAGTGGCCATGAGCGGGAATGAGCGATGGCGAGAAGAGTACGAATAGTAGGAGGTTTGACTACGGGACTGAATGTTTCATCATAGTCTACCCCTTCTTGTTGAGTGAATCCTTGAGCTACTAAGCGAGCTTTATGGCGCTCGACAGAGCCATCAGCATGCTTCTTAACTTTGTAGATCCATTTACTGCCAACAACATTCATGAATGGAGTACGGGGAACAAGAGACCATGTACCATTCTTGTGCATAGCTGATAATTCTTCAAGCATTGCTTTATTCCAATAAGGGAGAGGAGCAGCTTGCTTGAGTGTCTTAGGTTCGAACTCAAGAGAGTCTGTTGTGGTTGCAGACAAGCCAAGTGGGAGGAGATACCGAGATGTAGCTGTTGAAGAGGCAAAATATGCAACTTGCTTTGGTTTAACAATTCCGGATTTAGCTCTAGTCTGCATGGGATGAGTATTTATGGGCTGGACAGAAGAAGGCCCAGGTGGTGGTGTTGGAGATCGAACTATTTCAGGGCCTTATGGAGCATGGCTGACCGAAGCAGTTTCAGAAAGAAGGGGCCTGTGAGTCGGTGGACTAGGCGCTGGAGAAGCTGGCTCACTATGAGCTGATGAATCAGTAGAAGCGGACAAAGGAGATTCCAGAATAGCATCCGGAAGAGTGGCTGCGGCTAAGCGACTTGGGCCAGTAAGGTCATATGACTGAGAAGGAGCATTGCAAGGCTCTGAGCAACGTGCCACAGAATTAAGAGAACTTTTCATGGGGCCGGATTGGACCTTTGTTCCTGTAGGAGTACACTGAGACATCGGGAAAATACTCTGGTTAAAAATAACATGCCTAGAAATGTAGAGACGCCCCGTGGTGCGGTCTAGACAACGATAACCTTTTCGAAAATTATCGTACCCAAGGAAGATACATGGGGTAGATTTAGGCATTAATTTGTGACGATTATAAGGAACCAAGTGAGGAAAACATAAACACCCAAACGTTTTAAGCCCCAAATAGTCTGGTGTTCGTTTTAATAATTTTTGAAACGGAGAAATATAACCAAGAAGACGCATGGGAAGACGATTTATGAGATATACTGCGGTGTTGAACGCTTCAAGCCAATAAATTTGAGGAACCCCGGATTGAGCAAGAAGACATAATCCCATTTCCTCAATGTGTCTATGTTTTCTCTCGACAGTACCATTTTGTTGGGGAGTGTATGGGCAAGTGGATTGGTGTTTAATGTCATGAGATTTAAGAAAGACATCAAAGGCACGGTTTATGAATTCACCCCCTCCATCCGTTTGAATGGTTTTGATAGTATGAATTGCCCCAATTTTTCGACTGAGTTGATTTTCTATTTGAGTTTTAAACATAGAAAAAACATTCAACACATCCGATTTACGAATTAAAGGGTAGAACCAAACAAAACGAAAAAAATCGTCTACAATACTTAAGTAATAACGAAATCCACTAACAGAAGGTTCAGGGGATGGACCCCATACATCCAAATGTAAAATGGCCAATGGCTCAACAGAATGAAAAGTACGAGGGGAAAAGGGGAGATTGCATGATTTCCCTAATGGACAAACATGGCAAACATTATTATTTTTCGAAGAACCTAAAATAGTAATTGAAACACGATTAAGAAGAGACTTGAAAACTTGAGTTGAAGGATGTCCAAGGCGAGCATGCCAAGTTGACGTGGATGCACGCTCCCCAATAAGCGCTAGAGGGTTGACTCGTGAAGAAGAATCGAACCTGAGAGTGTATAATCCGTTGGTACTACTGCCAGTAAGAATGGTCCGCCTCGTGATATTGTCCCTCACACGAAACCCGGAACCGTTAAACTCAAAAAAGCAGTTATTATCAACAGAAAAACGACGAATGGATAATAAAGATTTATGCATATTGGGAACACATAAAACATTGCGGAGAAAGAAAGTGCGATTATTATGAAGAAATTTAGAATGACCAATATGAGATATGGGGATGCGAGTACCGTTGGCAACTGTTACCGAATCATTACCTGAGTATGGAGACACATGAGTAAGGCCTTCTGGAGATGGAACCATGTGATTTGTGGCCCCGAAATCGAGTACATAGGACGGAGTCATGACAGGAGCACCAGGAAAAGAAGTATATTCTGGATTATATTGTGGGTGAGGCATCTGAGAAGGATAATGAGGTGTGTGACTATAGAAAGCATAATTGCCACGGTCTGGGCAATCAGGGGCAATGTGGTCCGGCTTCTTGCATAGTTGACAGGCTGAATTTGGAACATATGTGAAGGGATTAGGCGGGGTATAAGCGAGATTTGGCCTGGGAGAAGAAGTCAGGTTTCTAGGTTGTGGTTAAACTGGAAGCCTGTTTGTGGTGTAGGCAAAATTCCACGACCTCTCCCCTTTTGAGCAGCATCACGGCCATGAGCAGGTTGTGGCGTTCCCTTACCCTTTTTGTTTCCACAGCCTTTACCTGGGTTTGGAGCTCCACCAGTGGGGTTATAGGAGTGAGGACGAGGCTGAGTGGTAGTTCCTGCGAGGAGAGCAGAAGTAGGATGCAAGGCGGCAGTAGAGAAGCGGGATTGAAGGTCTTCCTCTTGCAATAGAAGATCCTGAAGATCATCTAAAGAACCTGCTGGACGATTATTCTGGGAGGTGATGAACTCCTTATATGAGTGTCCAAGTCCGGCCACAATTCTTTGCTGCAAGTCCTCGTCGGAGATAACTTCGCCTGCCATAGCAAGGGCATCGAAAATTGAGACGGCCTGGAGGAAATAATCATCAATTGTGGTCTCAGGTTTCTTGGCAAGGGCATTGAGGTCGGTTTTGAGTTTTTGGATATGAACTCTAGACCGTCCTCCGAACCGTTTCTCAAGCATAGACCATGCTGCCGGAGCGGTGTCACAAGGATTGACTCTTGACTGAATTTTGGCAGTGACCGTAGCCTTAATCCAGCCAAGAACAAGACTCGAGGCTTGGAGAAAGAAATCTAATTCTGGGTTAGTAGAGCCATCCGCCTTTTTGGATGGTGGTGGAACAACGTTTGTAACGGCCGTTGTTAGTTTATAGGTCGCGAGGACCGTATAAAACAATGATCTCCAGTTCAAGTAATTGTCATTTGTGAGATGACAATGACCAAGGTAAGACTGGATATTGAGATTTAGAGGAAGAGAAGAAGTGGCAGCGGAAGAAGGTGACGGAGAGTTAACTGAAGGGTTGGAATCAGTTGGTATTGTCATGGCTCCGTTCAAGAGGATCGTGATACCATATAAGACAAATAGAATTGGTAGAAGACTCAACGTGAGTCCATCTGTTTGATCTTGTCATATATTTATATATACAATAATAAAGAGTCCTAATCTTCTATACAATTGAGAGATATCAATTAATATGGAAATGATACCTATTACAAAATGAGAATAAAAAATCAATCCTAACTGACTACATTCTATCCTACAATCACGTCAAACAAGAGCTCCAATCTGGGGAGAGAATCACTGCTGGGGAGAGAATCACTGCTTTACAGGTACATTAAATGCAACCACTGTATTATTTCTAACAACCTGGATAGTAACCTCTTATCCCCTCTTATCCCCTTCTTATTAATAAAAAAAAAAGGGTGGTATTATTAATCCCCTGATTAATAATCCCCTCACTATTAATACAGGTTAATCCTATCGCCTACCAAACGAGCCCTTAAGGATGAGAAGGGGGTGGAGAGTTAGAAAGACAGTGGAGTTAAGTTGAGAGAGAGAGAGAGAGAGAGAGAGAGAGAGAGTAAATAAAGAAGTTTAAAGAATATTAAATGCTACTAAATGCCTCTTTGACTTGTATTTTGGAGGGAAAAATTTGAATGTGGGTATGTGTAAGTGCTCCAATTTGAGCTTGTTAGAATTTTCGTTAAAAAATTAACGAAAGTTATAACATTTCTAACAATTCCTAACAATCCTAACTTTTCTAACAAAGTGAGGGTAAAATGGGCATTGTTATTTAAGGTTAAACCTTAAAAAGAATCTTAAAAAAGAAAAACAAAAGAATAAAACCACAAATAGAAATGCTGGAAACATAATCTGGCTGGTCAATTTGAATTTTGAAAAGAAATATTCCCATTGTCCAAAGCTGGAGCTGCATTTAATGAACAGTGCACGCTGCAGGGTTTATCCGCGCGGATGGGATTGTCAATTTCAGAGGGCTATAAATTGAGCCCTCCAGTCACAAAAATAAAAAAGAACAACACATTTTGCACCGAACCTCTGGCGAAATATAGAGAGAAAACAGTGAGAATTCACTTGAATTGTCACCATTTTCTCTCGAATCTTTCCCAACTCATACTCATCCACTCACTCTCCTATTAAAGCCCTAAACACTCATACACTCAAGCCAAACACTCAAGAACACAAGGAAGATTGGTAAACCCTCCTTCTCCTAACCCTAAATCTCAACCATGCATGCATTTGCAAACTACAAAATGTAGTTCTTTCATCTCCTTGCTCTAGATCTAAGAAGATCACCATGGAAGACCATCTCCATGGATGATCTTCTACAAATATCAAAATTATTTTCAAGTTTTCTTACTTTCTTGCAAAGAAAACTCATTTTCAAAACCCCTAAAAACCATTTTCAAGCATAAAATCTCATTTTCAAAGGATAAAAATCCCCTTCCCAAGCAAATGAAATGCTTAGTCCTAATGTACCCCAAGGATGGTTTGGTATAGTTGATTCACCACTAAAATGTCTAGTGATAACTAACCAAAACCTAGGGAAATGGGGACAAGCATGGATGCAAAACCCCCCTTAAAATCATATTTTCTTTCTTGAGAAGTTGCTGTCCAGTAGCAATTTTCCCAGACCTCAGTCCATTGCCTTAATTTTTGGACATAGATGAACTTGGAATTTGGTGTTGACTACAAAACACTTTTTGTAGCCAACATCCAGAGCTTTCCAGAAATATTTTTACTTTATTTTTTGGGTGAGTAAAACTCCTCTTTTCAAATTTTCTTTCAGAGGCTAGTTCATCAGCTTCTGGGAATCTAGATCTCATATCTGAGGTTTCCAGAAGGTTTTGACCCCTCAAATCTTCTCTAAAATGGAAAATTCCTTCGCACAAATCTTATTTAAGGTGTCTAGAACAACTTTCATTCTCTGAGTTCATCCAGATTATGAAGTTTTAAGACCCTTAAATACATTTCAAAATCAAAGGTCCACTGCCTTTTTCATTCTGGCAGAAATGGCTCTCAACTTCAAAAGGTCTTTTGAGTACCAAATCTCAATCCAAAAATCTTCCAAAAAATCATGGGATCAGTTTAAAGTCTTAAAAAGATATCCCAATTTTTACTTTTCTGAGTTTCAAAGTATTTTAGCCAAAACACACACACACACACACACAAATGATTTTCAGCTTGGAAGACTCGTTTCACGAGGCGCGTCGGGTGCACACTAACGTCCTTCCCGACGCGTAACATGACCTCCGAACCTAAATCTCTGATCTTGGGCTTTTTTCAAAGTTTTGGCCCTCAAAATTAAAATGGCATGGCGACTCCGTTTTCGTTGATTTTTTCAAATAAAAAATGGGAAAATTTTCGGATACATTTCATCACAGTGGCGACTCCGCTGGGGACTAAGCTTTTTTTTAAAAAAAATGGTATTTGGTATATTGGTGGAAACCACTAAATTTCCCGTTATCGCCTCCTAACACGAGTCGGGGATAAATTGTGGTCTAACAATCTCACGTACCGGTATCACAGTTTTCAAAAAGAAAAGCTTTTGAGGGTCAAGCTTCCGTCCCGGCTTTGAAAATCATTTTTTGTGTGTGTGTTGATTTTTGCACAGTTTTCATGTTGTTTTGGCCGCCTCGGAGAAAGTCAAAATTTTGACTGTCGGAATAATGTCCCTAACTGTCGGAATTTTCGTGCTTACGTGCTTATGTGCTCATAAAAAAAAAATTCAAAAAAAAAAAGATTTTCAAAAAAAAAAGAAGAAGAAAATTCTCAAAAAAAAAAATCATGCATCATATTTTTAAGACACATAAAAAATCTCTATTTTACTCAGAAAAAGAATATAGACTGCTTGCACACTACGCGCACGTGACCGTACACTGCACACTACGTCCTTAACCCGGGGAAATCCTTGTCGCGGTCCGTTTGGTCTTATTACGCCTCTGATGAGCACAGACTACCCAAACATCCTACGGAGCCTCGTGTCGACTACGCACTTGTCCGTGACACACTTTGTCCGAGACCCGTTGGTTTTTAGTCCGGGTCCGTGTCATGCCCCGTCCGTGTATAGACCTTTCCTTTCAAGCCTTTGTCGGCATACCGACTCAATATCTTTCTGGGACCCTAATCGCCGAAGTTCCGCCGGTTTTCCGCCGCAGACTTTGACCAAGATATTGACCGACGCCGACTTCGGCTCGATCGGCACAAATTATACACCGACTCCCAAAGATTGACACCGAGTCATCAAGGATTAATGATTATTCCATGCCTAATTACGGCTTAACCGACGACAAGTCAAAATCAATCGTGGACATTTATCGCCCAAATCATGCCGACTCTTCGTCGAGCCCCTGACATGATCTTGACTTTTGACGTCGCCTTGTCCGTAATTTACATCGAATGCTCGTTAAGACTCGATTACCCGCCGACTTTTAGGATCGTTTTCTTTCGGCCGGTGGGACCCGCTTGCCCTATAGACCCTCGCCCGGGCCGTCCACCCCGGGAGGTCGAAATACAGTGGAATACGAGGGGCTTATAGACGTAGTGACGGGGCCCACCGATCCAGAATCGTAGTAGTTTGCGAAAAGAAGAGCAATCTTTTCCAACCGATTAGGTTAATAAAGCATGTTTTAAGTAAACGTGAACAAATAATCGCATGTCGCATGAGCCTAAAGCCCAAACACCTACCCTCCTTCCATTCCTGCACATCCGAACCTTCATGTCCTTTCCCGCAGCCTCCGCACAAAGCTTGGTTTCGGCACCGGTCACCGTTTGATCAGCTGGGAAGAGTCAAGCGCATCGTCGCCTCACCATTTGTTCCGACTCCGGTTTCGTAATGTCTCGCATCGCCCGGTAATGATGGGGATAACATCACTCCGCCTCCCGGACCCTCGTACAGAGCAACAAAGTGGAATCGCCAGCGTAACGTATGAGGTTACGACAGAAGCACACTAAACAAATTTTTATGGAGGCTATTAAGAGTCACGGCCGGCCGCCACCTCAATCCGTATGGCACCTTCACCGTGGAAGAAGACGAGGATGCCAACCCCACTCTCGCCGCCCGACTACACCAGATGCCGCCACCCACCTCCTACGGTGCCACTACCGTAACCCATGCTCCTCGATTTTCGGGTCACCAGCCTCCCCAACCACGCACCACCGGATCCATGCAGCCCGACGGCACAAATCAAATGGGGCAAAATCGCACGGAATGTCTTCTCATGGTCAGCTATCTCTGAATGCCACAGCCTAATCGGGATCCCGCCTCGCCGGAACCGATCAATCCGACCTTCACAAAGAATGTGCCTACAGTCGAATGCCGCCACAACTTGGTTCTCGGGGCCACGCCAGGAGCCCTCCTCGTAACAGCACTAGTTCACCGCTCCTCACACAAATCCATTCCTCATTCGACTTCTATGGGTTACCAAGCCTCCATCCCTGTCATCCGAATCACCAGACCGCAATACCCCCGGGTTACACACCTTCACCACAGCACCATGCAATTCAACAATCCGGACAAAGCCACTCGCACTCAAGCCTACTTACGGGCCCCACTGAAATCCAAGTTATCCGGCCACATCGGGGCTGCCCCCACCTACTTTGCCGCTGAAAATCAACAAAGAAGCCGCAAGGTTCTATCCTTTTGCTCGTGCTCCTACTCATGCTCCCTGTGGTAACTCACCCCAGACAGTTTTCACCTACGTCCCCGGATCGGCCGTTCCCTCCACCCGCCCGCTCCAGCTGGTAGCTCCTCTCTCTAGCTCACCCACTAGCTTGAATGCCACGGTTCCGCCACAAGACCCTCATCCGGCCCGGTTCATGGAACAACACAAGGAAATGAAAGCGCAGATCGCCGAACCGATCGCCAAGAAGTCCGCCTTCCGCCTACTGCACTGACTCCATTGTTCCTCCGCCCCACAAATTCGTGATGCCTAATCTGGATCTCTTTGATGGGACCGCATGTCCGAAAACCCATTTGGACACATATACCCCGGCAATGAAAGCCAAAGGATGTACCAATCGCCAGCTTGGCCGACTATTTCGCCTATCCTTGAAGTCCAAAGGCCTTAAAGTGGTTCTTCCGTTTGAAACCCGAAGCCGTGGCTACATGGGACCAGATTACCAATGCCTTCACGTAAAAAATATAAGGCCAACTTGGAATGGGAAACAAATAGGGTTGACCTACAAACAACAAGCAATGCCCCGACGAGAATGTTGGGGACTTCTACAAGAGGTGGAATCTCGAAACTCATGAAATGGCCATCCCTCCTTCCGAAGAGGAACAACCGGACATCTTCCACTCATGCTTGAAACCACATCTCGAGAGCCTCCTCGCTCACTTCCCATACTCGACTTACGGGCCACGGTTAACTCTGCAGCCTAAGTTTGAAAAGGCCTACACCGCAACCGGCCGCCGCACTCGCCTGCGTATATCGGGCTCCTCCCGCAAACACCGCCCTCGCTCCCGCTAAAGGCAAAGAGATGATTAACTATGCGGGACAGAATGTAATAACACGACTCCTTTTGCTCCCAGAAACCAAATGAGCCTGCATCAAGCGGGTCATAAATCTCGAAAACTTTGGAATGCCTCCGAATGACATCTTTAGGGACCGGGTGAAAGAAGGCTTGTGCGGCCTTTAGAGAATTTCCAACCCGTAAATCCGAATGCTCCCGTGGATACTACAAAGTATTGTGCTTTTCATCAAGCTCACTGACATCCGACCGACAACCGCTTTACTCGAAAAGGCAATCCAGGCTAATAGAGCAAGGAAAGTTGGAAGGCCCCGAGGGCCTAACACACTCAAAAATCCTCGCCAAGGAACCATAATCGTGTGAATATGATTGAATGCGGAGAATCTTCACACGCCCATGAAGATGCCGATGAAGGTCCCCAAATACCCGTGGCCAACCTCGTCGAGGATCCCGACTCCGGATTCCCTCGCCTCGAGGATATCGAACGAATCAACCCATCTTGGTCTCAAGTCGAGACTCCTTGCAAGAATACGAGGCCCGCTATTTCTCGAATAAAGGGAAGGCCGATACCGAAGAACCGGGGCCGTTCCGCTCAAAACATGAAAGAACCATTTACACAAGATGGTTAGAACAATCGAGAAGAATCGAACAAGAAAGCTTCCGCGGCGCCCGTACGGCTTATCAAGAAAGAGGCCGAAGAGCGTCCGGAGCTAGTACACTTCGCAAATTGGCTTTGGGAGAGCCCGAATATGATCCCGAGAACAAATGAAGAATCGGAAGAGGAGGATTCCTTCTATATCCTACCCGGTGTCAAATACGTGCCACCCCCTCTCACTCTTCCCCCGCAATTTCGGGAGGAGAAGCCGAGTCACAATTACCACTTCCGGAATGGGAACATATGACAATTTTTTGCGGCCGCACGCACCCATATTCCCCAACGGGTTTGACGGCGTTCCTCTCACCGAAATCCCGTAGTATGGGAAGAAGATTCCGATGACAAATGATGATGATGATGATGATGACGAGAGTGAAGAGTCAACCGAGGCCCCGATCCGGAAACAATCTGGAACAATCATGCCGAAATGAGCCCACGGGAGCCGTGCACAATGGTTGGTTGTCGCCAGCAACGACGAAGGACCGCCAGAAATGCGGATCGTATACCAATGGAGACAGACCCTACGAGGTGTCACTTGTAAGATGCATTTGTGGCCAATGCCCGGATACTCCTGCAGGATAAGGGACAAGAAAGCCCGCGCCTGCATCCGTACATATCCGAAATCCTAGAACACAACGTTCCTTATAAGAACCTCGACCGGTGAATGGAAAGGGTTTATTGAAGCACCGGTCGAAAATGGAGGGTTTCACCACCGTAAGATGAAGAATTCGTAAACGTTATCGGATCTTTTTCTTCTTTCCCAAGAACGGATGGCATAACAACCGTAAGTGGTCACAAATGCCGCTCGAGCACAACGAATGCCCGCAATCACCGAAAAGGGTTATCGATCCGAACGTCTCCCCAAAGGGCCTTCATACCTATGAATCCACATGACGCCTTTCTAATTGCTCCAGTGCCCGACAATGGACCCCGGTGCTCCTTATTTGGACACGCATCTATCGAGCCGCTACCTCAAACTCCGAAGGGGAACGTTGCCTATCCTTCACCCGTGGCCGCCCTACTTGCAAGACCGAAAGAAAAAGAATATACGATGAGATGGAGGCCGATAGCCACAACTCCGCGAGCCATCCAAGGGATGAAATCGAAAAGCCGCCGAGTCCCGACAATAGCGACTCTTGTTGCATGATAACTATGAGCAAGACCGGCCACGAGAGTGAATCCTGAGGACGCCCTAGCTCGCGGCCATCCAAGGGGCAACAACACAACCCCAAACCCAAAAGCTCGTGACTTGGGAAGCGCTATAAGGGCCGCCCAGAAGGAGCCAAGATAGCCACCATCGTCACTAGACTCCGTCAACCAATGGCCAATAGCCAAAAGGGCTCCCCATCGACCCTAGCAAAGATTGAAGAAATCCAACCAAGAGACGATCGACGAGGAAGTTAACTGTTGACCCGATCTCGGCGCATCTTCCAAGGAAATCCCAAGGCGTATAAGAAGGCCACAGCATCAAGCACCGAAAGAAGATCGCCGCCCCTATGCTAAGACAAACAAACCTGCACTCGAAAAAGAGGATCCCGTGCTCACCCAAATAAGCAAACACAGCCAACATTTCCCTCTCGGTCTCTACTCACCTCGTCCTATCCCCATAAGCCGAAGCCGGAAGAAAGCCCGGCTCGCACTCGTGCCTATTGATGCTACTCCCGATGATGTGGTACAACTAATTGGAAACATCCATTACGGGAATATAATCACTTTCACGTATCTCGACCTCCCTCAATTTGGGGCCGATCATAACGAGCCTCTCTTCATCACACCCACTGGACGAACGACGCCTCCTCGGGTCCCGGTTGATAATGGGTCCTAATGAACATTCTTCCAAAGAAAGATCATGAGCTTGCTTGATATCAAGACTACGTACTTGAAGCCTTCTTCTCTCACAAATAAAGCTTACGACTCAACATCCCGAGCAAATTCCCTGAGTTGCTACTTTAGACCTCTCGGTTTGGACGTAAATTGATACCTGTGGAATTCCAGTTATCGACATCCCGATTACTTTCAATGCCCCACTGGGAAGACCTTGGCCGCACCAAGTCAAAGGGGTCGCCTCAAGCCTCCACCAAAGGTGTGAAATTGCCTCGAATGGGGATCCGACGACCATTTACTGAGATTTAGTCACTTTAGAGGGCACAGATACTGCGGAATACCTATTCTCGAAATCAAACATGACGAGGAAGGTCACATGCTAACGGGCTTCACTGCCGAGCCTCCCAAGGCCCAAGTGTGCAACATAGATCTCGACGGTCACTGGGATAAAATCCCACCGGTCTTGAAAATGATGAGAAAAATGAGCTATCTACCCGGCCTCTGGCCTGGGAAGCACCAACAAGGAACTCACAAACTCATCGAGGTGAAAGGACAGAATACTTCGCCACGGCCCGGGATATGAGGCCTCCCCAATGACACCGCAAAGGGAAAAAGATTTGAAGCCGCCACAGAAAGGTCCCTTGGCCGACAACCCTAAATCTCTCCCCTTCATTCCTAATTTGGCCGACTACTTTGTAAAGGGTCCCACACAACCAGAAACATCACAGCCCACTCCTACGGCAGATGGCTAAAGCTACAAGATAACCTCAACAAGTTCAGTAGGAACCAAGGCTAACCCGGTCCGTAGAATGTTCCCGGACCTACCCAAGATACCGGGGCTACCACCGCTACGAAGAGCGAGTATACCTTCAGCAGGCGTGCCTCGACCCGGTGGAACAGCTCGAGAAGCTCACAACCACTATTCCTACCGCCCAGAAGATCCGAAACCCGAATTCGAACCGACAGGCCAAAAGCTAAGGCCACGGAATTTCCCTCGATGATTGGGATGGTCTCGGTTATGCAAAGAATTGTTCGAAGAAGAAGTCCAAAGGTGCCGACTCCGATTGATCTCGGCTCGGTCCAAAAGATGATAGCGGCAATTGAGAAAGGAAAACAAAACAAAGACAGCTTCCCGAGTCATGAGGCCACCAACAAATGCCGCTAAAGAATTGGGAAACTCTCTCAGCCCGTCCGCGACCAAGGAGGAAATGATCACCAAGCTTGGATTGGTCCCCCGTCCCTTTGTGTCAATCTAGGACAAGTCCTCCCGCCTCTCTCTGTTAAGATCGAGTCTCTAGGGTCGTCCGACGGCCTTACGCCCGAAGACTACGAGTCTGTAGCAAGCACTGTATTCCTTTTCGTTTTCAATGAAATGACGAACCTTTCTGAGTATCCCTCGATTGCCACCTTAACTAATGATGAATTAATTAATAAAAAATTCTTAATAATAACTCATTAGATAAAGAAGCAGACACATTAAACGAAAAAAAAAAATCAAACAACAAAAAAAATCTTTAAGCAGGTTGTCCGGAAAGAGGAAAATCGAGCCAAAGCTGCCGAAGAGATTTTGACAAGTATGAATCTGGGAACTGCGGAAGAGCCTAAAGAGACGCAGATTGGTGATTTCTTCGAAGGAATCGGAAAGGATGCTCGCAAAGTCCTACAAAATCCTCAATTCAAAGAAAGTTGCCCTCTTCATCAAAGAAAACATCATGTGCAGATACGGGTTGCCACCGAAATCATCTCGTATAATGGATCCCACTTCGAAGGGGAATGTGAAAACCGCCGGCGGAATTCCGAATAACCCGTCACAAGTCATCTCCCTACAGCCCCAAACCAACGGAGCCGTCGAAGCAAAGAAACAAGACTCGAAAATATCATCCGGAAAATGGCCGTCCAAGGCGTAGATTGGCCCGAGAAGTTACACTCGGCACTCGGGGCTGCGTAACATCGGGCCGAACGGCAACCGGGGAAACACCTTTTGCCCTCACATACGGAATGGAAGCCGTACTCCCAATCGAGCCGGAAATACCCTCGCTCCGTATACCGCCGGAAAGCCGTATCAACGAGGTCGAATGGCTCCGCAGTCGCCATGACGAATTGGCCCTACTAGACGAACGCCGACCGAAGGCCATGGAACACATCCGAGCCTACCAAGGAAGAATGGCTAGAGCCTTCGACAAGAAAGTAAAGCATCGGGAGATCCGAGAAGGTGATCTCGTTCTAAAAGAAAAGCCCCTACCCGTATCAACCCCTCGGCAAATGGGAGCCCGTATGGGTCGGGCCATATGTCGTCCGTAAGATCTTCTCCTGAGGAGCCATGCAACTTGCGTGCACTCGACGGGAATCCCTTTGTACACCCAAAGGAATGGTGACAAGCCGCGCGTATACTACGCGTAAAAAAAAAAAAAAAAAAAAAAGAGTGCTAAAAGAGTAATACCCAACTAGGTTGAAAACCCGAGAAGGGCGGCCTAGGTAAAAACAGGTTGCACCAAAAAAAAAAAACAACAAAAAAAAAAAAAACAAAAAAAAAAAAAAACAAAAACAACAAAAAAAAAAAACAAAAAAAAAAACAAAAAAAAACAAAAAAAGAGTTCACCAGTTGAACTACGAAGACCCGAGCTCCTCAAAATGAGGGGAACGTAGGCAAATGAAACGGTTCGGTCTAAAGCACAAATAAAAGCCATACTTTGGCATCAATACAATTGATCGACCATGAAAGCGTCTCGAAAACTCTAAAGCAATTCAAATATTCATTACAAGTTAAAAGCTCTTTGACGAGTCTAAGCCCGATTCATTCCTACAACCGGTAACCCGCTAAAAGAAAACTAAGATACATAATCAAACTAATGTGTCTCGCTATGACAAGAAAAGGGATACTCGGAAACCTCGTAGTCACTCCAAGCCACTCGCATCGCCTCTCCCCTCTTCTTCCCCTTCGAGTCTTCTTTTTCGAACAGAAAATGTCGCTTCCTCCTACCAAGCTCCGGTATAGGGACAGGTCTATCAAACCAGCCTCCGTCGTGGCCTTAGTAGCCCTAGCGTCATCCCTCATCTCCCCGTAGCCTAGCCGGTAGCATAGAGCCCTCCTCTCCCGTTCTTGACGTAAGCCTCATAGTCGGTCACGCCGTCTCCGCTCCCGCCATGAGGGCTTGGCCCTCGCCTCGGCCCTCCTCCTCTCGTAAATGCCTGGGTCCTCCGCACCCACAATGGCCTCACGCCGTCTCAAAATAGCCACCTCGAGTCTCTCCTGCATGCCTCTCATACCAATCCAGGTACCAAGTGGTCAGAACACCGGCCTCTGACGCTCGAGAATGACCCGAGGAGGAAAGGCATCATACCTCCATGCTCGGGAAAGAAATGGAAACACCGAGGGATCATCCATAGAAACAGGAGCCACCACCCCGGTGGCTATATCATCAAAGCCCTCCAAAGGAACCCGCTTCCAAGCCAAACTGTCTCGTAACTAAAGCCGGAATATAGAAGCTAGACCGAGAAAGCCCCTAAGCATGACCACGGAGACCCATCCTCAAGCACTCGCGAGTCTCCACCCGCCAATGAGGCACCGACCATCTGATATCTTCGCCCGCGACCCGCCATCCAACGCTCCCACGAGCCCCGATCATCAAAATCTACATCAACACCTCTCCCGGCAAAAGTCCAAGGCCCGATCATATCGAGGTTTCCCGAAGAACCCCCAAACGCTCCATCGCCCACAAGGTCAAGAGGAACGGCCGCCCCCGCGCATATACCGCCTTCCGGTAGCTAACTGCCGAGAGCATGAAAAGTCTCCCCGTAATCAAAGGAACGACATCTCTCGCCTGTGCGACAGAAACGACAACATCTAAAGAAAGACCGATGGCAAATCCCAAAGGAATAGACCATGAACAGGTGCCAAACATACAAAGTGCAAAGGCATCCCAATAGGCATCATCTACCAAACCTAGGCCCCTAAATCTGTCGGGAAGACCGGAAATATCGAAATGATCGGGACCGCGGATCATACCTTGCGCTTCCTCCGGAAAGATGAAGGAGGACGCACAATCCGTCAAGAAAAGAAGCTCCCTCCGGCAAAGGGAACCGCTATCTCTTCCACCTCCGACCTCCAAGCAAGGCCCGAAATTCTTCGACAATGGAACAATCTCGTTGAAGGAAAGGCAAAAGACATGCCTTCTAGTATCCCAAAACGAAGAAGAAGCTCTTAAGAGGTCATAATCCGAACCAATTCTTTTCGAGAGACCACAAGCATCGTATCTTGTACCTTTCTTCAAAGAATGATCTTCTCCCGTGCATAATCTCCCTACACCACTCCTTGAACTTTTCAAAGAACAACATTTGCCTTTCTTTGGACAATTTTGGAGAATTTTTGGCCATTTCCATGGTTTTTCTCTTTCTCCCGAAAATTCAAGTGAGTTTGAGGTTGAAGAGGATATTTCAATGACATTTATGGTCCAAACCATATCCAACCACCGAAATAAATGAAAACTGTCGATCTTGACCCTATCCGCGCGGATACAAGTGTCATTACCAAAAAAAATCTTTGCAAATGTACCAAGCCGCTACACCAAAAGAGGAATATTCCGTCCCGCTGCTCGAAACCCGTGCAAAAAAACCTCCCCAAACCACCATATACCAAACACCCTTGCAAAAAAAAAAAACCAAGGCTCATGCAACACTGCATTCATACTGCATTGCATTCATAAAATAAAATCCTAAATTATTACATTCCAAAAAAAAAAAAAAAAGGAGTGTGCATAAAAAAAAAAAAAAACAAACAAACAAACATAAATAAAATCCTAAATTATTACATCCAAAAAAAAAAAAGAAAAAAATGTGCATAAGCCGTACAAATCTAAATCTCAATCTCAAATCTCAAAAAAAAAAAAAAAAAATCAATCTGAGTCTCCAAATACCCGATGTCTCCCCGCCCTCTCTGCGACTCGGGCCCGCCTCCTCAGAGCCCCGAAAATCTCGGCTCGTAATCGTCCTCGTCTCCGTAAAGAGGCTCATCAGACCAACCGCACGCTCCGATAGGGCAAGCCGAGATCTCGCGAAAAATCGTATCCGAAGGTGAAGGCGTCTGACTCCCGGACGCACGAAGACGACCCGCCATGCCGCCAAACGTGTCCCCGCCCGTGTGGATCCCCGAGAATGACGTGATCCGAAGGCGCACCGCTGGGATCAAGGAGAGGAGACAAAGGAGTCTCTCAAGAAGTCTCGAGCGAATAGGGGAAGCCTCCCCGTCCGACGTGCGCCGCCGTGGTCGCCTCGCTTCTAGCTCGAGGAGCCCCGCAAGCGACCATCCTCCCGATGAATCTCTTGCCCCGATCACTTGCTTCGTCGCCTTCTCGACGACCACCTCCGAAAACCGCACAAAAGCAAAAGCGTCAAAAAAAAAAAAAAGAGGTGATGCTAAAGATGATGAAACAAAAGAAAGAAAAGAAGGGGAAAAGGTGAAGCCATACCTTCATACTCCGACGAGGCCGGAAAGCTCGTGGAAGTCGCTCGGCCGAGGGATTCGCACCTCAATCGGACTCCCATCCCGATATAGGAAAATCCGTCCGAGGGTACCGCGGATCCCAAGCCCCTCCCTATCCGTAACCCGAGGCATCCTCGCCTCCTCAAGACGAATGTCGCATATGGCTCAATCGCCACGAAATCCGAGAAGTGCCGGCCGGCCTGCAGAATCATCCCAGTCACTGACCGATCGCCGGTGCATCATATCGGCGGGAGGCTCCACCGGTGTCCTCAAAGGCGACCACGCCATGCCGGCGCGTCACCCTCTCTCCCGTATAATATGCATCGCAGTCGACCTCTCAAAATCCTCCGCCGCACGCTCCGTATCTCGCCGCCTTCACCGCGCCACCTCAAAGCGATCCTGTGGGAAGAATATCATCCCCTCATCCGTCTCGGCCTCCGTCAAAGGAAGGCAATCCGCGTACTCGAGAGTCGTACGCCCCGGAGCTTATCTTCTCCCGGCATGCTTGACCAAGATCGCATGGCCGGATACGCCCGACGTACTCCGCCGCCGCCGCCACATCGTGACGTGGAAAAACTCCAACGCCCATACCGCGAAAGGTAAAAATCCAATCAATCCAAAGGCAAAAGAAAAGTGCGTGCTCAAAAAAAAAGGAGGGAAAGCAAAAAGAGAGCTTATACCTCCCAGTGGCAAACTCAAAGCAAAGACAAAGAGCTCACAGCTCTTCCGACTGCGTACCTATCAAGAGCAAAATAAAGCTCGCCACCTCGCCTCTCCCCACGAGACATCTCCGCCGTCTCCATGTCCTCCAAGGACCTCAACAAGGCAAAGATCGCCGTCCTCAAAGATGTCCAAAGAGCGTGCTCGAAAAGCAAACCACAAGAAGGCCCCGGCAATCTGACGGCGCCTATCCTCTCCTCCCCAGCCCCATAACTCGATATGGTCTCCACAATCTTGCCGTAGAACACGGCATACTCCATCCCCATCCCCTTTTGGGAATAGGGAAAATCCCTTAAGAGCTCGCAGACGCATCGCCGTAGCCATCCCGCCACTCAATGCCGCGTCCATTAAAGGACAAGCCCGTAATCGCAAAGATAATCGGGAGGGCGTAACCGTAGCCTCGCCCGTAAGAAGTGGAAGGTGTGGGTCGCGTCCCACCAATGCCGCGCCGCAGCAAACATCAAGCCCTTGCTCTTAGGGAACTTGACCACCCCTCAAGCACTCAACAAACTCCCAAAGCCCCGTCTCGACAACAACTGTCTCTGACTCGCAAAGCTCCTCGGCCCGCATCCGGAAGCCGGTCCCACAAGTCAATCACTGACTCCACCGATCCTCGAGTCTTCATTTTGTTCACCGCTTCCGTCACAAAACGGTTTCCGCCCGCAAAAAAAAAAAAAAGAGAGAGAAAATGTCAAAAAAATTGCATTTGCATTTACACAAAAAAAGGGCATACACATGCATTAAAAAAAAAAAAAATTTTCGACAAAGATAACAAAGATACAATGAGCATAGCTCCATTTTTCTCGCATAAAAGAAAACAGTTTTCAGCAAGTCTCAATGCATTCATCAAAGAAAAAAAAAAAAGAGATGCATTCCTACGGAAGTAAAAACTCCGTCCCATTTTCATAAAATAACATGCATACCATCCATCATCTCAAAAAAAAAATTTGCATACATGCATATCATCCATCTTACATGCAACGGGAGGAAAAATCCGTCCCACTTTTCAAAAAAAAAAAATCCTAAACATACATACATCTCATATTGGCAAAATGCCCATCCTTTCCAAACAAAATGCATGCATTGCATCATTCATTAATATCAATATTCAATTTCAAAAAAAATCATCATTCATCAATATCAATATTCAATTTCAAAAAAAATCATCATTCATCAATATCAATATTCAATTTCAAAAATCACAATTTTCGAATTTTCACATGCAATTTTCGAATTAAAAAAAAAATGGCGAAAATGCCAATTCTTTTTCCCAAGCAAAATGCACATTTTGGGTTACTCACATAATCATCAAGATTCAAAGACAATGAACATGCAATATTCAATTTCAAAAAAAAAAAATTCAAAAATCACCCAAAATTCAAATTTCAAACAAGAAATCAACAAAGGGATCAAAGGGTTTCAAAGTATACCGTTCGGAGATTCGAATCCGAAGCCCAATGTTGCCAAGATCGGTAATGCTCCTCCCGCAACCGATTGCGAAAGATTGTAATGCCTCCTCATCCTGACGAGCTCCAACCGCCTCTCCGCTACCGGCCACGCCCCTTGGCCTTGAAAAGCGCCTTCCCGTGTTCCATTGCTCGAAAATCGAAGAAATCGGAAGATTTTGAAGCTTTTAGGCCAAAAATGGCGAGATCTCACTTCTCTCTCTTCTCTCGACAAACCAGAAACTGAATGGGAAGAAGAAAAGGGCGTCGTCCTAATTAATACCCCTGACTTTTCAAACCCTATCCGCGCGGATAGGGATTGCAAGGGTCAAAATGACCCTTTTGCCCCTTAAAATTCCTGTGACTCGCACCAAATTTAACTCGACAGAGTTAACCAAAGTTAACCAAAGTCAGCCCCTTGTCAAGAAAATCATTCCCTAAGTAGCCAAACGTAAGACCGAGTGCTCCCGAGAAAGATAACGAGATCCCGTATCTTTCATCAAAATCATTCCCTAGCCAAACGTAAGACCGAGTGCCCCGAGAAAGATAACGAGATCCCGTATCTTTCATCAAAATCATTCCCAAGCAAATAAACGTAAGACCGAGTGCCCCGAGAAAGATAACGAGATCCCGTGATCTTTCATCAAAATCACTTCCCTGCAGCCAAACGTAAGACCGAGTGCCCCGAGAAAGATAACGAGATCCCGTGATCTTTCATCAAAATCTTTCCCCAAGCAGAAACGTAAGACCGAGTGCCCCGAGAAAGATAACGAGATCCCGTATCTTTCATCAAAATCTTCCCTGCTAGCCAAACGTAAGACCGAGTGCCCCGAGAAAGATAACGAGATCCCGTATCTTTCATCAAAATCTTCCCCATAGTCAAATGCGAAACGTAAGACCGAGGTGCCCCGAGAAAGATAACGGATCCCGTATCTTTCATCAAAATCTTCCCGCAGTCAAACGTAAGACCGAGTGCCTCGAGAAAGATAACGAGATCCCGTATCTTTCATCAAAATCTTCCCTAGCCAACGTAAGACCGAGTGCCCCGAGAAAGATAACGGATCCCGTATCTTTCATCAAAATCACCCCCTGCTAGCCAAACGTAAGACCGAGTGCCTCGAGAAAGATAACGAGATCCCGTATCTTTCATCAAAATCTTCCCTATAGTCAAACGTAAGACCGAGTGCCCCGAGAAAGATAACGAGATCCCGTATCTTTCATCAAAATCTTCCCTGCAAAGCCAAACGTAAGACCGAGTGCCCCGAGAAAGATAACGAGATCCCGTATCTTTCATCAAAATCAAACTAAGCCAAACGTAAGACCGATTTCCTCGAGAAAGATAACGAGATCCCGTATCTTTCATCAAAATCTTCCCTCGGCACAAACGTAAGACCGAGTGCCCCGAGAAAGATAACGAGATCCCGTATCTTTCATCAAAATCATCCAACTATAGCCAAACGTAAGACCAATTCCTGCACGAATACGTCCGATTTTCCTCAAAGAAAGGCTAACGAAATCCCCAAAGAAAGTTAACGGAATCCCAAAAGCCAACGGAATCTCGAGTAGTACTCGAACTACGAAAGGGCTTCGATTCCCACTAGGATACGTAGGTAGCCTATCATTAGGTCCAAATTTCTCGACCAAAACGGTCACCCTATCCTTCTAAGCAGCAGACAAAGTCCACCGAAAGGCCATTTCAAATTAAGGTCCGAGGCGCCTAAAAAGCCATCATCATCAAGGTTCGAGGCACCTAAAACGCCATCATCAAGGTTCGAGGCACCTAAAACGCCATCTCCAAGGTTCGAGGCACCTAAAACGCCATCTTCAAGGTTTGAGGCACCTAAGACGCTATCACTAGGAAAGCGATAAATCGCAATCATCCCCAAACAGAGACCGAAAATGGTCATCCCTATCCCCAAACAGAAATGGATACCCATCGACCGAAAATGGTCATCCCCAAATGGAGTTTCTTTCCAAAGAAACGACCGTAGAACTCGCTCATCAGTTCGAGGCACCTAAAACGCCAGTGGTCAAAGACCCGAACTACGATCGGCTTCGATTCCCATTCGGGATACGTAGGTAGCCTATCGCTAGGTTCACCACCCGATCACTCGATCATCCCGCCAAATATGGAGCCTACTCTTATCGACGACCCCGCTTCCTTCGAAGCGCCGTCGCCGAGGGGCTACCGTAAGTGCTCCAATTTGAGCTTGTTAGAATTTTCGTTAGAAAATTAACGAAAGTTATAACATTTCTAACAATTCCTAACAATCCTAACTTTCCTAACAAAGCGAGGGTAAAATGGGCATTGTTATTTAAGGTTAAACCTTAAAAAGAATCTTAAAAAGAAAAACAAAAGAATAAAACCACAAATAGAAATGCCGGAAACATAATCCGGCCGGTCAATTTGAATTTTGAAAAGAAATATTCCCTTGTCCAAAGCCGGAGCCGCATTTAATGAACAAAGGCACGCCGAGGGGTTTATCCGCGCGGATGAGTTTGCATATTTCGAGGGCTATAAATTGAGCCCTCCAAATACAAAAATAAGGAGGAACAACACATTTTGCACCGAACCTCTGGCGAAATATAGAGAGAAAACAAAGTGAGAATTCACTTGAATTGTCACCATTTTCTCTCCAATCTTTCCCAACTCATACTCATCCACTCACTCTCATATTAAAGCCCTAAACACTCATACACTCAAGCCAAACACTCAAGAACACAAGGAAGATTGGTAAACCCTCCTTCTCCTAACCCTAAATCTCATCCATGCATGCATCTTCAAACTACAAAATGTAGTTCTTTCATCTTCTTGCTCTAGATCTAAGAAGATCACCATGGAAGACCATCTCCATGGATGATCTTCTACAAAGATCAACATTATTTTCAAGTTCTCTTACTTTCTTGCAAAGAAAACTCATTTTCAAAACCCTAAAAACCATTTTCAAGCATAAAATCTCATTTTCAAAGGATAAAAATCCCCTTCCCAAGCAAATGAAATGCTTAGTCCTAATGTACCCAAGGATGGTTTGGTATAGTTGATTCACCACTAAAATGTCTAGTGATCACTAACCAAAACCTAGGGAAATGGGGACAAGCATGGATGCAAAACCCCCCTTAAAATCATATTTTCTTTCTTGAGAAGTTGCTGTCCAGTAGCAATTTTCTCAGACCTCAGTCCATGGTCTTAATTTTTGGACACAGATGAACTTGGAATTTGGTGTTGACTACAAAATACTTTTTGTAGCCAACATCCAGAGCTTTCCAGACATATTTTTACTTTATTTTTTGGGTGAGTAAAACTCCTCTTTTCAAATTTTCTTTCAGAGGCTAGTTCATCAGCTTCTGGGAATCCAGATCTCATATCTGAGGTTTCCAGAAGGTTTTGACCCCTCAAATCTTCTCCAAAATGGAAAATTCCTTCGTACAAACTTTATTTAAGGTGTCTAGAACAACTTTCATTCTCTGAGTTTATCCATATTATGAAGTTTTAAGACCCTTGAATCCATTTCAAAATCAAAGGTCCACTGCCTTTTTCATTCTGGCAGAAATGGCTCTCAACTTCAAAAGGTCTTTTGAGTACCAAATATCAATCCAAAAATCTTCCAAAAAATCATGGGATCAGTTTAAAGTCTTAAAAAGATATCCCAATTTTTACTTTTCTGAGTTTCAACTTATTTTGGCCAAAACACACACACACACACACACACAAATGATTTTCAGCTTGGAAGACTCGTTTTACGAGGCGCGTCGGGTGCACACTAACGTCCTTCCCGACGCGTAACATGACCTCCGAACCTAAATCTCTGATCTTGGGCTTTTTTCAAAGTTTTGGCCCTCAAAATTAAAATGGCGTGGCGACTCCGTTTTCGTTGATTTTCTTTTAAACAAAAAATGGGAAAATTTTCGGATACACATCATCACACTAACGACCTTAACCAAATGCGCTAATTGGGAGACAACCCAAGTAGGTACGTTTTTATTTGCTTTTTTTATTTGCTTTGTTGTGTCATATCTCCTTTGAACCCGAGACATGTTTTTGTTCTCTTTGCTATGAGGACATAGCATGTTTTGAGTTTGGGGGTAGATATCTCTCCGAGTTTGTGGGTTTATAGGGGAGTGTATATAGCGTCACTCTCCAAAAAAAAATAGAAAAATTTAAAAATTTTGTTCTCATTATATGTTTGGAAGTTGGCCAACGTCCGTGATGATTTGAGAGAGTTTTTGATTGAGTTTTGCTAGTTGGTGCCAATTTGAATATGTTAATTAGAATTGCAATAATACATGTAAAACACAATTGCACCACCATTCACTTCCATCATTTTCTTGATCATTGTTACCAATTTAGGAGACCTTTATAGGATCACTTTGACATTCTCGGGGTCCCTAGAACATGTTTGCATGACTGTCAATAACACATCAATTAGGCTATTTGGGAAGTGATATGTGGCTATTTCTTTGAACCCTATTTGTGAGCCTTTAACTTTCTCGTCACTTATACAAAAATTTTCGCTAGAACCCCTTTTGAGCTTGAAAAAGAATGGAATCTTTCACAAAGTGGGAGGTTATTTTAGACCACCATTCGCCTTCTTTTGTACCCTCATTATCCTACCCTTTTAACTTATACACTATTTTCTTATCTTTTCAAGAAAGTGAAACTAGGGAATGAATGAGAATTTTTGGGTGAAGTTTGGAAAATCAAAGGGTTGAGTGGAAAGTGGTCATGAAAAAAAAAGGGGCATGTTATGTAATGAAAAGAGGGGCTTGAGCTAAAAGTATTGAATGCACATTCTCTGTGATATATTTGTGCAAAGTTAAAAAAAAAAAGAAAAAAGATAAAGAAAAGAAAAGCCGAGTTCTCTCTAATGTTGAAGTGGAAAGCGATCAAAAAGAAAGAAAGGTGATCAAGCCCAAGTTTGAAAGTATACAAAATTATAAGTTTGGGGGTTAAATCAATGGGTTGACTTGGAGCGGAGTGATAAATTTCAATGTGAGGATGTAAGATGAAGACTTTCTAGTTTCATTTGCTTGACTTCGTATGTCCTTGCCTTCATTTGGAGCCGTGAACCTAGCCCGCGTTTATCGCGAAACATTACAAACCGTAAAGCCATATTTGATCCCTAAAGAGTAGCCGGATTGTCAGTTTTGTTTAAATGTGCATATGAGTGTCCCTTGTGCAGAAATTTCATCTTAGTATCATTGATTTAGAGCATGTGGTTAGTGACCCTATAAAATATCTTACTTTGGTGATAATGATCTCCCATATTTCATTCATCATTCAGGCAGAGGTGGAAAATTGTGAGTTAGATGCATTAATGTGATTGTAATTGCATATTCTTATTGGCACTTGTTTAGCATATTATGTGAGAATCTGAGACTTGTTTGGCCGGCTACCTTGTATATATTGAGAACATATCAAAAATATTTTTTGTTGATTGTTTTTAGTTGTTAGGGTAGTTTTGTTTTTGTTTTTGTTTATTTCTTTTGTTTTACTCGAGGACGAGCAAAAGATAAGCTTGGAGGTATTTGATGGATGTGGTTTTACCCATCCAAAAGATATATTTCCTAGATTATTTGATGCTCGAAACCTTGAGAATTTAATGTATTTTGTTAGTGTTTTGATAGTTCAGGGACTGAAGTGCAACAATGCGGAAAACGGAGGATTTGTACCCACTTTGGAAGTTCAAGGGCCAAGTTGTAAATTATTGGAAATTCAGGGACTAAACGTGAAATATGGAAATTTTGGAGGAAATTTGATTTATAAAAATTCGTGGGTTAAAGTAAAAAATAAAATCTCAAAGAGCAAAGTGAAAAAGAATTCATTATAGTGGTCAAAGTGGATTTGGCAATTGCGGGAACGAAAAGAATATACTTTGGCACTAAAACAAGGCAAACAAGGCAATGAGGCTGGCCAAACAAATTCATGGCCGAGAGATGTGCTGGGCAGTGGCCATGGCAAGCAAAGTTGGGCCAGTTCAAGGCAAGAAATGGACAAGGCAGTTGCAAAAGTTGTAATCAATCAGAACGACTTGGGCCATCCGGAACGACTCGTTCTCACGAGTTGGAATTGGGCCTGGCGATTTGTTAATGAAGTGGGCCTTGAATTGGGCCTTTTATGGCTGTATCCAGTTTGTGTTCAACCTAGGTATAAATAGGAAAGGATTGTTATTAATTGGGGGAGGATTTTTATTATTCATTCTATGCCGTGTACTGTTTTTGAGGAAGAAACAATAATTACTTCCTCCTTCCCGTTTCGTTTCGATTCAGGTTTATGTTTTATTTTATTTCTGTAATTTTTATTATGAGTAGCTAAGTTTTTATTTCGCGGATTGGATGCAACAATTGTCGAATTCTTATGCTAATGATGTTTTAATTCTTCCACACTTTTCTTGTTCTTGTTCAATGGAATTTGCTTAATTTATTTTTAGACTTCCAACATTATTGATTGATTTTGTTAGTCTTTAAATTACTAGGGTTTAAATTACTACACTTGCGTGGGTAGTTTTTACATTGGCCTGGATTTCATTGAATAGATCCAATTGAAGACCTTGCGGAAATCAAAAGGGTTTAAAATCAATTGTTCCGTGGATTTTAAATGTATTACTTGGATGTTTTGTAGACCTTGCGGAAAACATTACATCGAAGTAATAATAGGGTTGCAACCCGGCCATCTAACCGTCCAAACTCTTATTAAAGTGAACGATTTCTTGAACAAGATTATTAATTGTTTTTATAAATTAGCATAGGAAGGAGATAATTGTGAAACTCAATCCGTGAATCCTTGTCATTCTTGATTTCAATATCTGTTTTATTTTAATTAGTTAATTTATTTGCTTTTCAATTTAGTTTATTTTAATCAATCAAAATCAAACCCCCCTTCTTGTTTCGTTTACACTAATTAAATCAACTTGTTAATTCACTCAAGTCTCTGTGGTTCGACCCTTACTTCTGTATATTGCTACTTCGGTAACTTGTACACTTGCAAGGTTTTTATTACAAGAGGATTTTCATCCATCAAAGGCCGACAAATCTACTCTGGAGAATGACAACGGGGAGCTGACTAAGAAACTCAAAGAAGCCAATTAGCATATCTTGACAATGACCGACGATCATTTAGCAGCTCGGAAGTCTTGGGAGGAGGCCGCCGTTAAAGCTTTCAAAGAGAGTGATGAGTGTTATACTGCCATCATTGCCAAGGCTGGGGTCTTTTTTGATACAGGTCGGCGTCATATGGCGCGACGAGCTCTCGTTGATCCGACGGCTGACGTTTCTCTGGAGCAATTGGCTCGATGGGCGAATGAACCTCATTATGACCCCGTTGCTCGCGGTGGTCATTCGGTCGTGCCCTATACTGACAACGACCTTGCCTTTATTACCCAGCAGGACCAAGAAGATGAATGTGAGCCATGGGTTGCTCCTCCTTTGGCTCCGAGGAATTTTAATGTCCTTTTTGAAGAGATTCAGGAAGCCGAAGAGATGGATGAAGATGAAGAAGAGGAAGCTGCCAATGATCAGCCGGACCAAGCCAACGACGGGCCAGTTGTTTAGCTTTTTCCTTGGTGTAACGAGAACAAGTTCCAAAACAATTTTAATTTTGCTTTGTAAATGTTGATGCCTTGGCCCAGCTTTTTGGGAGGCATTCTTAACTTATAAATTTTTGCTAGCTCTAGTCCTGGCCCGTTTTGGGGGACTGAGCTTTTGTTTAATCGTATCTGACTTTTATATTTGGAATTTTATGCTTTTGACTTTAGCATGAATGTATGTCGAGCTAGATTTACTAGGATGAATAAGTCGCTATAATCTTTTGATCGGACTGGTTTTTTGATAACACAATCGACCTTAGACTTGTATAGTTTTTGAAAACGAGACTGACTAAGAGTCGAGTCTGTTTAGGGGGACGAAGCTGATCAAGGGTCGAGCTTGTCAGAACGAGGTCGACTAAGATGTCGGACCTGTTTAATGGAACGAAGCTGACTAAGAGTCGAGCTTGTTAGAACTAGGTCGACTTAGATGTCAGACCTGTTTAAAGGAACAAAGCTGACTAAGAGTCGAACTTTGTTAGAACGAGGTCGACTTAGATGTCGGACCTGTTTAAAGGAACAAAACTGACTAAGAGTCGAGCTTGTTAGAACGAGGTCGACTTAGATGTCGGACCTGTTTAAAGGAACGAAGCTGACTAAGAGTCGAGCTTGTTAGAACGAGGTCGACTTAGATGTCTGACCTGTTTAAAGGAACGAAGCTGACTAAGAGTCGAGCTTGTTAGAACGAGGTCGACTTAGATGTCGGACCTGTTTAAAGGAATGAAGCTGACTAAGAGTCGAGCTTGTGAGAACGAGGTCGACTTAGATGTCGGACCTGTTTAAAGGAACAAAGCTGACTAAGAGTCGAGCTTGTTAGAATCGATGTAAAACGTAACACAATGTTGGATAGAATTGCAACTTTATTGATGTAGAAACAAACTTACATCGAAAACAGCGAGCTAGAACTATAACAAACTCAAACTTGAAAACTGAACTAACTTTAAAGCTAAAGAACTGAACTAGAAGTAATATCTGATAAGGTGAGTAGCATGCCATGGGTGCTTCAATTCTTCACCGTCCAAATGAGCGATCATATAGGTTCCCTCTTTGATAATTCGGGTGACGACATAGGGTCCTTCCCAGTTGAGAGATAACTTGTTAACCTGGGTTCTTCTTCCAGTTGACGAGATACTTCTTAACACATAGTCACCCACTTGGAATGCTCTTATCTTCACTTTCTTGTCATGATAGCTCTTGGTTTTCTGCTTGTAATTTACCATCCTTAAGTGAGCTGTGTCTCGCTTTTCGTCGATCAAATCTAGGTCGATCCGTCTATTAATCTCGTTTTGCTCTTGGTCGAAGAGAATTACTCTAGCTGTGGGAAATCGCAACTCGGCCGGTGCCATGGCCTCTGATCCATATGCAAGAGAGAATGGGGTTTCCCCCGTAGGCCCGCGAATGGTTGTGCGGACTGTCCAGAGAGCAAGGGGAAGTTCGTCCAACCAGTTGCTCTTACGACCAACCAAGCCAATTTTCAATGCTGAAAGGACCAATTTGTTTGCTGCCTCTGCCTGTCCGTTGCCTTGGGGATAGGCAATGTTTAACTCCGACACTCTTCATTTCATCTTCAAAAGGTTGGGAGAATTGCAGCCCGTTGTCCGTCACTATTGCTCGAGGTATCCCAAATCGACACCAAAGGAAATCATGAATGAAGTTGATGGCGTTTTCCTCTGTAATTCGAGCTAGTGGCTTTGCTTCGACCCACTTTATAAAATAATCGATTGCAACGATCAAATATTTACAATTGCCACGGGCGGGTGGGAAAGGGCCGACCAAATCTACTCCCCACATGTCAAAGGGCCAGGTTGAGATTACTGGGGTTTGCTCGGTGGTAGGCAGGTGAGGTAGATTGGCAAACCTTTGGCACTGATCACATCCTTGAACGAAATCGTGAGCATCAGCCCTCATGTGTGGCCAATAATATCCCATTGTTATCAGTTTGTCGGCTAAAGTTCTGGCCCCCGGGTGTCCACCACATACTCCACTATGCACCTCGTACATCAGCTGGGTAACTTCTTGAGGGTGAACACATCTTAACAATGGCTTGCTGAAAGATCTCCTGAATAGCTCATCTCCCTGAATAACGTACCTTGGAGCCTTTTTCTTGATAGCTCGAGCTTCTTTCTCGTCATCAGGTAACTCGCCCGTTTCTAAGTAAGCTCGCATTTTGTCGATCCAACACTTGTTGTAAGCCCATTCTGTACCAGCATCTTCCAGGCATTTGATTTGAACTCTCTCGTAGGCTGGATGTTCGAGGTAAGCGATAGGTTCTCCATGTGGCTCATCTGAAGTAGCCAGTTTCGAGAGTAGGTCGACCAATTCGTTATCATCTCGACCAATCCTCTGAATTTCCCAGAACTCCAAGTCTTTTATTAGTTCTTTCACCAGGTCGCAATATTTGATTAAAGTAGAATTCAGCACCTCGTACTCTCCTCTGACCTGGTTGACTATCAGTTGGGAATCACAATACGCCATAATATTGATCGCCCCAAAACATTTGGCGTATTCTATGGCGGCGACCAAGGCTTCATATTCTGCCTGGTTATTGGAGGCTTCAAATTTGAACCTCAAAGCTTCCTCATAGAATGTCCCTGATTCTGGCTCGATCAATACTATCCCAGCTCCATTAACGTTCCTTGTTACTGACCCGTCAGAGTACATTTTGCAACAATCGTCGGGTAAGCTAGTTACGGCCTGAGCCTCTGCCTCCTTTCCCTTAACTTTCTCCTTCTGAGCTCGCACCTCGCTGTCATCCTTGGTGAACGTCAGCTCGACCAAAAAATCTGCCAAGGCTTGAGCCTTCAATGCCTTTCGAGGTCGATACTCGATGTCGAATTCTGTAAGAGCAATTGACCAGTTGAGTAAGCGACCTGAACTCTCCGGCTTATGTAGGATCTTTCTTAGGGGTGCGTTGGTGAGTACCATAATACGGTGAGCTAGAAAATAAGCTCGCAGCTTCCTTGAGGCTACGACCAAGGCATATGCGACCTTCTCTGCATTATAGTATCTGCCCTCAACGTCGGATAGAACCTTGCTAACATAATATACGGGCTTCTGAAGCACTTCTTCTTCTCGAACCAGAACAACAGTCACTGACTGATCTCCCACAGATAGATACACGAACAAAGTCTCCCCAACAATCGGGCTGCTCAATAAATGAGGAGTAGCTAGATATTCTTTGAGCTGTTGGAACGACGAATGACATTCGGCCGCCTACTCAAAAAATTTCGTCCCCCTCAACGATTTGAAGAAGGGGAGAGATCTTTCTGCCGACTTGGCTATAGCGACCTAGGGCTGCCACCCTTCCATTAAGTCGCTGCATCTCCTTGATACCAGTGGGCTCTTGCATGTCGACTAAAGCCTTGATCTTCTCAGGATTTGCCTCAATTACTCGCTGTGACACCATAAAGCCAAGAAACTTCCCAGCTGCCACTCCAAATACGCAATTGCTTGGGTTGAGCTTCATGTCGTTTGCTCGTAAATTGGCGAATGTTTCCTTTAGGTCAACCACGTGACGTCCGTCCTTTGTTTTGATGACCATATCGTCAACGTAGGCCTCCATGTTTCGGCCAATTTGTGAAGCAAGAACCTTGTTTACCATCCGTTGGTAGGTCGCTCCTGCATTCTTCAACCCAAACGGCATCATGTTGTAGCAATAAATTCCCCCGGCCGCTTGAAAAGTTGTTTTCACAATATCATCTTCATGCATCTTGGACCCCAAGTGTGGAGCTTCTTCAACGATCATGTAGTCTAGCTCAGCCGCGATCTCACTGGTGGTGGCTCCCGAGTTATTGTCAATCTGGAGGCATAGCTCGCCTATGAAAACTTGGTCGACCATAACTGCATCTGAATCGACCATGGTGATTTCAGAGTGACGTGTCGACTCAGTCATGACCTCGTCATGTGAGCGATAAGTCGACTCTTCCACACTAGTGATCGTTGATAATCAAGAAGTTGTGGTGACCGACTTAGACATCTTCAGATACCCCTCAGCAGTTTCAATTTCCAGTTCCCTTTTCTTCCTTGTTCGTAGGACATGGTCAAGATATTCTTGAGCTGTACTTAGTACACAGCCGACTCCAGCTAACGTGGGGAAGTTAACTCGCTGATGAGGGATTGAGACCACCATTCCAAGTGCGACCTGGCCAAGTATACCCAAAATAGCAGCATAATCACTATTTACATCAATGACAATAAATTTTACCTTAGAAGCCTTCCAATCTAATATCATAACGTTCGAGCTGCTCATTTGAGAGTCCCATGTAAAATAGAATATCCTTGCAGGTCCCCGTGTCTATTAAGAGTCTGCTCGTCGTACACCCATCTATTAATCATGGGATAACGAGAACTTGCTCTCTAGCTGCTGCATTAGTAGGTAGCTCGTCTGGGTAGAAACAGATCATCTCGTCTCTTAGGTACCTTTTAGGTGGCACATGAGGAGCCTTGTTGAGCTGGAAAATTTTATGTTTGATGGCAGTGTTGCTTGCTTGCTCAGTGATGACCCCCAAATTCAATCTAGGCTGTCTTGGCTCTTGCTGTCCACCAGCAGCTCGCTCACCACCGCCTGCCTGAGGTCTCTTTACATACGCGTCGAGCCTTCCCTGGTCGACCCACCTCTGAATGATGCGTTTCAAGCTCATACAATCTTCAGTAGTGTGGCCCATGTCCTTATGATAGCCGCAGTACTTGCTGTTATCCCTTCTGAACTTATTTCCTGGGTTCATAGGGGCAGGTGGGCCTAGCTCGACTGTATTCATGATCTCTGTTCGACTTACTGTCAAAGGAGTGAAAGCTTCGGGCACCTTCTCAGTCGCCCTAGTTCTGTTCTTACCATTCTTGTTATTATCCCCATTCTTAGCTGAGTCCTACTTGTCAGCATCAACGACCTCAGCCTTGGGGCCTTTCCCATTTTTCTTTTCTTTCCTCTCTTCAGCCAGTGCTACATTGTAGGCCTTCTCAAACATATCTTGTCTAGTAGTCACGGTTCGGACTGTCAGCTCGTAGTCCAAATCTGCAGAAGCAATCCCATTCCTGAAACAATTGATTACCCCCTGTCAGTGAGGTCCTCCTCAATCTTGTCGACCATCTCCTTGAATTTGGTATAATAGCTCATCGAGCTTTCGTTCTTTCCCTGTACCAAGTTATTCAAGTCGGTGACTGTCATCTTTCGAGCTCCAGCTGTCGAGAAGCGATCCAAAAATTTCTTCCTCATACAATACTAAGTCGAGATGCAACCTGGTGCCAAGCCGTTGAACCAAGTAAGGGCTGCTCCCGTGAGAGTGCTTGTAAGTGCCTTACACATCATGTCGTCCTCGTTGGAGACAAAGCACATAGTAGCCTCTAAATGCTGTATATGACTTTTGGCATTGGTCGCACCCGAATACTTTTCCAGGACGGACAATCTGAAACCTGGGGGAGGTCGACGATCGAGCAACTCCTTAGCCAAGGGATGAAGAGCAAAATCATGGCCTCATTCGCCCTTTCCAGCATCATCTTTCTTGTCAGCCTCCCATTGTTCAAACTTTCTCTTCCATTGAAGCCATTCCCTAGCGTCTGGCGGGCCGTCTCTAGCAGGGGAGATGTCATTGGATCTTTGCCTTTCCTCGCGGTGAGGTTCCCTCCTCGAGTTGGCTCTGTGCCTGTCACTCCTAGGGGGAGTTATCTGTCCGCTCCTTCTATCCCTGTGAGAGGCGACCTAACCGGATTAACTGGCGACCTGCACCTTTCTTCCCTGACTGGAGACCTGCGCCTATCTTCTCTAACTGGCGACCTGCGCCTTTCATCTCTTGCTTGCGACCTGCGTCCATCACCGTTTCTGTGAGACTGCGACCTCTGCGTCCTGGCAGGCGACCTAGGCCTGTTCCTCTCGGCCTCTCTTTGCCTCCTTAGTTCCGACTCAGCTTCCTGTTCTCTGTTTGTGTTGAGATGACTTCTCAGGTCGTCAGGTGGAACTGGAATGTGGGTACGAATAAGGGGCACAATCTGTCGATCACCATTCTGTTGGGCACTTTCGCCTTGCCTAACACTTCTTTCGGGCTGCCTGTTGGAAACCTGGGAGGGGGCTGCCCTCTCTGACCTTCTGTCGGCCTGCTCCGATTCTTCCTCAATTGCTATTAGATCTGTCAACAATCTAGCTCGCTCCAGCATCATCTCCTTCTTACTGAGGGGATTGGTTGAGGGATCTGGTCTGTCGCCTGCAGCCATTCGCCCTGCCTAGGGGCGCTTTGAAGGAGGTTGGACTCCTTGGTCGATCAAAGGTCGCTTCTCCCTCCTACCGTCTGGCAAACCCCTGCCATCAGCAACACTATTAGAACGCGTCGCCCTAGCGTGATGACGAGGCGGAGGGGGAGGAGGCAAATTGACGTTGCGATCTCCAGCATTGGCATTAGCATTAGTATTTCCTTCGTTGTGCTCGTCCGAGGCTTCAGAGACGTGGCCATCAGAAGTTACCATGGTTGTGGGTTGAGAAAACCTTCGAGGTCAAGAATGCACGATTCCCGGCAATGGAATCAAACTGATGCTGCAAGAATCGTGCTGATCAATCTTCGTCCACGTGGCACGATCAATCTCCTGGCTTCTTGACCTGTAACACGAAACCCACGACTAGCCGGAATGATCTCCGGCGAAGACCCTCGGGCGTGAGAGTAAGTATGTGTCTGAGAGCTAAATAATTATAAGGAACAATGTATTCTCAAATAATCAAAAAGCAATTACCTTTGAACGGTTGATGTTGCCTTGTATTTATAGTTATTGATGAGAGATATAATTGTGGTAGGATTGTATTAAATCCCTATAATCTCGAATTAGATATGTGTTAGAGATCTTGTCCACGAATAACTCCAGATTTGTAGGGAGTCTGTTATGGAAAGACTTGTGTTCACGCCTGGACACTGTAGGTCGTCACGTATCGAAACAGGTCGAGGTCGCCTGTTGGGCTTAGGTCGACCTGACGGATAGCTGAGATCGGGTCATGCTTGTATGGAGAACTGGATCGTTAGGTCGGACCAAGCTAGGTCGGAACCTCGTAGGTCGGACAATGAGCTTTGGTCGACTTGATCATGTTGATAGGCCTTGAGCCTAATAATAATTGGGCCTAGCCCACTGAGGGCGTGCTGGCAAGAATAGAGAAATGATTGGGCTTTACTCGCTGGACCTAACTCATCACTTTTATTCTGTTCAATATATATATATACAGTTTTGATATTCATTTTATAACGAGAGGAGATAGTTTAAAACATAAGTAAAAATAAAAAACTTTGGGTAGAAAGATGAATTTAAAGTGAGAAATATTGACTGTTGACCCGGCTAGCTCTGCTTCGTTAGAGGTAGCTTGACTTGGGTTGACTCCCATTCCAAGCTCCGTACATTCCTCCTCCGTTAAATACGTCCTCGGAACCTCCCCTTGTTCGACAATTTCCTCTCTCTCTCTATATCTCTCTCTCTAACTTTGAATATCCAGCTTCCTCTCTCTTCAAAAACTTGACAACCCCCTTCCCCAACCCCTCCCCCCAAAGAACTTTCTCCGTAATCTAAAAATGAAGGTTGGTACATTTATAAAATTTATACTCCTTTCTCCCTAAATATTTCCAGTTTTAAACAAGATTTTTTTGGCATAAAATACTTGCAATTTTACAGTTTTTTATAAAATTTTGACATATTTTTATCTAAAATGTCTTTATTTATGATTAGATAGTTATTATTGTAAATATATTTAATTGTCTAGGTAATTGAAATGCTTCAAGGGCAATTTATTTTATTTGATATATATTAATTATTTTTCTTAATATTAATATGTGTGAAAAAATTTAAAATTACAAATATTTTGGTACGGATGAAATATTGAATTCGTTTTATTTGGTCAAACTATGAATAATTAAGCTCTCTTATTACGAGCCGCTTTTTTTTTCTTATTGTTCATGGCAGAAAGTTGTGTTGAAATTGGAGCTACATGATGACAAAAAAAAGCAAAAAGCCATGAAATCTGTCTCTGGCCTTACAGGTATGAAGCAATTCAATCCCAAGAAACCCACAAGATCTTCAAATTCATTTAATTTATCATTTTTTTTTTCACCGATAAAATAAATTAATTTGTTTGATTAATTAACAACTTACAGGGGTTGATTCAATAACAGTGGACATGAAAGACAAGAAACTAACAGTAACAGGGGACATAGATCCAGTCACAGTAGCAACTAAACTAAGAAAGCTTTGCCACACCAACATAGTTTCAGTGGGCCCTGCAAAAGAGCCGGAGAAGAAGAAGGACGACGGCGCCAAGAAAGACGGCCCCAAAAAAGATAATGACCAAAAAGCCCTCCCTCCCCACTTTAATTACCCTCCTTATAACTATTATTACCCTCCTTATAACTATTATTACCTGTAGCCGCAGCCGCAGCAACAGCAACCTTATTATCATCAACAGTCATCGCATGTTGTTCCGTCACACTATTATGGAGCTAGAGTTGTTGAAGATGACAATCTCAATGCCTGTGTTATTTCCTAAAGAGGGTGGTGGATTTATTTTAATTGTTATTAAGACAATAATTAGCTTTATATGCATTACATGATCATGACCATGGCCATGATTAAGATTATGATGTTATTAAGACAATAATTAGCTGTATGTATCACGACGAAGTCAAGAATGATGGTAAGTAGATCATGATCATGATTATGGGTAATGATAAAGTTAATAAAAAATATGTTACAAAATTGATTTATAAAATGATGTTCCCTAATTTTGTTGATTCTTTTAATTAAAGTAAGCCAGGTTCACAATCAATTCAATCATTAAAATATTAAAATATCGTCCCTCATTTAATATTCATCATTTTATAAATTAGTTTTGTGACGCATTGCCCCATAACTCGTTCTTTTTACAAGGGCGGCTGAGTTTCCAGCATTGGCATGGCCATGGGTGACAATTGTACTAAAAGTCGATAGATCATTTATGGAATACATTTATTATAATATTTAACTTACAAATTGTAGCATATTTTTGTGGGAAGATAACATTTTAGTGCTACCAAGATTGCACGAAATTACAATTTAGAACCTGATGTTATAATTTTTGTAATTTAGTATACTATGCTCACGTTTTATTGCAAGGCAAAAAAAGTAAAAATGAATGCACTTGACCAAAACTAACGAAATATACGAAAATTATAACAAGTATATTTTAAATTCACCTTTGTATCCCCGTAAGTTTCATATTTTATATATAAAAAAATATATTCAAATAATAAATTTAAATAAAAAATATTATTAATCAATAATAACATGTAAATATTTTAAAACTACGTATAAAATAAAATAGTAATATAATATGTTTGAAAAATATAGAGAAACCTTAAAAGAGAAAAAAATCAATTTTCTATCTCCATACTCCCTCCGTCCCATACCTACGTGCACACTTTCCATTTTGGGCGTCCCAAACCTACGTGCACATTTCCTAAAATGGAAAGGAATCTTTACTATTCCCTCCACTCATTCTCTCTCCTACATTATTTTAATACTCACAACACCATTATAATTTACTATTCCCTCCACTCATTCTCTCTCCTATTTTATTTCACACTCACAACACTTTCAATATAATACTCTCTCCTTAATTTACGTAAAAAGTCAAACTGAGCACATAGATCCGGGACGGAGGGAGTATTCTTTAATAAAAATTATACTTTCTCCGCCCCAAAAATTGCATTATATAAAAAAGTACTTATTCTCCATTTTTTTAGTGTGTCAGATTAGATTATTTGAGTATTATGAGGAAGGTAGAAGATATATTTATTTTTTAATCAAAAATAGTTCCAAAATTACTATTTGTATTTTACTTTTCTCTTTCCTCTAAACTTCAATCCACTTTCAATTGTTTAATCACTTTTTATTTTTATTTTTATTGTTTTATCAATAACCATGTATGGTCAAAGTAGAAAACTTAGATGGGGACAGATGGAATATAATTTTCTGGAAGAATTTGTAAATAAAAATTTATTGATTTTTTCTTTTCTAAGTTTTCTTTATTTTTCATACATATAGTTTTTTAAGGAATATATACTCCCTCAGTCCATTTGTCATTTTGACTTATCTCAAAAAGTATGTCCCATTTCTAAACTTAGGCATGAATGTTAGTGCAAATTTACTAAGGTACATGAAGGTGAAACTCTTCCTTAATAATTGCAAAATATACAACAGGACAATCTTTTAGGGACGGAGGGAGTATATTATATTAATATCTTCAAAATTATTTATATGTTATTATTCAATACTAATATTTTTTTCTTAAAATTTATTGTTACAAAAATTGCAAAAATTGTAACATTAGTTACTAAATTACAGCTTTTAGTGTAAACTTCGTGGCACTAATGTGCTATTTGCCTTATTTTTGTCTTTCCATAAAAATAGTTTCACTCTTTCTTTTTTTCTTTTAGTAGTTGATTTTGATTGAGGCAAAATTGTATTCTGATTGATCTAATCGAAATCAACGGATCAAATACCTGAATTTGCCTTGAATAAGCCTGAAATTGATGAATAAACAATAAATTAAGTCGAGGCTTTATCGGCGAATTCTCTCCGGCGTGAGTAAGAACGTGTTTGAAGGAGAATAAGAAAAGAATAAAGGAAAAAAAAAATTAGAGAATGAAATGGACCTGAGTTTGGAGATATGATCTCTTATTTATAGGTAGACAACGCAGTAGTTCTTAAGAATAGGGATTGAGTAGTTGAGTTGAATTAGGAAAGTAGATCTTGGCTACGTTTAGATAATAAGAAAGACCGTAATCATTATTGGAATAGGACTGTTCGTGTAGAGTCATGCTCAGTTGAGTAAGTCTCTGCTCGGCTTTGTACGAGGATAAGATTTCCCTAAGCGTCCAAGTCCCTATTCGTGTATGAGGCAAGGGCTCCTTTTGTAAGGACCCCAACCCGAAACCTGACCCGTGTCCCGAGCTAGAGCGTCCCCAAAAGGAACTCAAACCACCTAACTTTTTAAAACTTTGATTTTACTTTCAACTTAAACATAGTGAATGTAACCATTTAAAATAACTACAGTCCTCTCTACATGAAAGGAAGAGTTGAATAACTTTAAAAGTAGCAATTTGTTTCAATTACAAAAGACTTTAGTTATAACGTAGAAATCAAGTTTTATACACACAAACTCCATAAAGGAATTATACAAAATACATCTTCTATGCCAACCTATACATACCCCGACAAATCCCAAAATACCACGTCCAAACTCCTTTCCGTCCTCACTTGGCCGGTCCGCCTGTCTCAGGATCTAAAAACATTAAAGGGAGAGGGGTGAGAATAAATCTCGGCAAGCTATTATGAATGCAATATGCCAAGTAAGATGCAACACATAACAAGGTACATCTCACATATTGGTAAAACAGTAAACACCTTCCGTTACCTTTGTTTACCTTTCCCGTCCCGAATCATAAGTCGTATAAGCTGTGGGCATAATACTCCACTATTTACGTGAATGCATATCCACCGAACCAATATCATATAATCGAGATAGTTATGATTATAACTCATCTCCTGTGAAGCTAGGCATATTCACATCTTATAAGACCCATTTTTCAGGGAACCAAATAAGATAGTAGCAACTCGTAAGGCTTTCGGCTCAATACAGATGCTATACCCCGATCTGTGGCGCGAGGGGAGAGGTCACAGGTATGATGGACCTTCAATCACTTTAGAGAACAAATCAATAATTGATTGAATTCCATTATACCCCCCAATCACATAAAATATAACACGTTCAAGCACATGATAGATACTTGAAGTATAATCCACAAAGGGGATAAGCAATGTAGCCACATGGTAAAATATACTCATGTTCAATCAATATCATAGTGTAACATTTATGTAATACACTAAGCATAGCACCATCAATGAATATGCATTCAAGTATGGTAACAGTATAATCAATAAATCCATAATGAAATAACAGTACAAGCGAGGTTACTAAAGCACACTTTCTTCTGCAGGGATGGGCGACCGCACAAGGCAACTTGGGCGGCCGACAAGAAGGTTTTTAAGGCACTTAATTTTCTGAGCACATGGGCGGCCGCTCAAGCCCCCATGGGCGACCGCCCAAGGCTCTATCCAGCAATACTAAATTCCTAAACCCCCTTTTTACCTAGTTTCTTTTTCCCTTTTAAATTCTTTCTCATTTTTGATGCTCAAGAAAGGCTTCCCAAATATTTATTACTTCCTTCTAAATTAATCAAACCCAAACACATAAACCTCAATACTATACATCTTAATTTCCTATACATTTCCCTACCAAAATCCTAGTTCAATCATCTTCATTTAACTTAACCCATTTTCATCTACTTCTTGATCATTTTCTATGATCAACAACATACTTCCATATCTTGAACCAATTCCTCCATTCTAAGAAGGGTTCCAAAGCATCAAACCATCATTTAACAATAATAACAACATTCATAATTTATGAACATTTAAAGAAGGGAAGTCATAATAACTCACTTAGAAATTATGAAATGGAATAAAGATTTTCTTGGCTTGATGAGATCCTCTCAACTCTACGAACACGAAAGTACACCCGGATCGTCAAATGGAGAAGAATTGGATTTATTATGATTTTGAGAAGGTTGAGGCTTCCATGGATTTTTTTAGAGAAGGAAGAAGAAGAAGAAAATGAAGGAGAAAATAATGGGGAGGATGGAGTATGGAAGGAGTATATAAAAGGTGTAGCCTTTTGACTAAAAGGGGAGGAAAATAGGGAGGGAGTATGGCCCCCCCCCCCCATACTTCCTTAAAAAATTAAAGTCTTTCCCAACCTACACTCCACCCATAATTATTTTATGAAGTTAATTTAACTCTTTACATTCTTTTCCCTACACAAATAAGAATAACTATCCACATTTTATTTATTTTATTCATTTCCATTATTATACTTCTCCCAAGATGATTTATTTTATTTTCCTTTCATTTTATCCTAACATAAGAAATCAAGTATATAAAAATGGACACATAATATTAATAATAATATTAAAAACACACAATATGATATTAAAATTAGTGCCTAGGGTTAGGGTCGTTACACTCACTCCCCCTTAAAGAAAATTCGTCCCGAATTTTAAACTTGCTTACTTTACTGATCAATTAAAGAAGGTAACCTTCCCGGAATCAAATTACACTTTTCAAATAGTTTCCTCAATAGTATTATTATTATACCCATTTTTCACAACCCGAATACTCTAAAAGTTTAATTTCGGACTTGTGGTTCTAATAACTTTTAACGTTTCCCTCATATAAGTCAAACCCGTTAAGTCATCATTATTTGAAGAACTCCATACACCTGAGGAATCGTAAGAATAATTTCTCCCATACAATGCCCTATACGTTACCAATTCAATACCGAACTGAAATCTATCAAGATACACAAACTCACTAAGGTTAAGTAATCTTCTCAAGTCGAAAGGAAATCCATCATACAACACACAACTTATTCTCAAGAATCTGGATAGTCTTCTCTGTCTGCCCATCTGCCTGAGGATGAAACACATCACTGAACTCGACTTGGAACTCAAAACCTTGCACCCAGCTGTCCAAAAACACAATGAATCCTCGATCCCGATTTGGTAAAATGTTGATGGTTACTCCATGAAATAAATCAATCTCCCGCATGTACAATGTTTTAATTTCTCCCTCGAATACTTCGTTGATATAGGTAGAAAGTAAACCGACTTGATCTATCCATCCACTATTACTCCAACACACCCATCTTCATCGACGTTGAAGGTAGCCCAGTTATAAAATTCTATCGCAATGCCTTCCCATTCGAATCTTCTAAATCTTCTTCAAATCTTGATACCTCCTCGAACTTCCCTGAAGAATCGCAATTCTAGATCTATGGTCTTTCTCTAAAACTGATCCTCTAATCTCTTACAGAAATGATAGACACCTTCTAGTTGAGGTTAAATTTTTCATCTTAACTCAATACCACATCCTTGGTCTTCCCACATGAACTAACTGATAATCCTCTTAAATTCTGAATCATGGTTGAACTTCCTCTAGGGTCTCCACACTATAGGTATAACTTGAATATTCGCAATAATATCTAACCTTGCAACTCAAAGGATATACTTGATGACACATAAGCCTTTCGGCTAGTCGCATTTGAAATCACAATAACTTTCACGGGTAGCAAGATATAACACAATGTAAGTCTTTTAAATAACTTCAACTCTCGACTCTGCTTGTCGTTAATTTCCTTCTAAACCAACAAATACTTTAAACTTTTATGATCGTTAACATATCTCAGATTTAGTTGCACATAGTTAAAATTTTCCACTAGTAAAACGCAATATACTCTCAGTTACTTCCAAGTTGAAAATAAGAAGATTCTGCTCCGCCAGATTCACTTCCTCTAAACATAAGTTATCACTTTCCCGGTTAACTAAATCAATAATAACACAATTCTCAAGAATCCATTGATACTCCCATGGTAGTACCCCTTTCAATCCTAAAACTACAGACTCATTATGATAATATTCCAAAGCCAACTCACTATTATTAAACTTCACACATAAATTCTCCTATTGAAGAATGGATAACAAAATTCACAATTAATTTTCATTATATTATCAACTTCAAATAAGCAAGGATGTCACCACTACTAATTTCCACAAGCTATCAAAATAAAGATAAAACTCTGCTCATTATAATCACAACAAAATCGAGACAGTTCTATAAGGTGCTTTTGATATAGGCATTAAACCCGACACTAAATCAATACGTAATTCCACTTCCCAACTGGAAGTCATATAATACTTTGCTGAAAGCACATTTACCATTTTCCTAATTAGCACATAGCATTTTTCGAAGACTTCTTGCCTAAGTCTACCACATACCCATTAAGCTTCACACTTTTTAACCAAAATTTTTCAATCTTTAAGGCATATATAGCAAGGATACCACATAAAGGCTTATCTGCATCTAATACCATATAGACCAATTAAGCATAGAAAGAAAGACTCGTTTCATACGATAGTCTATTAATACAAGGTCACTACTTAACCAGTCTAGGCCAAGTATACATCAAAATCACACATTGGTAATCATACTAAATCAACTGGCAATACATGCTCAGTTATGACCACATCACGCTAGTAGTAAACCATATAAGATTTGAGGTACTCTCTCATAAGAGCAGAAACCTCTAACACATAAAACACATCTTAGGCAATGCATGCCACATGAAAGCAAAATGCAATGTCAAACATGCATGAAATAAACCGGGATCTATAAAAGTATGACCCCTACTTCTGAGACAGGTATTTTACCTCTAACGACTGCTGAGGGATCTATCCCTCCAAAACTCAAAACAAGGACTCAACCTTACACATTCCCTTTTGGATTCCCTTCATTGTTCCTTTTCATTCCACCTCTATGCCCCCTATGACCGGCACCCGAAGCTAATCTCCGATGAAATACAGGACAATTTTTCTTGTAGTGTCCCATTTCTCCACAATTCAAACATTTCCCTTGCTTACTCCAACACTTGTCTTCAGAATGACCCATCTTCTTGCAATAACCACATACAATCCTTACCTGATTTGAAGTTGGATGAGTTGTAGTAGTCGCCGCTTCTCCTCCCCTTGCTAATCCCGATGCTGATCCTCTCCGTTGCCTTCTACTATATCCCGAACCTTGGCCTTGAAATCCCTGTTTACTTCCACTTCCACCCTCAGATTTACCCCGGTGCTCGTCAATATCATTCTCTATCCGATAGGCTTTATTCACTGCTGTCTGAAAGTCTGTGAAGTCGTGAGTCAATAACTGTTTCCTGAACTCTAGTCTTAATCCCTTTACAAACCGATATACCCGTTAAAAGAGGCACCAAATGTGGACAATAGCGAGCTAGCTCCGTAAACTTTGCTGAATACTGCGCCACGGTCATTGCTCCTTGCTCTAATCTCAAAAACTCAACTTCCTTCTTATCTCTTGTAACCATTGGAATAAAATGATCCCGAAACTTGCGTGTGAAGTTCTCCCAAGTTTGCGGTGTAAGATCCCGATCCCAGCCGTCCTTTACTACTTGCCACCAATGCTCTGCAGGTCCTTCTAACTTGAAGACTGCGCATCTCACCTTTTCTGCATCTGAGCTCTCCATTGCCAAGAAAATTTTATTCATAGCTTCAAGCCATCTTTCCGCGATCACCGGATCTGGGTCTCCACTAAAGCTTGGCGGTGTCATCTTGACGAACTTTTCCAAACCATGCCCATATCTGCCTTCTTGATGTTGCTGTGCTTGCCCTTGTGTTGCCATACTTTGCAAAAATCCTCGGAACATGTTCATCGTCTCAACATTCGGATTTCCATCACCCCCGGCACTACCAGCATTGCCCGGAACCTGATGCTGATCATCCTCATTTTCAGCCATTGAATAAACTCCTGCACCAAACACTCGACGTAAATTATCACACACTCTCACTCAGCTAGACTCTACCCGAGAACTCTAACCGAGCTCTGATACCAACTGTGAGGACCCCAACCCGGAACCTGACCCGTGTCCCGAGCTAGAGCGTCCCCAAAAGGAACTCAAACCACCTAACTTTTTAAAACTTTGATTTTACTTTCAACTTAAACATAGTGAATGTAACCATTTAAAATAACTACAGTCCTCTCTACATGAAAGGAAGAGTTGAATAACTTTAAAAGTAGCAATCTGTTTCAATTACAAAAGACTTTAGTTATAACGTAGAAATCAAGTTTTATACACACAAACTCCATAAAGGAATTATACAAAATACATCTTCTATGCCAACCTATACATACCCCGACAAATCCCAAAATACCACGTCCAAACTCCTTTCCGTCCTCACTTGGCCGGTCCGCCTGTCTCAGGATCTAAAAACATTAAAGGGAGAGGGGTGAGAATAAATCTCAGCAAGCTATTATGAATGCAGCAATATGCCAAGTAAGATGCAACACATAACAAGGTACATCTCACATATTGGTAAAACAGTAAACACCTTCCGTTACCTTTGTTTACCTTTCCCGTCTGAATCATAAGTCGTATAACTGTGGGCATAATACTCCACTATTTACGTGAATGCATATCCACGTAACCAATATCATATAATCGAGACAGCTTATGATTATAACTCATCTCCTGTGAACTGCTTAGGCATATTCACATCTTATAAGACCCATTTTTCAGGGAACCAAATAAGATAGTAGCAACTCTGTAAGGCTTTCGGCTCAATACAGATGCTATACCCCAGTCTGTGGCCGCAAAGGGGGAGAGGTCACAGGTATGATGGACCTTCAATCACTTTAGAGAACAAATCAATAATTGATTGAATTCCATTATACCCCCCAATCACATAAAATATAACACGTTCAAGCACATGATAGATACTTGAAGTATAATCCACAAAGGGGATAAGCAATGTAGCCACATGGTAAAATATACTCATGTTCAATCAATATCATAGTGTAACATTTATGTAATACACTAAGCATAGCACCATCAATGAATATGCATTCAAGTATGGTAACAGTATAATCAATAAATCCATAATGAAATAACAGTACAACCATATGATAATCATATTCACACTTGGGTTAACCACGCAACCATATAATGAATATATCCACACTTGGGATCACATGTTAACAACGCGATAAATACACATTCCCAAACTAGCACAATAGTGTAACGTATAGCTTCTACACTATCCGAACAAATCCCCAAGTATATAGGCAAGTAAGGCCACTAGGTATCATAAACCATTCCTACATAGTCATTATTCAACCTCGAATATACTTAATAAAGGTTCAAGAGCTAATTCCCAATATGAACTACTTTGGGGAAGTTACTCGTTATGCCTATTAACCATTTCCAGGACGATATTTAAACTACTTTCACTAATCCACTTTGATCAAATAAGACGTCGCTACGTGGCCCAAGTATCATACTTTAATCTAAGTTAAAAGGGATTAATCCATATCCGGTTTAGATTAGGTTCTACTAATTTATAGTGGTAGGGAACCATACCACGAGGTTATTGGTAAATTTCAGCAAGAAAATTAACTCAGGGAATCTGGTGACATGGGCGACCGCCCATGTCACTTGGGCGACCGCCCAAGCGAGGTTACTAAAGCACACTTTCTTCTGCAGGGATGGGCGACCGCACAAGGCAACTTGGGCGGCCGCCCAAGAAGGTTTTTAAGGCACTTAACTTTCTGAGCACATGGGCGGCCGCTCAAGCCCCCATGGGCGACCGCCCAAGGCTCTATCCAGCAATACTAAATTCCTAAACCCCCTTTTTACCTAGTTTCTTTTCCCCTTTTAAATTCTTTCTCATTTTTGATGCTCAAGAAAGGCTTCCCAAATATTTATTACTTCCTTCTAAATTAATCAAACCCAAACACATAAACCTCAATACTATACATCTTAGTTTCCTATACATTTCCCTACCAAAATCCTAGTTCAATCATCTTCATTTAACTTAACCCATTTTCATCTACTTCTTGATCATTTTCTATGATCAACAACATACTTCCATATCTTGAACCAATTCCTCCATTCTAAGAAGGGTTCCAAAGCATCAAACCATCATTTAACAATAATAACAACATTCATAATTTATGAACATTTAAAGAAGGGAAGTCATAATAACTCACTTAGAAATTATGAAATGGAATAAAGATTTTCTTGGCTTGATGAGATCCTCTCAACTCTACGAACACGAAAGTACACCCGGATCGTCAAATGGAGAAGAATTGGATTTATTATGATTTTGAGAAGGTTGAGGCTTCCATGGATTTTTTTAGAGAAGGAAGAAGAAGAAGAAAATGAAGGAGAAAATAATGGGGAGGATGGAGTATGGAAGGAGTATATAAAAGGTGTAGCCTTTTGACTAAAAGGGGAGGAAAATAGGGAGGGAGTATGGCCCCCCCCATACTTCCTTAAAAAATTAAAGTCTTTCCCAACCTACACTCCATCCATAATTATTTTATGAAGTTAATTTAACTCTTTACATTCTTTTCCCTACACAAATAAGAATAACTATCCACATTTTATTTATTTTATCCATTTCCATTATTATACTTCTCCCAAGATGATTTATTTTATTTTCCTTTCATTTTATCCTAACATAAGAAATCAAGTATATAAAAATGGACACATAATATTAATAATAATATTAAAAGCACACAATATGATATTAAAATTAGTGCCTAGGGTTAGGGTCGTTACACCTTTCCTGGGTCGAGCTCGTGCCCGATTAAGCTAAAGATCTCAGAGTTAGAGGGGAAATGGACTTATCCTGTCACGTGACCATTTGGTAACAACTAGGGGGACCCGAGCTCGTGCTCGGTACAAATGTGATCTTGGTCCTCCATGTGATACAACCCTAGCAAGTGGTTTTGGGCCTCCATGTGGTATGACTCGAACAAGGATTTAGGTTATTCCGTTCAGGGGCCTTTTGCTTTCTACTCGAGTAAGGGGGGAGTAGGAAGCATAAGTACGGACGCCGAGCTCTGTTGGCCATGATCAATGGAGCAAGGGGGGTAGAGGTGGAATATGTAAAGGCATTGTGGGGGTGGACCAGGTGGGGAATAACTGGCACCAACCTCAAGACGTTTTGAATTTTGAAAAGGCGTCGTTATATACTTTCATCATTATGGAGTGGGAAACGAGGCCGACATTCATCTTGGGAAGGCGCGATATTAAATGTTGGTGTGTTGGTGAGCGAATGGCCCATTGACCCGCTTTTTGACCCGCCAGCGAGAAAACAAATCGAGGTATAAAATCTACAACCCTTACCTTTTTCCCTTTTTACTCTTACAGAGTTGTTGAGAGAGTATTGAGAGCTTGTCCAAGGCAATTTCCCGCCACCGTGTACTTCTTTTTCGACTCCAAATTTGACGATTTCATAGAATTTATTTCCGTTCAATCCTTCAAACTCCATTCAAACTCCAAGTAACTTCTTCTTGTCCTTTACTTCAGGCGTCTTAGCATAAGTTTTTCTTTTTTATTAGATGTAGTGGGAATCTTGGCAAAATGTTCGTCAGAAAAGATGAGTTTTTCGGTGTTTTAGAGAGGATATTGAGTCATTCCTGTTTCTTTTCTAGAAAATGATATCTTAATTCATGAAGGTAGTAGGAGATTCCCTCTATTGCTATCATGAAAAAACTAAATTAGTCTACAAGAGTGTAAGTAATGGGTGGACTAAATTGACCTTCTGCAGAGTTGAGGCCATCCTTGCAGCTTATAACTGTTTTGTGGAAGATTATAGGATGCCAAGGATCGGTTGTGAGGATTGGTTGAGAACCGAGCACTACGCAGTGGTCAAATTTGATTATTATAACAAGCTCATAAACAACATTATAACCCACTATGTAGTAGGCATTAAGCTTCCTAACTTGTGTAGAAATGAGGGCAAGGATAAGAGGGAGACCTGACCCATCAACGAGCTCAAGCTCTCCGTCTGAATTGGGGTCTGGCCCCCTACTATTCTTGCAGGTATGACGAGGAGTTTGGTAAGCGACGATTCACATAATTCCCAACTTTTTGGCCGTGACTATGATAAGAGCGATAACGGCAAAGAACCGCTGACTACTCCAAACAAACTAAGTTAGCCAGTCAAATAATCGTGGCGATTGATGCTCCAGAGCTGTGAGTAGCCAGTAGAAATGATGGTGTAAATAGATGAAGCCATAGTGGAGGTGGAGAGTGACTTCGACCTGGAAATCCTTCATGAGTGGGTAGTGGAGGATAGTGATGAGATCGTTATAAAGAGTTAAAGATCACTCATTTTTTCCCCAAACAACTCACAGACTGTCCTGCCTGAGTACGAAGAGACGTTGGAGCAAATTAACTTAGTTCAAGATCACTCGGTTTAGGTTTGTTGTTTCTATAAATACAAGTGATAACCTAGAATATTGTGTTTCTTGTGTGATTAAATTATTGTGTTATCCAGAGAAAATTTGTGAGATCAACAAAGAGAGCCAAGATAGTGGTGTGTCTTGGGGTGCCCTTTTGGTAAGTTATTATGACTTCCTTCTAATAATTGCTCATTCTATGTTTTATTGAATATTTGGTTGAAAGAAAAGGGTTTTGGTATTTTGGATAATGTTATTTGAGTAAAAAGGATTTTAGTAAATGTGGAATTACTTGTGGTTATAAAATGGTGGTCTAAGTTGAAAGAAGAGTGGTATAAAGTATTTGTGGATGTTAATGGTTTAAGTGTAGGTATTGAATGTGGGTTTTGGCCAATTTACTAGAGTTAGAAAGTGAAGAAAATGGTTAGAAATGGGTTTATGGTGTTAATGGTTTACAAGAAATGGTTGCATGTTAAAATGGAATAAAGTTTTGGTACTAAAAGGTTTTGGTTAGTGTTGGGATGTATTAGATAGAAGTAGAATTGTTGTTCTAAGTGATAGTGGGTAAATATTTAGATTCATGGTCAATTTAGAATTTTAAATGTGTTTGGAAAAGGATTGGTCATCTATTGCTTTAGTTTAAACTGAATAGAGAAGGGTGTACTGGTGTTGGGACTGAAGTGAGTGTTTGCTGGTGTTGGAACAATTGGTAGAAATCAAAGTTGGTTGAATTAAATTGCTGATGTGCTGCTGAAATTCTGCTTTCTGGGCAAGGGCACGAGTCGTGCCCTTGAGCACGAGTCGTGCCCTTGCCTTGTGAAGTCGTGCGACAAGATTAAGCCTAAGTCGTTCCTGTGGAAGGACGACTGTATCTGAGGGGGGTTAAATGGGCACGAGTCGTGCCCTGGAGCACGAGTCGTGCCCTGCCATCTTGAAGCTGAACCATTTTCTAATCCTTGTAAACCTAATCTACCTAGGTTATAACTGAACCTTCTTTAACTACAATTGAAGTAGAACACTTTAGCTATACAACGGTACATTCCTTGGTAAAATTGAAATTGTGGAAGTAGTTTAAATATTGTTCGGAAATTGGTTGATAAGCTTGATTAGTAACTTCACCAAAGTGGTCCAAACTTGGGAATTAGATCTTGAACTTTGATTAAGGATTATTCAAGGTTGTGTAATGACTCTGAAGGAATGGTTTATGATTTATGGTGGCCTTACTTGCTTTCATATCCATGGTAGTTGGTTTGAATAGTGTAGAAGCTATATGTTACACTATTGTGCTAGTTTGAAGATGTATATTTATCACATTGTTGTATTATTATCCCAAGAGTGGATTCATTTATTATATTGTTACCTTATTATCCCAAGTGTGGATATATTTATCATATTGTTGCATTATTATCCCAAGGTGTGGATTTAATTTCAAGTATCTATTATGTGCTTGAACGTGTTTATATTATATGAGGTTTAGGGGTATAATGGGATACAATCAATTATGAATGTGTTCTATAAGTGATTGAAGTTCATTATACCTGTGACTGTCCCCTTCTGTGGCCACAGATGGGGTTTGCATGCTTCTGTATTGAGCCAAAAGCCTTACAGATAGCTGGGATTCCTATGGAGCTAGGTGAATGTGCATGGGGGCAGTTCACCAAAGAGCGGAGTTTTACTCCCACGTTGTACGACTTATTGTTCAGACGGGAAAGGTAAAACGAGGTAACGTAAGGTGTTTACCGCTTTAACAATGTGTAAGTGTAACTATGCTATGTGTTGCATCTTATTTGACATCTTGCTGCATTCATAATAGATTATTGAGATTTATTCTCACCCCTTCCCCTTTACTGTTTTAGATCGTGCTGAGACATGTGACCTGAACCAGTGAGGCCGGGGAAAAGAGTTTGGACTTTTTGCTTTTGGGACTTGTCAGGTTATGTATATGAGTAGGTTGTCTGGGAGTATTTAATAAATGATTATCATTTTGGAAAGTTGTATAGAAAACTCTTTTGTAAAACACTTTTATTTGGGGGTTTTCAATGTAATTGATCAGATTATGGTTTACTGAAGTACTTGTTGAAATTTCCTCCAAGTGGAGATATTATCAGTTGGTTTTATTTTGGAAGTTTGAGAATTGGTTTTCGTTTAAGGTGAGTTAAAAGTTTTTAAAAGATTCAGGTGGGTTTTCTTAGTTTGGGCCTCTCCAGCTCGGGACACGTGTTAGGCTCCGGGTTGGGGTGCTCACAAACAAGTTAAATTTCCTACTCGTGCTGGGATTGGATGCATGATGGCGACCGCCAAGGACTTCTTGGAGCATGTCGTGAAGAGCCGGAAAAAATCTAAAAGCGTCAAGATAGATATTCCAGAAGATAACCTCAAAATCTCTAAGTCCTTGAAAATTACCCACACCAGCTCTAGGATGAGCTATATCCGTGAGGTACTAGATGAAGAGCCTATGGTCCTAGAAATTTCAGCTGACCAGGGCATAGTTCCGTCCGTCTCTGAGGCAGATCCTGTTCTCGTCAACGGCCAGAACTCGGGGGCCAACCCTGACTTGAGGATAGCCGATCTGCCCGACGTTGATGAACTAATGGAATAAGAAGGCCTCAACGTGAATGACAATGAGGGTAGGAGAATTAGAGAAATCATCAGCGAGTCTCTGGAATTTCGAGATGGTCCTGAAATGGAGCCAGTGGACGAGATAGAAGAGGTAGTCATCAATCCTGACTACCCTGAACAAAAAATTAAACTCGGGTGCCAGTTATCCCCAGAAGAGAAGGAAGAAATCATCTCCCTCTTAAAAAACAGTCTCGACGTCTTTGCTTGGAGAGTCGAGGACATGAGGGGGATCAATGAAGAAGTAGCCCTCCACCGCCTAGAGGTTAATCCATTGGCAAAAAAAATCTCGCAGACAAGGAGAAATTTTGCAAGGGACAAGGAGGAAGCTATCAAGGAAGAGGTGCAAAAGTTACTTAGCGCCAGAATTATTCGAGAAGTAAAGTTCCCCGTTTGGTTGGCCAACGTAGTGATGGTAAAAAAACAAAATGGGAAGTGGCGAATGTGTATAGACTTCACCGATATTAACAAGGCCTGCCCTAAAGACAGTTATCCTCTCCCCAGAATTGACAAGTTGGTTGACTCCATAGCTGGACACCGAACTTTCAGTTTTCTAGATGCCTATTCAGGCTATCATCAGATCAAAATGGCGGAAGAGGACATCGAGAAGACGGCCTTCCAAACACCTGGGGGAAATTATTGCTATGTCGTGATGCCCTTTGGGCTCAAGAACGCAGGTGCTACCTACCAACGCATGGTGAATGAGGTATTTCGAGCACAAATAGGCCGCAACATGGAGGCCTACATTGATGATATGGTCATAAAGACCAAGGAGGGCAGTCACGCCCTTGACCTGGAGGAAACAATAAACAATCTCCGAGCCAACAACATGAAGCTAAACCCAAGTAAATGTGTGTTTGGGGTGACAGCTGGAAAGTTCTTAGGCTTCATGGTATCACAAAGGGGAATATAGGCGAACCATGAGAAGATCAAGACCTTAATTTACATGAAGGAACCTACCAACATCAAGGAGGTTCAAAGATTAAATGGAAGAATAGCGACACTTAGAAGATTCATCGCTAAATCCGCCGAAAAATCACTGCCGTTCTTTAAGGTATTGAAGGGTACCAAGAGCTTCTCCTGGACTCCCGAATGCTCCGAAGCATTCCTCCGGTTGAAGGAGTACTTGGGTTCCCCTCCCTTGCTTAGCAGTCCGATTACTGGTGAGATGCTATATGTCTTCCTAGCCGCCACAGATCATGCAGTCGCAGCTGTTCTTGTACGAAATGATGAAGGAACACAGAAACCAGTCTACTATGTCTCTAAGGCATTATTAGATGTAGAGAAAAGATATTTCAACGTAGAAAAGATAGCGTACGCACTAGTTATAGCCTCAAGAAAACTACGTGCCTACTTTTCTGCGCATCCCATCACTATGTACACCAATGAACCATTGAAGAAGATTCTGCATAAGTTGGATGGCTCCGGACGTCTCCTGAATTGGTCTATCACTCTTACTGAGTTTGATATCACGTACCAACCAAGGAAGACCCTCCTGGCACAGCATTTGGTTGACTTCATGGTTGAGACTGCCTTCATGGGTGAACACATCCCCATTTCTCGTAAGCAAAACACACCGGAAGAAGAAGAGTCTCCCATCGAACTCCCGTCCAACTGTTGGGTCTTGTACACGGATGGATCAGCTACAAAGAGAGAAGCGGAGCTGGAGTCGTACTAGCAAGTCCGGAAGGAGAGTACACCATGCAAGACATCATCCGATTCAAGTTCCCTGCCTCCAACAACCAAGATGAATATGAGGCTCTGATATTTGGTAAAGAGTTGGCTTCCTTCTATGGAGCAACTAAGGTGGCGGCATTCTGTGACTCCCAACTTGTTGTCAAACAAGTGAAGGGAGAGTATAACACCCAAAACCCCACCCTTACCAAGTATAGAGACCTTGTCCTAGACATGACGGAGAAGATGGAATTTTTCAAGATCAAGCAAATAGGCAGGGAAGACAATCAAATCGCGGACATTCTATCTAAACTAGCGACTATGGATGTGTCTGAGTCTAACTCCAATCCATACGTAGTTTTTGTTGAAGAACCCGCGTATGAAAGACTACAAGTCATGCTCCTAGATGGAGAGGAGAGATGCTGGATCAATGACTACATAGACTACATCGAGAAGAGCCAACTCCCAGAAGATGAAGCACAAGCTAAACTTATGAAGAAGAGGTCACCAAGGTTTGTTGTGATGAACGGAGTCCTCTACCGAAGATCTTTTACTAAGCCCCTGCTGAGATGTGTCTACCTTAAGGAAGTTGAGAATCTTTTGGCCGAAGTACATGAAGGCGTTTGCGGCGGACCCGGGGGCCAGAACCTTAGCTGACAAGATCATCTCGCTAGGTTATTATTGGCCAAACCTGAGGGAGGACGCGCACGCCTATGTTAGAAAATGTGATAAGTGCCAGAGATTCTCCGAAATTCCTAGACTACCGGAAGTTGAGAAGACACTTGTAATACCTACATGGCCATTTGATATATGGGGGATCGACATCATCGGACCCTTCCCTCCTGCCCGAGGCAATTGCAAGTATGTGATAGTAGTTGTTGATTACTTTTCCAAATGGATAGAAGCGAAAGCATTGGCCAAGATAACGGAAGAGAACGCAATCAACTTTGTCCATGACCACATCTGGTGTCGATTTGGGCTCCCACACACAATTGTATCGGATCATGGACTCCAATTCTCTACGGCATTTACAACAGAATTGGCAAGAGTAAAAGTTCGTCATGCAAAGTCATCTGTAAGTAGACCCCAAGGCAACGGTCAAGCAGAGGCTGCTAACAAATTGGTCCTAACAGCCCTTACAAAGAACCTTGAAGGACGCGAGGGCAGATGGTTGGACGAACTTCCCCTAGCATTATGGGCTGTTCGCACAACTACCCGGGGGCCAACCGGGGAAACCCCATTCACACTAACCTTTGGTTCTAAGGCTATGGCACCAGCTGAGATGGCCATCCCTACTGTGAGAAATTCCCATTATGATGAGCAATTCAACAAGGTTAATAGGATCCTAGACCTAGACCTGATAGATGAGAAACGACTAACTGCACAGATGAGGATGGTGAATTACAAGCAAAGGACCAAGGCATACCATGATAAGAGGGTCATCAGAAGAGTATTCCAAATAGGCGACTGTGTACTTAGAAAGATCAAAGCAACTGGTCAGAAGGCAGAACAAAACAAGGTCTCCCCAAATTGGGAAGGTCCCTACATCATAACTCAAGTCATTCGAGAAGGGACATACAGATTGAAAACTAAGGAGGGGAAAGAGCTCAAGCATCCATGGCATTTCGACAATTTCCAAAAGTATTATCACTAAGTTAGCTTACCTTAGGTAATAGATTAGTTTTAATCATTAAGTCTTTTACCTTTTCAGTATGGTAGGATTGCAATTTGATGTAATCAATTTCAGTTTATGAAAGTTACTTCTTCAACACGCAAAACAACTACCAACTACTGACACCAACACTGGAAGACGAGGATCTTATCCCCGACTCTTCAAAGTACATGCCCCACGTCTTGATGAGAAATCACCTCGACTTAATGACTACAGGCTCTAACAGTCAAGACCGAGGAACCTTCCTCGGCCTAATGACTTGCCCCACATCTTGACGAGGAATCACCTCGACTCAATGACTAAAGGCTCTAACAGTCAAGACCGAGGAATCTTCATCGGCCTAATGAATTGCCCCACGTCTTGATGAGAAATCACCTCGACTCAATGACTACAGACTCTAACAGTCAAGACCGAGGATATCTCCTCGGCCTGTTGACTTACCTTACGTCAAGACAAGGAAACACCTTGTCACAACGACTACAAGTATCACACGTCTAAAACCTGTGCACGAGTCATATTCCTCGGCATAAGGAGACGAAAAAGAAGAAATTCCCCAACAGTCAAGACCGAGGAGCCTTCCTCGGCCTAATGACTTGAGGCACACAGTCAAGACAGAGGAACCCCACCTCGGCCTGATGACTTGTAGGCAAAATTGCCACGACCTTGAGTGAGCAAGCCTCCTCGTCTTACATAAAAGTGAAGTATGAAGGAACATTCCTCGACTTCCCCCCAAAGCAGACTTGTACTTGTGCAGAGCCCACAAACAAGCATTCAAACAATTCATAATATCAATACGACATGAATTGGAAAGGAAGGACATATCATTAATATTCAAAGAGAAAATTACAAAAGTCCTAACCTATTACAACAAAAGCAAAAAGGAAATCCTAAGTTTGCTCGTCATCAAAAGGCTTCTCCAAGAAGTCCTCAGTCTCGGCATCAGTGGTTGGTTGGGTGACGTGCTCGGTTTGAACATTAGTTTGAGCCTAGGCCTCCGTCCCTACCTCCATCTCGTCCTCGTCCTCAATCCTCTCAATTAGAGCATTAATATTATCAGGATCGACGGACGGAGGGACCCAAGCCTCTTTACCAGCACGAGCATCCATCCTGGCTATAATGCCCAAATTATAATCAGAAAAGGGAACGAGAGAGTGAAGAGCCCTAGCTTCCTCATCATACTGGTCTTTGCAGATAAGCCGAGCAACGGCATTCAAATCCAGACCAGTAGAGAAATCAGCCATAAGACGACGAGCTAGGTGCAAATAGCCATCCTCGAACATTGTGGCCGTCTTGTCATTAATGGCATCCTTGAAGGCCTGGGTGTTCTTGAAACGAGCGACAACCTCCTCTTCTTTTGAGGGAATAACGACCTCAAGTTCTCGGCATCTAGCCTCAGCCACCTCCGCTCTCACCAGGGCCTCAGCCTTGAGCTTCTCTAGCTCGGCCAACTCATCGTTATTTAGCCTGAGGGCTTCCTCGACTCTCAAACTGGCATCCCCGGCTCTCTGCACCTCTGCCTCGACCTTGGCCTCCTCCAGCTCAGTATCCCTGACCTTCAGCACCTCGGCCAGCGATGCCTGCTCAGTCTCTCCCTTCTTTTGGGCAGCCTTGAGCTCGAACAGTTGCTTGTTCGCGTTCTTAGCAAGAACGTTCTCGTAGGCCGTGACGGTAGCAAGCTGCAAGGTTAATCAACATCAGAAATTATGCAAATATAAAGGTTTAAAAGCATAATGTACGAGATAGTCACCTCAGAGATCAACAGCCCTTTGCGGCTGTGATATGTGGTGCCCAAGATCGCGGCTTTCCTATTTTTTACTTTTATTTTTGGAACCGCTTTCTCGTGTAAGGGGATCACCCCTCACATCGGTTTGGAAACATCCGGTTTAAATTTGAAAAACGGAGTCGCCATGCCATTTTGATTTCCTCAAAACTTAAAAAAAAAGGATTTGGGTCCGGAGGTTAAGTTACCCCTTGGGAAGAACGGATCGTCGTTCACCCAAGGAGCCTTGCCGAAGCAAGTCTTCCAAGATCCGATTTTCATGCTTGCCTTTGTGTTTTCGTGTGTGGGATGTGATTTTTGGAAAAGGGGGAATGTACCAAGTGGTCTTCCGGACGTATAAACCATGAGTTGGTTATCGCTCGGGATTCCTTGGATTTTGATATGTTCGGGACTTTGATCCCGTTCTCATCTTGGACTTATGATCATCATTATGAGACCTTGGGTCAAATGTGATCAATATAGGGACACCTTTTTTATAGTCCAAGGATGAGACTCTTTAGAAAGGAATGACCTTTGCCCATCAATCCTACATCTTGAGACGATTTGAGCTTAGTCGGGACATTTATGCTCGTCTCAAGTGATGATCGGAGATATAGGGGCTCAAGTTCATCCTTTTCTAAAGGGATTTCCGGCTATGGCATCTTTATGTGGAGGAAATGATGTAAAGATAGGACCTTTACACCATTACACTCCAAGAGATGCCTCAAGTACCAAAGGGGACTAAGGGAGGGGTATAAAGATTGGATCTTTATACTCATCCTATGACTTTTTGTGCCTTATGAAGGTCACTAGGCAATCCTTGGAGAGTGATCCAACCATGAGGGACATGGGGAATGCATTTTAAAATAAAGATGACATTTTTATGCTAACATATGTAATGAACATGATGCAAGCTAAGACTAGGAATGTAAAGGGAGGACCTTTATGGCTTTCCTATGCCCTTTATGAACCTTTTAGGTGGACAATCCTTGGAAGCAAGGTCTATGGGAAAGGGGGTGACATTTATGCATAAAGAAGACATTTTTAATGAAAAAGATGACATTTTTATATGCAAAGGATGCTATTTTCAGATCACCATGTGAGAGATCCACCCTAGAACAAGCCATTTGAGGTCTTATTGTTCTTCCTTGGGATGGATCTTCCATGGATCCCATGTGATAGGGGAATGGGGATATTATGATCTACATGACTAAAGATTGTATTTTTATAACAATAGATCAAATATCAAGCAAGTATATGACAATATAAGCAACAAAGATCAATATAGAAAGTATGACAAGTATATTTTAAAGAGAAGAGGAGGAGAGGTTACCTATGATGGCTTTCCTCTATCTTCTTGAAGATTGCCTAAGAAAGGACCAACTTTGGAGAGGTTTTAGAGAGGAGGGAGGTGATTTTGGGAGCTCTCAGCTTTCTGGAATTTTGTGGAGGTATTTTGGTAGAGTAACAGTGCCAAAAACTGTATATGAAAATGGGTAGAGGAGGCCTCTATTTATAGGCACTCTGGTGATGGCTAATGAAGCCGTGCGGCTGTAACCCCAAGCTAATGAAGTCGTGCGGTCTTATCCATTAGTGACTCAGCTTATTTCTAGAACCATGCAAGGTGGCATTCTAGAAGGTGTTTTCCAGCGAGGGACTACGTGGAATTTTAATTCCTAACAAGTCTTTCGCCCCTCGGAAGGTTTTGGAAAGTTCCCAAATTACCCCTGAACTTTAGGAAAGTTCGGGGAATTGCCGGGAAACTTAACCGGAAGGCATGAGCCAGATTTGGGTACTTACAGCGGCTTAGCAGGTTCTCCTCGCTCGGCTTATCTCGAACGAGCTTCTCATAAGCCTCCTCGTCCAAAGCCCTCTGAATAGGAGCTCGGCCTAGCCTCACCTGAGCACCCTCCATGGCAAGCAACGGGATGCCCCTCAGGGGCCGAGCTGTAGCTATGAATTGCCGGGCAAGCTCCTCGGCATCGTTGTAGTTCTTGATTATTTGTATGGTGAGGGCTGGAGGAGCGTGAGGAGTTGAGGCGTCAATAGCGGCCCGTTTGGCTTGGGGCTCCTCGGTAGAAACATTTTGGGGCCTCTTCTGGCCTGAGTGCCGGTGAACGAGACCAGTCCCCTCGGCGGACGGGATGTCAGACTCCATCTCAGCAGTGTCAACATGGGGGCTATGCCCCTCGGCAGTTGATCGCTTATCTCGGCTTTCGGATGCCTCATCCTCGGCATTCGCAAACTCCCCTCGAAGCTTGACAGGTAAAGGTTGATCCCCCTTAGTATTCAGAAGGAGTTGACGACGAGTGGCCTCCTCCTTCCTATCAGTGAGAGCCGAGGTCTTGGCCAGTCGTCTCCTCATCTTGATCAAATCCTTGGGGTTAGTATCTTCCATGGAGGCCATCTCGGCTTCCTGCTCTGGGGTTAGATTGTAGATACGAGGACGAGGGGGTTACATTATGAAATGGATAAAACAAACATCAAGACACAAGTATCAATAACAAGGAAAGAGTAATTACAGCCTACGATGTCCGTTTCCCTAAGGCATTGGTCCTTTGGGTTAAGCTTGCATCGTTCACAGTCATCATGAAATACGAGACCGGGATGGGTCCTCCAGTCATTAAACCGTCTTTCCCTCTTGACGGGGATGAGAGGTACCATACCATCCTTCGGTCCCGACATCAGTCCAGCCTGGACATAGTAGCTTTCATCAGCCTCCAAGGCAGCCCAGTCGAGGAGACCAACTTCAGCAAATTCGAGGAGACGCTTGATCAAGTCTTTGGACCACTCAACTCTTAGTACTGACTTAGAAACAGACGGCACATCAGAAGGAGAGGGGAACTCCCAGCCTTGTCGGCTTTCTACCCTAATTACATGATTCTCCCAGCCTCCTACCTTGCTAGACATGGGAAGAATGATCTTTGGCTTCTTAGAGTCACTCCTTATGACTATGATCCTAGTGCTCTTTACATAGCTGATGGTGAAGAAGTGACGGAAGGCGGCTTGGGTAGGCTCGTAACCTAAGCTACGACACAAGACAATAAAACCGATAAGGACCCTAACCCCGTTGGCTCCCAACATAGCCGGGACAGCTCACATGTCACCCAGAAACTCATTTATGAAGGGGTCCAAGGGGAGATGAAGTCCCTGCTGAAACTGCTTGAAATAAAAATGGACATGGTTGTCATTGTAATAAAACCTATACTCCTCGTCATCGTTTTCAAAATTGAGATGGCCGACATAAGTTAACTTATCTCATTCCTGTCCACCCCGTACTTCGAGTATAACTCTTCCAGCATGGGATCCCCGGCCTTAACTGGTCTTGCTCGGGGACGAAGAACCCTTCCTCGGCCTCCTCTCCCTCGGCCTCCTTTGCCTTCAACTTGCTCGCCCTCAACAAAGGCATCACCAATTTTGGTAGACGTGGTGGCCTTGCCCCCTCTTCCCGTCATATCTGCAAAAGGCCGAGGAGCCAAAGTTAGTTACATCGTCCAAGGCGAATACTAGGATGGGGAAGAGGGATGCCCCTCCTCGTCATTACAGTAAGGCCGAGGAGGGAGCCTTACCACTCAAATGAGCATGAGCCAGGTGATTCGAAGACGGGTAGAACAGATTGATGTGTTCAATCATCTCGGCCCTATTTTTCGAACAACACAATACTGAGGGACAATGAATCAACTCTATCTATCCTCGTCTGGTCAGGGTAGTGAATGTACATTCTTGTACACCCACACTTTGTCAACATTTCTCCTATTTCTGTCAAGTTCACCAACAACCATGGTCCTCTTTCTCTTCTGTAAACCCTCAGATTGCCCTTGTGGTACCCATAGCAGAATCGAGGGGTGTGGTCCCACGAACGAGCCATTTCTAAAGTGGAACGAAGGGACCAAGGGAATTTCAAACAAATATTCAAGAAAATCAAAAAACTTTCAAGAAAAAGCTTCAAGGGTTCAACAATGGCGGTTCAAAATTCAAAACCTTACCAAAACCCTAGAAAATTGCAAGACAAAAGCGAAAATCAGTAGCTGAAAAGAATGTATACCTGGTTCGGTTGAAAATGATCGGAATTAAGCAACGAAATCGAGTGTCGCTGGAGATTCTGGGCTCAAACAGTCAAGAACACGATGGATTTTTGAATCTTCCAAGTTCGCTCTCGAATAGTCAGGATGATAAAAGGTTAAATGGAAAAGGGGAGTTTGTTTTTATAACCTTCTCAACCGGGTCAAACCCAAAATCAAAGCGGGTAATCGGGTATGGCGCCCCCAACATTTAATGCGTGTGCCGATTTCCAAGGCATGTTAGAGCTTCGTGGGACGCGCCCATCATGGCACCATTAACTCGGCAGATAATGGAACGACGCACACATGAAGCGACATTGACACGTGGCAACCTGTTCGTATTCTCATAACCGAGGACAGGATCACTTTCTCCTCGTCATAGCCGAGCTAGAAAGTCGGGGGCCACTGAGCGGTATAAACCTAGATACGAACATGGGCTTGTACGGGTCAGGCCCAAATGGATTGGGCTTTAAACATAATCCATCAAATGTCAAGTTACGAGGTAGAACGTGGGCTTCCTCGTCCTCTTTCCTCGGCATCCAATAAGGCCGACCTAGGCCAGCAAGAAAGTGTAAACAAAGCCCATCTCAAAGGGCCGAGGAGACCTCCCTCGTAGAACGAGATCCTTTCCCTAGAGGACGAGGTGCCTCCCTCGGCCTTAATATTGACACTACGGGCCCCTCTTAGTTCTCCTTCCCTCCCCAGCTCATCATGAACCGAGATGGCCATGTTGACGAGGAGAGGAATATTCGCACCTCTGCATATCCTCATATGACGAGGAAAGGAATATTGCCATCTCGTCTCTCTTTGCTCTTCAGCTCTTAATCCCTTTCGCGGCTTATTACGGACCGAAATGCCGTACATGACGAGGAAAGGAATTTATGCCTCTCGACATACTAACGTACGACGAGGAGAGGAATTCCTGCATCTCGGCTTTTCGGCAGAGCAGCTTTTATAATCCTATTCCAACAAGGATTAAGCAGTAGTAATCTAATCAAGATTATACCATCTTATATCAATTCAAGTCAAATAAGGACTCTTTAACAGATATAATCCTCCTAGGATTATACCTTATCTCTTTACAATCCAAGTTCAACATGGATTCTATCAATCTATCCCTATAAATACAAGCCATTATTTTCATATTCTGGTACGTTACTTTTATATTCTGAAACTCTGTCAAATTAGTTTCTCTCTCTACAAACCGTGAACTTATTCTCACGCCGGAGGGCCTTCGCCGGTGAAGCCCCGGCTTAGTTTACGTGTTTTGTCTTATTTTAAGGCTAAGCAATCGCCGGAGCATACCGATCGCTTGGATTTGGGCTGATTTGACATTTTGGCATCATCACCGGTTATTGTCAATTTCTTGTTTTCTATATCCACTGTAGTTGAAACCACCCCTGTAAATATAAATCAATAAAAATAAAAAATAAGAAGAAATTAAGGGTCCGTTTGGATACACATTATTGGAATTGAATTGGAATCACAATTTTATGAAATTGAATTTCAACATATTCAAATTCCATAGAGCTTCAATTCTATTGTTTGGCTAATCTATAGAATTCCATTAGAATTGATTTACAATTCTATTGTTTGGATACTCATGCAGTCTAACGAAAATGAATTTGTCATTTTAAATTTATTTTAACAACTCCGCACCCCTGCCCCTCCCCGTCGGATAAAAAAAAATCATTTTAAATTTATTTTAACAACTCCCCTCCCCTGCCCCTGCCCCCCTCCCCCCCACACCGCTGAGTTAAAAAAATGATTATTTTTTTTGACTCGGCGGGAGTGGGGGGGTGGTGAGTGGATTGGGGGAGGAGTTGTTAAAAAAAATTAAAATAATTAATTTTTTTTTTTTGACTCGAAGCGGGGTGGGGGGTAGGTGGGTGGGGGTGGTGAGTGGATTGGGGGAGAAGTTGTTAAAAAAAATTTAAAATGATTAATTTTTTTTTTTTTTTGACTCGATTGGGGGGTGGGTGGGTGGGAGGGTGGCAGTGGGTGATGAGTGAATTGGAGGAGGAGTTGTTAAAAAAAAATAAAATGATTAATTTTTTTGACCCGACGAAGGGGTGTGGGTGTGGGGGTGGGGGCAGGGGCTGGGGTGGGGAGTTGTTAAAATTTTCGGGGCATTAATGAGTAATGGCTCAATTCACAGGAATTATTCTACATGCTGTAGTTGGCTCAGTTAATAGTTCATGACTTTTTGCTTGGTTTTTTCATTATTTAGCTTCAATATTTTGAAAACAACAGTCTGTAATAAATTAACAATTATAATAATATCTGAATTAGTGAAAACCACATCAAGATCAACTTTACAATATTAGGCTATTAGCATTAGCTAGTAAAAGCCAGATTTTGTGAAGAAAAAAAATTTAAAAGATTTAAAAATTCAAATTAAAAGCTTCAAATTTAGTAAAAATAATAGCTACTAACCTTCATTTTTTATTTTTATTTTTGAAGTGAAAGATGATTATGGGGAAAGATATGAGGATGAGTGTATGTAAAGTTTTTAAGAGAAGAGAGGAATGATATTCAAAGGTTGGGGTTTCAAGGAAGTTTTTATAGGGGACGAGTACAATAGAATGTACAAACATATGCATGTGTGTTTAGGTTTCTAAATCATTATTTTAATATTTACCATCTTCCCAATAAAATCACCGGTTATTCTAAGATCACAAAATTTGGGGAGAAACACGTTTCTCCGTCGCTTATGGAGAAACGGGGCTAAGTATGTCGCGCGACATACTTAGCCACAACAACTGGATATCCTTTCCAAAGTTTCTGGATATTCAGAAGCTTGAATATGGATATCCAGAAGCCATACTTAGCCACAACAACTGGATATCCTTTCCAAAGTTTCTGGATATTCAGAAGCTTGAATATGGATATCCAGAAGCTAGCTTCTGGATATCCAAAAGCTTGAATATGGATATCCAAAAGCTTTGAAAAGGATATCCAGAAATCAAATATTTTTTCTGGCTATCCTTTCCAAAGCTTCTGGATATCCATATTCAAGCTTCTGGATATCCAGAAGCTTTGGAAATGATATCCAGAAAAAATATTTGATTTCTGGATATCCTTTCCAAAGCTTCTGGATATCCATATTCAAGCTTCTGGATATCCAGAAGCTTTGGAAAGGATATCCAGAAACTGGCTAAGTATGTCGCGCGACAAACCTTGCCCCGTTTCTCCAGACGCGACGGAGAAACGCGTTTCTCCCCAGACCGACTCTTATTATTAGAGTAGGTCTGCTGAGAAACGCGTTTCTCCATAACCATGGAGAAACGTGTTTTTAATAGCCAGAAGCTATGCGTTTGATAACCGTAAAATTTCGGATATCGCTCAAAGGGTTCTCGATATCCGAAGCTTTGGAACGGATATCCGTAAGCCTTTGGGCGGATATCCGTAGAAAAATAGATTTGAAGCCAAATCCAAGGCCAAGACCAAATGAAGGTTTCGGATATCCGTAAACCTTCAAATGTATATCCGTAAAACCATCAAATGAATATCCGTAAACATTTTGAAAGTTTCTCGATATTCATTTTGAAGGTTTCGGATATTCAGAAACCTTCAAATGTATATCCAGAAACCATCAAATGAATATCCAGAAACATTTTGAAAGTTTCTGGTTATCATTTTGAAGGTTTCTGGATATCACTTTCATAAGCTTCTGGATATCCAGAAGCCTTGGCCTGCATTGTCGCGCGACAAGTCGGGTCCCGTTTCTCCATAAGTTACGGAGAAACGCGTTTCTCCCCAAATTTTGTGCATTTATTATTACTACTACTTTCCTTTTTTTATTTTACTTTTTGTATTCACAATATTTTTTATATTTTTTTATGTGAAATTAAATTAAGAAAATTAAATTGAGACGGGGGAGTAGAATTCTTAAAGGTACCAAACGCGTTCTCATTGTTCAGTCAATCATTCATATTCACCAACTAGTTTCTTAAATAAAATTAGTCATCTGAATCTCCAAACAAACATTAAGTAGATGAGGAATAATTAAGAACAAGTGATCTCTCCTCTTAGCTAGAGATTTCAATCAAGGTGGTTCCAAACAACATCATGCGGTTGATATTCACAGTAGTGCATAAAATTTTATGAAAAATTTCTAAGTACAAACACATGTGTGAAAATCAACTGAACCAAAACATGTGATAAACATTCAAGGCATATGAACAGTCATGTTGAAGACATGATGAACACGAAGAACACTTAGAACATTAAGAACATAGATTCAACAAAAGTTCACCAAAATCAACAAATAACATGTCAAAATGATCACATTGAGTAGTAGATTAACAATATAACATTAAAAATTCGTACTTTGCTCAGAATCACCAAGAAAAAGGCAAAAGTATATAAATGGGTTTTCGAATGAAAAATTATTAGAGTTCAAAATTAGTGCTCAAATAGTTGGTTGATCGTAAAATAAATTACATATAGAAAATCTAACAACAAATCCGAGCAAAACTCCAACAAATCATTCAAAATGATTAATGATGAAGCAATTATGAACAAAAATCAAACAAGGGTTTTCGAAGCTTCTTGGTACAACAATGGCTGATTCAACAAAAGACTTGCAGAAAATAAAGAGATGAAGTAAAGAACAACATACCATATCAGTGAATGGTGCTTTAGGTGCCATTGAAGATCAAAGTTTTAAGTTATGAAATTTAAAGTTTTTAGAGAGAGAGAGAAGATGAAGTTGGTAAGAAAGGTACGGTGCTCAGAGTTTGGAAAGGTTAAATTGTAAGAGTTGGTTTTTATTTATAGAAAAATCTCAAACAAAGGACAGTTGAAAAGACTATTTGATTTTTCCATAAAAGAAATCATTCCTCTGTTGCACCCTTTCATCTTCTTCTCAAATGCCAATGACGGCTGACATGATAGCCTTAAATGCTAATGTTCCCTTTGCATTAAATGCATTTAAATTTTGAAATAACGTGGGAAAACATTTGCAAAAATGCCCTTATGTCAAAATGTGGACTGAAATGAAAAATAAAAGAACTTACCTGGGGTCCACGTGGCAGTGCGGTTGAAAGAATTTTTTTAAAACCGCTTAGCTTCTTTAAAGCTAAGAAAAGAATTAAAATTTTTGAAAAATACCATATGTTGAAGGCGGTTGAAGATGGAGCGGTCAGAAGCATTATGCGGTTGGTAAAACGCGGTTGGAAGCAGAGGCGGTTGATCACTCATGCGGTTTTAATGAACGCGGTTCAACAATGGCGCGGTTGAAAATTTTCAATAAGACATACAACCTAAACTCAACACACAAGTTAGTCAATAAAAAGTATGGAATCATTTAAGTTCAAGCATACCCATTTCTCCTCTGAGGAAGGAAAACCTCTTGGAGTCAAGAGCCTTGGTGAGGATGTCAGCAATCTGATTATCTGTCCCCACATACTCTAAATGGATATTCCTCTTCTCCACATGGTCTTTGAGGAAATGATACTTGATATCAATGTGCTTGGTCTTGGAATGCATGACAGGGTTGTTGGAGACTGAAATTGTTGAAGTGTTGTCACACATGATAGGGCAATTCCCTTCATGGATTCCATAGTCCACCAACTGCTGCTTCATCCAAAGGATTTGACAAAGAACAACTACCAAGAAGAATATACTCAGCCTCTGTGGTAGACACTGAAACTGAAGCTTGCTTCTTGCTGGCCCAAGCAACTAGTCTATTTCCAAGGAAATGACAAGTACCACTAGTGCTTTTCCTGTCAATAGTACAAGCTGCATAATCTACATCTGAATAACCTACGAGGTCGAAGTTCGAATCTTTGGAATACCAAAGTCCAAGGTTAGTGGTTCCAGATAAATAGCGGATTATACGCTTGACTGCAATAAGATGTGCTTCTCTAGGATCTGCTTGGTAGCGAGCACATACACAGACACTAAAGTAAAGTAATGAGCCGATCATACCTCGATATAAAGTCTGATCAACTTTCTTACCTTTGAGATCCTTATCTAGCTTATTGCCGGTGGCCATTGGAGTATCATATGCTTTAGCATTTTCTAATCCAAACTTCTTTATCAACTCCTTGGTGTATTTGGCTTGGCTGAGGAAAATACCTTCTTCGCATTGCTTGATTTGAAGCCCGAGGAAGAATGTTAATTCTCCCATCATGCTCATCTCAAACTTGCTTTTCATTAGCTTTTCGAAACGCTTACAAAGTAACTCATTAGTAGAACCAAAAATAATATCATCAACATAAATTTGAACAAGTAAAGTATGCTCATTATATTTGGCAATAAAAAGAGTTGTATCAATTTTACCACGTTTAAATCCTTTTTCTAGTAAAAATTTAGAAAGAGTCTCATACCATGCCCTTGGAGCTTGCTTAAGTCCATACAAAGCTTTTTGGAGTTTGTAGACATGATTGGGAAATTTGGAGTCTTCAAATCCAGGTGGTTGGGCAACATACACGGTCTCTTGCAGTTCGCCGTTGAGGAATGCACTCTTAACATCCATTTGATATAACTTGAAATGCTTGAAAGAGGCGTAGGCTAAGAAAATCCTAATAGCTTCCAATCTTGCAACTGGAGCAAAGGTTTCATCATAATCAATTCCTTCTTCTTGCCTATATCCTTGTGCAACCAACCTTGCTTTATTCCTAGTGATGCTTCCATTCTCGTCCATCTTATTCCTAAATACCCACTTAGTTCCTATCACTCCTTGATCCTGAGGTCTAGGCACCAAAGTCCAGACCTTGCATCTTTCAAACTGGTTGAGTTCTTCTTGCATAGCAACGACCCAACTGGAATCTTGGAGTGCTTCATCAATCTTCTTGGGTTCAACTTGAGATAAAAGAGAAGTATGCTCATCATAATTTGATCTCCTTGTTTGAACACCGGAAAACAGATCACCAATCACATTTGTGAGGGGGTGACTGCTGACTTCACGAACCTCCGGGGGTAAGTCTGGTTGGATCGAGGTTTGTCAAGATCTTCAATTGGAACATCGTTAGATCCTTCAAATAAGTCATGGAATGTAAGTTGACGAAGAGGTTCAACAAGCCGGATAGGGGAATTCTCAACTTCTTCTTCCTTGGAGTTGCATCCGAGAGGGTTCTTCAGTGCGGTTTCAAAGGTGCGGTTTGAGGGAATGTCGCTTGAGGGTGCCGGATTTTGAGGTTGAGGTTCAAAGTGCGGCTTGAGGTTCACCCGGTTCATTATGCTCAACAAAATCATCAAGAACATTTGGAGCCAAATGTGGCTCAAGGAGAGAATGCTCATCAAAAGTAACATGGACAGACTCTACTATTTTTAAACTAGTTTTATTGAAAATACGAAAAGCTTTAGAATGTTTAGCATACCCAACAAAAATAACTTCATCGGCCTTGGCTCCGAATTTACCTCTATTTTCTCTTCCGTTGTAGAGGACAAAGCATTTGCAGCCAAAGATCTTGAAGAATGCAATGTTGGGGGTTCTTCCTCGCCAAAGCTCATAGGGAGTCTTATTATAGGTTTTGTTGATGAGGGAGCGGTTTTGAGTGAAGCATGCGGTATTGATTGCTTCAAATTTCAAAATACCGAGGTAGCTTCGCTTCGTATATCATTGTCTTTCCAAATTTCAATCAACGCCCTATTCTTCCTTTCCACAACCCCATTTTGTTGTGGAACACCAAATGTGGAAAAATTGTGATCAATCCCATGGTCATCACAATACCGAGCAACACCGTTGTTCTTAAATTCTCGTTCCATTATCTCGATCGAACACTAACGATGTCATCTTCTTTTTGAGTTTGGAGCCGTCTAAAGAGTGCGGTGAGAATCTCATAACAATCATCTTTGGAAATCATCATCTCAACCCACGTATATCTAGAATAATCATCCACCACCACTAAGGTATATCTATTTCCTCCAATGCCGCAGTGGTTACGGGTCCAAACAAATCTATGTGAAGCAACTTGTAAGCATCTTGAAGTTGATGGAGCGGTCTTGCCGGTGAAAGACGACGCGGACCGCTTACCAAGCCGGCATGCACCGCATTTCTCCGGGATGGTGGTCAGCCACTTTGGGTAAAACCACGAACGAGGTTTTCCCTACCAATCTTTGCAAGATACTTGAAGTTCAAGTGGCTCAACCTCTTGTGCCATAGCCAACTATTTTCGCTCACATTCTTAGCTACAAAACAGAGATTAGTAATACTACATGCGTAATTTAGATCAATAATGTAAATATTACTCTTACGAATCCCCGTGAGTAGGGTGACGCCGGAAATGCTATCTTTGATAAAGCAATTTGATGACGTGAAGTTGCAAAGCATTCCTTTGTCGCAAAATTGAGAAATTGAAAGGAGGTTGTGCTTGAGTCCATCGACAAGAGAAACCTTCTCAATAGTTAGGTTTCCTCTCCTTATAACACCATATCCAATGGTCTTGCCTTTGTTGTTGTCACCAAAGGTTACGTATGGACCACTTGCTTCAACGACATCTTCAAGTAATGATCTATCTCCAAATATATGTCTTGAGCAGCCACCGTCAAGATACCATTCATTATCCTTGGAGTGACCAAACATGAAGCAGAGGACCTCAAATGTAAACATTAAGAACGAGGTCCCCTTTATTCCTTGGGTCCTGGTTAGCAACCCTTTACGACCCACACCCGCTTGATGTAAGGAGGTTTGCTCTTCCCGGCATTGGGTGTGAACCGCAAAGGCATTCTCAGCCTTGTGACCTAAACCATCACACACGTAACATTTATAAAAACTACAAGCATCATGAGGTTTTACTAACTCCTTACTCTTCTTAGGAGTTCCATGCGGTTTGGGACAAGGAAGCGGTTTGGGAGGTGCGGTTCCGCCTAACATTCCAGCTGATACAAAGGGAACATGCTTTGGTTTGACCACGTATTTCCGGGAACGCTATTCTTGCTTTTGAAGGCAGGAGGAGCGGTCGAAGAAGAAGCGCGGTCGACCCGGAGTTAGCAGAACCGCCTTTTCCACCGTAAGAGGTTGGAGCAGGGATTCTACCAATTCCATAAGCCATTTCCTCTTCAGTGCTTCCACGTAATTCTTAGGTTTTAAATACGTAATTCTTCCCATATTGCTTTCCTTTAGGGTAGACATAATTTACTTGTCTTGCTTTACCCTTTCCCTTAGCATGCTTCTCCTTGGGAATTTCTTTAGATAGTTCTCGGAAATTCCTCATCCTTTTCACTCGAGGATGCACACTTCTCCTCTTCCTCGCATCCAAACCCTAGACCATCCTTAGTTCCAGGAGGAACTTGGAAGTCCAAGATTTTATCCTTGGTGGATTGAGACTTGAGCCAAGAATCAATAATCTTTTGGCGATCGTCGATTTGGGTTACCAAGTCATCATTCCCGAAGTTGAAGTGCAAAGAACCTTAGTTTCAAGGATGCGGTTTTGATCAAAGAAGAGGAGTCATCTGTTTGATTTGGTCCTTAAGATTAGAAATTTCAGACCTCATCACGCTTTTCTCCGTCTTGCATGCATTAAGTTCATCATGAGCTAAGCTTAAGGCTTTCTTAAGATTAGAGAATTGATGGATCACCATTTCACTTTCCTTGAACATCTTTTCATGTTCCATGGGAGAAACCTCTTCCACCACCTTTTTCAAAATTTTCTTTGGAATAGCTTTTGAAGGTGGAGCAGCTTTAGATGAGAAAATGGGACGTGAATACGAACAATTTCCTATCTTAACGCTAGAGTAAGTTTAATATCATCATCCAATTTATAATTTGGAAGTTTTGCAAAACCTCCTTTTCCTCCATATCATGCAACTCAAATGATCTCGTAACTGAGTCATCGAAGCGTCCTCGCAACTAAGCGTAGATTAACCTCTTCGGTTTCATCATCACTTCCATCCTCGTAACTGCTTTCAATCCAAGTTGCTAATTCCTTGAATTCTCTTCCTCCTCAAAGAACCATTCCCTTACGATGAGAAAATTTCAAGGAAAAGTTTTCTTTTTCATGTATTCATATTTAGGTCGTGGACACTCGCATGCAAAGTGGCCGTGTTTTCTACAGCTTGTAGCAAACCAAGTCACTCTTCTTCTTTGTATCTCGCAGCCCTAGAAAATGTTGCAGGAGGTTTGCCTTTTGAAAAAGATTTTGTGAAAGGTTTTGAGGATTTTCTAAATTTTTGGAATCTTTTCACAAACATGGCAAAATCATCATCATCCATCTCGATGAGTGATGAGGTTGATATGGAAGGATCAAAGTGGTTTGATTGGATGTGGATGGTTTCTCTTCATGTTCCACTACGTACATAGAAAGCGATTTGGTTTTCCTTCTATCTCTTCAATATGATTTAATTTAAGTTCATAGACTCTAAGATTGGCATACAAGTTACTTAATGACCAAGTACCCAATACTTTGGAGTCTTCTAGAGAGGTAGCCTTATTTACCCATCTAGAACCTAAAGCGTATAGGAAAGTCATATTGATTTCCTTATCGGTTAAAGTTTTACCAAGAGATCTACAAGCATTAACTACCTCAACATAGCGATCGTAGGTTCGACGCAAGGTTTCGCTGGATTTTCTGTTGAAGTTGTTGTAGGATCTTTCAACAAAGGTATAATTTGTTTTCCTTGCACTCTTCGTCACCTTCGAGGTAGCTCTCTATGGCATCCCACATCTCGCTTTGCGGTTTTGAGGTACATCACTTTCGTAGAGTTGATACGGGAAGGGTTCCGTAAATGATGAACCTCGCCTTGCCGTCCAAGGCAACTATTCTCTTCTCTTCATCCGACCACTCATCTTTTGGCTTTTTGACCTCCTCGGAGTTTCAGCATTGGTGGTTGCATCAGTGTTAGCCTTCATTGGAATTAGAGGGCCATTGATCACGCACTCCACCAAAGATTTCATCTATGGTTTCCAAATGAATAAGCATTCGGCACTTCCAGATGTCAAAGTGGTCTTCGTCCAACATTGGAATGTGTGAATAGTTAACAGTAGTCATTGTCTTTGAGGTTGCCATATCGAAGCGGAACACAAGCCGTTGCTTGAAAACAAAGTGGTTTTAAAATGTGTTAGCTCGATACCACTTGTTGGTCCCAAAGGTGGCAACAAGGGTGAAAATACAAATAGAGGGGGGTGAATAGCCGTTTAAAATTTTTCGCCCTCTTTTAAAAACTAAACCTCTTGCTTACAAGATCCTCTTGCAGCTGATAATAGACTGCAAGTGAAAGTGTAAAATGCACAAATGGAATATTTAGAGTTACAAAGTGGTTTTGATAGAGGAGGTTTGTAAAGCGGTTTTAACAAAGTAGTTGGTACGTGCGGTTTACAAACAAGTGAGGTTTTGACAATGTTAACTCCACACACTATTTCACAATAATGGATATCTAAATAAAGATCAAACAGAGACAAAGATAAATAATTAGTAAGCACAAGAAATATAATTGCGTAAAGTAAGAACACGCTTATTTGGAGTGGTTCAATCGATAAACGATCTACGTCCACTACCAAGATGGTTAGTCTTGGATTTCTAAGAGAGATTTTATATTAAGTATTTGAGAGATTACAAAGTACAATAAAATCTTTACTATGAAGAACAAATCCAAAACTATAACAGGTATCTCAAGTGTTTAATCTATGTGATTAGAACAAATGAGGCGTGTGTGTGAGAACAAGATCAAGGCTCTTTAAATCATGTGAGATGTAGAGCACAATGATTCTTGAAAGTGTTAAGGCTTGATTTCTGGGCTTGGGAATATTTCTTGAAGTTTGAAGATGAAGATTCAAAGGACTAAGAATTTCGGCGTAGCTTCAACTTCTCATGAACACAAAGAATTTCTCTAATTTTTCAAGCAATCTTCAAATGGTGAAGATTAGGGGTATTTATACCCAAGCATCCAAAATGTAGCCGTTGGACACAAATTTTGAAGGACAAGACTTGATGCTTTCTTATTGGTCCACAAAGAACCACTTTTGTCCTTTGGTACGAGTTGCAGATAAAGCCGATAATGCTCCAAATGCAAGCAATGAGGTTTGGACACCTGTCACCTTTTCAAGATCCTTGCATCTTCTCCGACTTTGAATCACGTGACAAGATAAGGTGGTTGACATTGGATATTGCCGATGTGGATCACAAAGTCAAAGAGCGGTTCACTTCAAGTCTCAATCATTGGGGGCGGTTCGAGTACAGCGGTTTGACAAGTGCGGTTGGTAACTCCAGCGAGGTTGCAAAGTGCGGTTGATAATGAGCTGCAAGGTGCGGTTCATCATAGGGCGGTTGCACTTGAGTAGTTCAAGAGTAGTTTCAAACAAAGGATTTCACCAAGCAAATGCAAAGGGCGGTTTTGCTAGGGCGGTTCCAAAGAAGCGGTTTGAAACTTCGAACCGCAACTCTCAATTCCAATGAGTCTTGTGCCGCCTTCAAGCCTAAATTTAACCTAATCTATAAAATGGACTTAACTAAAAAATTGAAGGCTAAGCTTCATTACATAGGGTCCTAAAGTCCTTAAAATAGACAGGAGGTTATGGTATCAATCAAATCTAATATAAATATAGGAGGGTTAAAACATGCATACCCAACAATCTCCCCTATTTGATTGATGCCATTACCTACTATAACTAAAGCAAACATTGTACTTGGTAAAAACATGTCCATAAGAATTAACATGGTAAATCATGTCCCAAGTCAATGCACACACTTAGCTTAAGCTATAGATTTCTATACTTTCTAAGAGAAAAAAATTACAATATGGAAAGTAGAGAAATGCATTCAAATAAGGCACTTAAGAAATATGAGTTTAAGTTCAAAGTGCGGTTTAAACCGAATGTTTAAACATCAATTCAAAATAGTGATTTTTAAGTTAGAAAATATTTGAATGAGGTTTAAAACCATAAGAGGTTTCATTGTTCTACAAACAAGCAGCTTGATATGAACAAGGTTTTGGAACCATGATGCAATTTCCATTAATTCCTCAAGCGGTTACAAAACAGAATGAAAGTAAATTACATGGTTACAAAAAGCAAAAGAAATGTTGGACTAAAGAAAAATTACATTGAGAATGCGGTCCAACAAACAAAGAGAGTACAAAAACATACAAAGCAGCAAGAGCGGTTTAAGGTTGATGCGGTTCTTGACCTTGCCGCCGCTGCGCGGTTGATCTCAGTGGTTCCTTGCAAGATTTGAAGCGGAGGTTTCAGTACTTCATGGATTTTCTAATTTCTTCTCACCTCTTCTCGCGGTCCTTCCTTGAGCGGTCAACAATCTCTCTAAGATATTTGCTTGAGCATCAATTTTGAGATTGGCATCGTAGACTGCCTTTGGAGTTATCGACACTTGATCGATAGCTCATCAATCAAGGTGTGAAAGGAGGAGTTCAAAGAATTGTACAAAGTTTGAATCTCCCCGAACCGCTGCGGTCCGAGAAGAGATAGCTTCACCATTTCATCAAGATTCACAAATACTTGGATGGAGGATTTTAATTCATTGACTGTGGCTTCAAGTTTAGTGGTGAATCCTATCTTGATGTTTTCAAGGCGGTCATTAAATTCATCCTTGATAGTATTCAACTTGGCAGCCAGATCATCATTCAAAGAATTTGTGTTGACCTCCATCAAGGATTTGACACTATCAATTCCACCAAGAATATTAGTCTCAACCGCATTCAGAGAGGTTTGAATATCTTGAGTAGGAAGCGGTTGGGAATTGGCGGTTTTGAGGAATTCAAACTGAGGGAATCAAAGGCGGTTTTGGAGGCGGCTGAGAGTTGAGAAATCATTTCTTTGAGGTCAGAGTCTCCAAATGATTGGATTTGAATGATACCTTCAGATAACTCCTTCTTGAAATTTTCAAAGCAAGAGTCAGCTGAGGCTTTAACAATGTTTGCAATATCCTTCTCCCCCTTAATGGCATCAAGTCTCTGAGCAAAACTCTTTAAGGAGTTCTTATGATCAGCCATTTGTAGGGTTTGAGAGGCAATCAGATGGGACTGAGATTCAGCAAGTTTTTGAAGGGAGCGGTTGGAAGCTTCAAGGGAGGCATTGGAAGCGGTTAGCTTGACAATGTGGCCTTGGTTTATCAGGAGTTGGGACTGAATAAGATGAAGGGTGGAAAGGATTTGGGAGTAGTCAGAGGGTGGAGGAGCGGTTGATGATGAAGGAATAAAGGTGAAGGAAGGAGGCGGTTCAGAATAAGTAGGAGGGGCGGTTTGAGGCATTTGAGATAATAGGGTTTGGAAAATGCGTGAGGCAGGAACTGTGTAAGGGGATGAGGTTTGAGTTGAGATGGGGCGAGGTAAGGTTAAAGGGGCGGTTGGATAGGAGCGGTTGGGATAGGGGCGGGGATAGGGCGGTTGGTAGTTGGAATGGGGCTGAGATTGGGGCGGTTGGGATAGGGGCGGCCTGGGCATAGGGCGGCTGGTATAGGAATAGAAGGCATGAGTAGTTGAAGTGATTGTGTTGGAATGAGTTGAGTTGGATTTTTGTGGGGAAGAGATAGGGATTTAGAAGGGGATTTTTGGGTGCGGTTTGAGTTATGAGGGGATGATTGGTGTATAGGTGAATTTTGAGGTGAAGGAGTTGGAGATTTAAGTCTAGAGGTTGAATGGGCTGGGCCTGCTGATGGCTTGGATGTCCATTCAGTAAAGGCTTTGGGATTTGAGGTGGCTTGATTTTGAGGGGTTTGAAATTCAGAAGGGGATGATGAATTTGAATTGGATTTGGAGGAGGATTTATCAAAGTAGGAGGAGGTTTCACCAGGTATTTTGAGGTTGGATTTGGCAACAGTATGAAGGTAGTGTTTCTTTGGAGGAGTTGTTTTCTTGGCCATTTGCTTGAACCTCCTCTTCTTGGGATTCTCCCCCTGAGCGGTTGCAGTTTTGGGAGGAGGAGATGGAGAAAGAGGTTTAGGAGAAAGGGATTTGGAAGGAGAAATATGTTGGGTAGGAATTGGAGAAGAGGTTTGAGTTTGAATGGGTGAAGGAGGAGGAGTTGGAGCAGGAGATATGGTTGGAGAGGGAGGCGGTTGAGTTTGAGGAAGTGGTTGCGGTTGGGGTGGCGGTTGAACTTGCGGTTGAGAAGTAGCAAGCGGTTCAGAAGTTGATGGCTTACCTTTGGCAACTTTCTTCACTGCAGCCCTTCTCTCCAACTTATCAATTTTTGCTTTGTAAAAAGCAACCTTATCTTCTTCAGAGAGATTTGCAAAGGGCGCCTTCACAGCTTTGCTTTCTTGATGAGAGGGGCAATGCCAGCCTTCCTCTTCTTCTTCCTCCTCATCAGTTCATCTCTCGATTCATCTTCCCTTTACTCCTTAGAACTTGGACCAAAGACCAGGCGGTTTGAGATGGTGCGGTTTTAGATTTCTTAGGCTTAGTGGTCCAGACTAGATTCTTCTTCCTTGAGACTTTCTTAATGGCTTTCCCAAGAGCAAGAATCCGCGGTTGCAGGTGACATTTCAACATAGAACTCCTTGGGGTTGAGGGTATCAAAGCATCATAAAGAAACTTGTACCGGTATCTCCAAAGGAATATCCGAAGTTGTGACAAACCCCGGTTCCAAGAGAGTCTCCTCACCCATAGGCACCGATAATTCAGGAGTTGAAAGTCCGAGATCCTCCAAGTGTTGATAGCTTGTAAACAACGCGGTTAGGAGCCCTGTAATGGTCTCCACCTTTGATGCTCATTCTTGACTCGATTGATAAGCATCAATGGAACTAGCCAGCCTTCATCAAGATCTTGGGCCAATTTAATTTAATACCATTGTAAATGGCACAACAAGAAGTCCATTGAGAAGAAGTGAAGTTGTTGTGGTTGCCGCGCCTTTCCACATACGTACACTCCTACAAGATAGCCCAAGTGGCTCATAAGTTCTCCAAACTCTCTTCTAGCTCTCTTCTTGTAATAACCGTAAAGAGAAGTCGATTAATCAGAGACAGAGCGGTTGCATCCGTAACCTCCCCGATCAACCTCCATAGGGGATCCAGAGACATGAAAATCATAAGTACTTCTAATATCCAAATGATCAATGGATATATCGAAGCCTTCAACACCGCCAACCAGGCACTTGATCTTGGTGCCATCTCGATAATACTGTCTCCTAGAACAAATGAGGAGTAAAACCGATCCACAAAGGACTAATGATATAAGATTGGCCTTTGTTGAAGAGAGGGAGGATTCCAGAGGTAGTTAGTCTTCCGATCAATTCTCTACCAAGAGCATCTCCTTGGAGCTCGCCTCATTAATCTCATGGCCAGGAATAAAGAATTTAGGATCCTATAAAATGAAACAAAGGAGTTTAGATCCAAACAAAGGATTCACAATTCACAAGCGGCCTGGGCATCTATGCGGTTGGCAAATGATGCGGTTGAAAATGTTGAGAACTTCCAAACCTCAAGTAAAATTGTGAATACAACAAAATACTTAGAAAATATGTAAAAGATTATACTAGTACGTGGCATTGTAATCCAAGTTTATCCCACACCGCAAGCGGTGCTTAGAGAGGAATTTTATGGTGTCCAAATTTATATACTTAGTAATATCTCAAACAAACTTAGCACGCGGTTGCAAAAAGAAAATTTACAAGCATGCGGTTCAAAGATGTATGCGGTTAGAAATGTGCATGCGGTTCAAAATGTGCATGCGGTTGGAATCTAGAGATTTCAATCAAGGTGGTTCCAAACAACATCATGCGGTTGATATTCACAAGAGTGCATAAAATTTTATGAAAAATTTCTAAGTACAAACACATGTGTGAAAATCAACCGAACCAAAACATGTGATAAACATTCAAGGCATATGAACAAATATGTTGAAGACATGATGAACACGAAGAACACTTAGAACATTAAGAACAGAGATTCAACAAAAGTTCACCAAAATCAACAAATAACATGTCAAAATGATCACATTGAGTAGTAGATTAACAATATAACATTAAAAATTCGTACTTTGCTCAGAATCACCAAGAAAAAGGCAAAAGTATATAAATGGGTTTTCGAATGAAAAATTATTAGAGTTCAAAATTAGTGCTCAAATAGTTGGTTGATCGTAAAATAAATTACATATAGAAAATCTAACAACAAATCCGAGCAAAACCCAACAGAAATCATTCAAAATGATTAACAGATGAAGCAATTATGAACAAAAATCAAACAAGGGTTTTCAAGCTTCTTGGTACAACAATGGCCGATTCAACAAAAGACTTGCGTAAAATAAAGAGATGAAGTAAAGAACAACATACCATATCGTTGAATGGTGCTTTAGGTGCCATTGAAGATCAAAGTTTTAAGTTATGAAATTTAAAGTTTTTAGAGAGAGAGAGAAGATGAAGTTGGTAAGAAAGGTACGGTGCTCAGAGTTTGGAAAGGTTAAATTGTAAGAGTTGGTTTTTATTTATAGAAAAATCTCAAACAAAGGACAAGCTTGAAAAGACTATTTGATTTTTCCATAAAAGAAATCATTCCTCTGTTGCACCCTTTCATCTTCTTCTCAAATGCCAATGACGACTGACATGATAGCCTTAAATGCTAATGTTCCCTTTGCATTAAATGCATTTAAATTTTGAAATAACGTGGGAAAACATTTGCAAAAATGCCCTTATGTCAAAATGTGGACTCGAAATGAAAAAATAAAAGAACTTACCTATGGTCCACGTGGCAAAGGCGGTTGAAAGAATTTTTTAAAACCGCTTAGCTTCTTTAAAGCTAAGAAAAGAATTAAAATTTTTGAAAATACCATATGTTGAAGGCGGTTGAAGATGGAGCGGTCAGAAGCATTATGCGGTTGGTAAAACGCGGTTGATAATACGCGGTTGACCACATAGGCGGTTGACCACTAAAGCGGTTTGAATGAACGCGGTTCAACAATGGTGCGGTTGAAAATTTTCAATAAGACATACAACCTAAACTCAACACACAAGTTAGTCAATAAAAAGTATGGAATCATTTAAGTTCAAGCATACCCATTTCTCCTCTGAGGAAGGAAAACCTCTTGGAGTCAAGAGCCTTGGTGAGGATGTCAGCAATCTGATTATCTGTCCCCACATACTCTAAATGGATATTCCTCTTCTCCACATGGTCTTTGAGGAATGATACTTGATATCAATGTGCTTGGTCTTGGAATGCATGACAGGGTTGTTGGAGACTGAAATTGTTGAAGTGTTGTCACACATGATAGGGCAATTCCCTTCATGGATTCCATAGTCCACCAACCGCCGCTTCATCCAAAGGATTTGACAAAGAACAACTACCAAGAAGAATATACTCACTCCGTGGTAGACACCGAAACCGAAGCTTGCTTCTTGCCGCCCAAGCAACTAGTCTATTTCCAAGGAAATGACAAGTACCACTAGTGCTTTTCCTCGTCAATAGTACAAGCCGCATAATCCGCATCCGAATAACCTACAAGGTCGAAGTTCGAATCTTTGGAATACCAAAGTCCAAGGTTAGTGGTTCCGCATAAATAGCGGATTATACGCTGATCGCAATAAGATGTGCTTCTCTAGGATCTCGCTTGGTAGCGAGCACATACACGTACACTAAACATGATATCGGGCCTACTAGCGCTAAGTAAAGTAATGAGCCGATCATACCTCGATATAAAGTCCGATCAACTTTCTTACCTTTGAGATCCTTATCTAGCTTATTGCCGGTGGCCATTGGAGTATCATATGCTTTAGCATTTTCTAATCCAAACTTCTTTATCAACTCCTTGGTGTATTTGGCTTGGCTGAGGAAAATACCTTCTTCGCATTGCTTGATTTGAAGCCCGAGGAAGAATGTTAATTCTCCCATCATGCTCATCTCAAACTTGCTTTTCATTAGCTTTTCGAAACGCTTACAAAGTAACTCATTAGTAGAACCAAAAATAATATCATCAACATAAATTTGAACAAGTAAAGTATGCTCATTATATTTGGCAATAAAAAGAGTTGTATCAATTTTACCGCGTTTAAATCCTTTTTCTAGTAAAAATTTAGAAAGAGTCTCATACCATGCCCTCGAGCTTGCTTAAGTCCATACAAAGCTTTTTGGAGTTTGTAGACATGATTGGGAAATTTGGAGTCTTCAAATCCGTGAGGTTGGGCAACATACACGATCTCTTGCAGTTCGCCGTTGAGGAATGCACTCTTAACATCCATTTGATATAACTTGAAATGCTTGAAAGAGGCGTAGGCTAAGAAAATCCTAATAGCTTCCAATCTTGCAACTGGAGCAAAGGTTTCATCATAATCAATTCCTTCTTCTTGCTTATATCCTTGTGCAACCAACCTTGCTTTATTCCTAGTGATGCTTCCATTCTCGTCCATCTTATTCCTAAATACCCACTTAGTTCCTATCACTCCTTGATCCCGAGGTCTAGGCACCAAAGTCCAGACCTTGCATCTTTCAAACCGGTTGAGTTCTTCTTGCATAGCAACGACCCAACGGAATCTTGGAGTGCTTCATCAATCTTCTTGGGTTCAACTTGAGATAAAAGAGAAGTATGCTCATCATAATTTGATCTCCTTGTTTGAACACCGGAAAACCGATCACCAATCACATTTGTGAGGGGGTGACCGCCGACTTCACGAACCTCCGGGGGTAAGTCCGTTGGATTGAGGTTTGTCAAGATCTTCAATTGGAACATCGTTAGATCCTTCAAATAAGTCATGGAATGTAAGTTGACGAAGAGGTTCAACAAGCCGGATAGGGAATTCTCAACTTCATCTTCCTCGAGTTGCATCCGGAGAGGGTTCTTCAGTGCGGTTTCAAAGGTGCGGTTTGAGGGAATGTCGCTGAGGGTGCCGGATTTTGAGGTTGAGGTTCAAAGTGCGGTTTGAGATGGTTCACCCGGTTCATTATGCTCAACAAAATCATCAAGAACATTTGGAGCCAAATGTGGCTCAAGGAGAGAATGCTCATCAAAAGTAACATGGACAGACTCTACTATTTTTAAACTAGTTTTATTGAAAACACGAATAGCTTTAGAATGTTTAGCATACCCAACAAAAATACCTTCATCGGCCTTGGCTCCGAATTTACCTCTATTTTCTCTTCCGTTGTAGAGGACAAAGCATTTGCAGCCAAAGATCTTGAAGAATGCAATGTTGGGGGTTCTTCCTCGCCAAAGCTCATAGGAGTCTTATTATAGGTTTTGTTGATGAGGGAGCGGTTCTGAGTGAAGCATGCGGTATTGATTGCTTCCACCTCAAAATACCGAGGTAGCTTCGCTTCGTATATCATTGTTTTTCCAAATTTCAATCAACGCCCTATTCTTCCTTTCCACAACCCCATTTTGTTGTGGAACACCACTGTGGAAAAATTGTGATCAATCCCATGGTCATCACAATACCGAGCAACACCGTTGTTCTTAAATTCGTTCCATTATCTCGATCGAACACTAACGATGTCATCTTCTTTTTGAGTTTGGAGCCGTCTAAAGAGTGCGGTGAGAATCTCATAACAATCATCTTTGGAAATCATCATCTCAACCCACGTATATCTAGAATAATCATCCACCACCACTAAGGTATATCTATTTCCTCCAATGCCGGCAAAGTGGTTACGGGTCCAAACAAATCTATGTGAAGCAGCTTGTAAGCATCTTGAAGTTGATGGAGCGGTCTTGCCGGTGAAAGACGACGCGGATCGCTTACCAAGCCGGCATGCACCGCATTTCTCCGGATGGTGGTCACCACTTTGGGTAAACCACGAACGAGGTTTTCCCTACCAATCTTTGCAAGATACTTGAAGTTCAAGTGGCTCAACCTCTTGTGCCATAGCCAACTATTTTCGCTCACATTCTTAGCTACAAAACAGAGATTAGTAATACTACATGCGTAATTTAGATCAATAATGTAAATATTACTCTTACGAATCCCCGTGAGTAGGGTGACGCCGGAAATGCTATCTTTGATAAAGCAATTTGATGACGTGAAGTTGCAAAGCATTCCTTTGTCGCAAAATTGAGAAATTGAAAGGAGGTTGTGCTTGAGTCCATCGACAAGAGAAACCTTCTCAATAGTTAGGTTTCCTCTCCTTATAACACCATATCCAATGGTCTTGCCTTTGTTGTTGTCACCAAAGGTTACAGATGGACCACTTGCTTCAACGACATCTTCAAGTAATGATCTATCTCCAAATATATGTCTTGAGCCCACTGTCAAGATACCATTCATTATCCTTGGAGTGACCAGCCATGAAGCAGAGGACCCGAAATGTAAACATTAAGAACGAGGTCCCCCTTTATTCCTTGGGTCCCGAAGTTAGCAACCCTTTACGACCCACACCTCGTTTGACGTAAGGAGGTTTGCTCTTCCCGGCATTGGGTGTGAACCGCAAAAGGCATTCTCGCAGCCTTGTGACCTAAACCATCACACACGTAACATTTATAAAAAGCTACAAGCTTCATGAGGTTTTACTAACTCCTTACTCTTCTTAGGAGTTCCATGCGGTTTTGGACAAGGAAGCGGTTTGGGAGGTGCGGTTCCAGCCTAACATTCCAAATGATACAAAGGGAACAAAGCTTTGGTTTGACCACGTATTTCCGGGAACGCTATTCTTGCTTTTGAAGGCGTGAGGAGCGGTCGAAGAAGCGCGGTCGACCCGGAGTTAGCAGAACCGCCTTTTCCACCGTAAGAGGTTGGAGCAGTGGATTCTACCAATTCCATAAGCCATTTCCTCTTCAGTGCTTCCACGTAATTCTTAGGTTTTAACACGTAATTCTTCCCATATTGCTTTCCTTTAGGGTAGACATAATTTACTTGTCTTCCTTTACCCTTTCCTTTAGCATGCTTCTCCTTGGGAATTTCTTTAGATAGTTCCAAAATTTCCTCATCCTTTTCACTCGAGGATGCACACTTCTCCTCTTCCTCGTATCCAAACCCTAGACCATCCTTAGTTCCAGGAGGAACTTGGAAGTCCAAGATTTTATCCTTGGTGGATTGAGACTTGAGCCACGAATCAATAATCTTTTGGCGATCGTCGATTTGGGTTACCAAGTCATCATTCCCGAGTTGAAGTGCAAAGAACCTTAGTTTCAAGGATGCGGTTTTGATCGCAAGAGGAGTCATCTGTTTGATTTGGTCCTTAAGATTAGAAATTTCAGACCTCATCACGCTTTTCTCCGTCTTGTACGTATTAAGTTCATCATGAGCTAAGCTTAAGGCTTTCTTAAGATTAGAGAATTGATGGATCACCATTTCAGCTTCCTTGAACATCTTTTCATGTTCCATGGAGAAACCTCTTCCACCACCTTTTTCAAAATTTTCTTTGGAATAGCTTTTGAAGGTGGAGCAAGCTTTTAGATGAGAAAATGGGACGTGAATACGAACAATTTCCTATCTTAACGCTAGGAGTAAGTTTAATATCATCATCCAATTTATAATTTGGAAGTTTTGCAAAAACCTCCTTTTCCTCCATATCATGCAACTCAAATGATTCGTAATCCGAGTCATCGTAAGCGTCCCGCAACTAAGCAGTAGATTAACCTCTTCGGTTTCATCATCACTTCCATCCTCGTAACTGTTTCAATCCAAGTTGCTAATTCCTTGGAATTCTCTTCCTCCTCAAAGAACCATTCCCTTACGATGAGAAAATTTCAAGGAAAAGTTTTCTTTTCATGTATTCATATTTAGGTCGTGGACACTCAGATGCAAAGTGGCCAGTGTTTTCTACGCTGTAGCAAACCAAGTCACTCTTCTTCTTTGTATCTGCAAATTTCTAGAAAATGTTGCAGAGGTTTGCCTTTTGAAAAGATTTTGTGAAAGGTTTTGAGGATTTTCTAAATTTTTGGAATCTTTTCACAAACATGGCAAAATCATCATCATCCATCTCGATGAGTGATGAGGTTGATATGGAAGGATCAGTGGTTTGATTGGATGTGGATGGTTTCTCTTCATGTTCCACTACGCACATAGAAAGCGATTTGGTTTTCCTTCTATCTCTTCAATATGATTTAATTTAAGTTCATAGACTCTAAGATTGGCATACAAGTTACTTAATGACCAAGTACCCAATACTTTGGAGTCTTCTAGAGAGGTAGCCTTATTTACCCATCTAGAACCTAAAGCGGATAGGAAAGTCATATTGATTTCCTTATCGGTTAAAGTTTTACCAAGAGATCTACAAGCATTAACTACCTCAACATAGCGATCGTAGGTTTGACGCAAGGTTTCGTTGGGTTTTCTCGTTGAAGTTGTTGTAGGATCTTTCAACAAAGGTATAATTTGTTTTCCTTGCACTCTTCATCACCTTCGAGGTAGCTCTCTATGGCATCCCACATCTCGCTTTGCAGCTTTGAGGTACATCACTTTCGTAGAGTTGATACGGGGAGGGTTCCGTAAATGATGAACCTCGCCTTGTCCGTCCAAGGCAACTATTCTCTTCTCTTCATCCGACCACTCATCTTTTGGCTTTTTGACCTCTGGAGTTTCAAAGATTGGTGGTTGCATCGGTGTTAGCCTTCATTGGAATTAGAGGGCCATCGATCACGCATTCCACCAAAGATCTCATCTATGGTTTCCAAATGAATAAGCATTCGGCACTTCCGGATGTCAAAGTGGTCTTCGTCCAACATTGGAATGTGTGAATAGTTAACATTAGTCATTGTCTTTGAGGTTGCCATATCGAATCGGAACACAAGCCGTTAAGCTTGAAAAACAAAGTGGTTTTAAAATGTGTTTGCTCGATACCACTTGTTGGTCCCAAAGGTGGCAACAAGGGTGAAAATACAACTAGAGGGGGGGGTGAATAGTCTTAAAATTTTTCGCCCTCGTTTAAAAACTAAACCTCTTGCTTACAAGATCCTCTTGCAGCTGATAATAGACTGCAAGTGAAAGTGTAAAATGCACAAATGAATATTTAGAGTTACAAAGTGGTTTTGATAGAGGAGGTTTGTAAAGCGGTTTTAACAAAGTAGTTGGTACGTGCGGTTTACAAACAAGTGAGGTTTTGACAATGTTAACTCCAAACACTATTTCACAATAATGGATATCTAAATAAAGATCAAACAGAGACAAAGATAAATAATGAGTAAGCACAAGAAATATAATTGCGTAAAGTAAGAACACGCTATTTGGAGTGGTTCAATCGATAAACGATCTACGTCCACTACCAAGATGGTTAGTCTTGGATTTCTAAGAGAGATTTTATATTAAGTATTTGAGAGATTACAAAGTAAAATAAAATCTTTACTATGAAGAACAAATCCAAAACTATAACCGGTGTATCTCAAGTGTTTAATCTATGTGATTAGAACAAGTGAGGTGAGTGTGTGAGAACAAGATCAAGGCTCTTTAGATCTGTGAGATGTAGAGCACAATGATTCTTGATTGTGTTAAGGCTTGATTTCTGGGCTAGGAATATTTCTTGAAGTATGAAGATGAAGATTCAAAGGGTTGAATAATTTCGGCGTAGCTTCAACTTCTATGAACACGGAATTTCTCAATTTTTCAAGCAATCTTCAAATGGTGAAGATTAGGGGTATTTATACCCAAGCATCCAAAATGTAGCCGTTGGACACAAAATGTTGAAGGACAAGACTTGATGCTTTCTTATTGGTCCACAAAGAACCACTTTTGTCCTTTGGTACAAGAGTTGCGAGATAAAGCCGATAATGCTCCACTGCAAGCAATGAGGTTTGGACACCTGTCACCTTTTCAAGATCCTTGCAGATCTTCTCCGACTTTGAATCACGTGACAAGATAAGGTGGTTGACATTGGATATTGCTGATGTGGATCACAAAGTCAAAGAGCGGTTCACTTCAAGTCTCAATCATTGGGGGCGGTTCTGGAGTACAGGCGGTTTGACAAGTGCGGTTGGTAACTCCAGTGAGGTTGCAAAGTGCGGTTGATAACGAGCTGCAAGGTGCGGTTCATCATAGGGCGGTTGCACTTGAGTAGTTCAAGAGTAGTTTCAAACAAAGGATTTCACCAAGCAAATGCTAAGGGCGGTTTTGCTAGGGCGGTTCCAAAGAAGCGGTTTGAAACTTCTGAACTGCAACTCTCAATTCCAATGAGTCTTGTGCCAGTCTTCAAGCCTAAATTTAACCTAATCTATAAAATGGACTTAACTAAAAAATTGAAGTCTAAGCTTCATTACATAGGGTCCTAAAGTCCTTAAAATAGACAGGAGGTTATGGTATCAATCAAATCTAATACAAAAATGGGAGGGTTAAAACATGCATACCCAACAGGTTACAAGGAGCTATTACAATAACAAAAAATTATATTACCTTGAGTAAACACATATATAGTATCCCAACACTAAGATATAATCAAACATCAGAGTTGGCACAGAAGCGTGGTGGACTTGAAAACCTAAAATTTCTAAGACAAAATCACCCAAAAACAATTTTACAGGTAGAAAATGAAACCTTAAATTTACTCACAAACAAGCTAACACAAGAATTAGAAAAAGGAAAAGATATAACGAAAAGCATAAATCATCCTATAATCCTACATTTAGAAAAAATAGGATTAATAGGGGAAGATATTACAAATTCAAAAGACACATACACATGCAAATTTAAAATAAAAAACCCTGATATTACAATTAGAACAGCTAATATAGAATACAGTCCATTGGATAAAGAAGAATTTAAGATCCAAATTCCAGAAATGATAAAACAAAAGTTAATTAGAAAATCAGAAAGTCCACATAGGTCAGCAGCTTTTTTGGTAAGAAACCACAGTGAGATTAAAAGAGGAAAAGCTAGGATAGTCTACAATTACAAAAGACTTAATGATAATACAAAAGATGATGAGTACAATATACCTAATAAAGATTCTTTAGTCAACTTAATTCAAAGAAAAAATATTTTCTCAAAATTTGATTTAAAATCAGGATATAATCAGCTTAAACTAGAAGAGCAATTCAAGCCATGGACAACATTCACATGCTCTGAAGGACAGTTTGAATGAAATGTTTTAAGTTTTGGACTTAAAAACGCTCCCTCAATATTTCAAAGATTTATGGATAATATATTTCTAAAGTATGAATTTTGTATGGTATATATAGATGACATTTTAGTTGCTAGTGAAACAATACAGGAACATGAAAAACATTTAAAACAAGTTTTTAACGAAATAAAAAAAACATGGAATTGTAGTTTCAAAAAGAAAGATGGAGCTTTTTAAAAGAAAAATATCCTTTTTAGGATTAGAAATAGGGAATGGAAAAATAGAACTACAGTAACATATTTCAATCAAAATTATTGAATTTCCAAAAAAATTTAAAAATTTAAAACAAATACAAGCATTTTTAGGATTAGTAAATTATGCTAGAAAATTCATACCAAATTTATCAAAATTAGTAGGACCATTATACAGTAAAACAACAAAAAATGATCAACGAAATTTCAACAAAGAAGATATAAAACTAATAAAAGAAAGAAAAGAGGTGATAAAAAAGATTAAACCATTAGAATTACCACTAGTAAGTGATTATATTATAATAGAAACAGACGGATGTAAAGAAGGATGGGGAGCCGTTCTTCTTTGCAAAACGAATAAATATGAACCAAAAAATAATGAAAGGGTGTATGCTTATTCAAGTGGAAATTTTAAGAAAACAGGGTCAAATTAGATCAGCTTAGATTATGAAATACATGCATTAATAAATGCATTAGAAAAATTTAAAATATTCTTAAATAAAGAATTTACAGTACGAACAGACTGCAAGGCTATAGTTAAATTCATCAAAAATGATCAAAGTAAAAAAGTAAATAGAACTAGGTGGATTAATTTACAGAACATAATACAAGGAAGTGGATACATTATAAATTTTGAACATATAAAAGGATAAAATAATACTATAGCAGATATCTTATCAAGAAACTTGAACATGTTATGTCATGGATAAGCAAAACAGAATGAAGAAAATATTACATCCTCAGACAGAAAAAGCCAAAGCTATGGACACATCCGACAGCGAAAGTAGAAAGACAGAAAAGACAGAACATTCCTCTTACAGAAGGCCATCTTGGGAGGTAATTCAAAACCCTCTTATTATCAACAAAGTTGGATCACAGCAAGCTGGGCCTAGTTCGATAAAATTTCGGGTTGACAAAAATTTCATACCAAGGGCCCAAGCCCAACAAAAAACACTTATTTTTGGGCCAAACACACTACCCGTTTGTACAGATGAAAATAAAAAGTTCAGACCTATTTTCGGAATGAACCTAACAGAGCGACAGGAGTGTTTACTTGATAATTTGTGGCATATACAGACATTTCCAAATGAATCCACAAAAAAGGTACAAATTTTAAATGCTCTGGGATATTTCTTTCTGAAAACATCCCAAAAAACCCCAGAGAAACCCATAACCAAAAGATTTTTACACTATATTGTCCTTCGTGGAACAAAAGTGGGAATTTTCAATAGATGGGAAACAGTTGTTAAACATATACAGTGCACGAACCCGCTGTACAAAGGGTTCCATAGTTTTTCAGAAGCCATGTACACATCTAGAGAACACTTTGGGCTCAATACGTTTTTCATAGAGCCTGAAGAAAAAAACATTTTCCGAAATTACAAAAGAAAGTCAAGAACAAATCATCAAAAAACAGGAAGAGGTTATTGCAACCTTACAAAAACAGCTTCTTCTTCAAAAAGAAAAGAAACCTCAAGATATACAGATACAAATTGAGAATAAAATGCTAAAACAACAGGTAGCCATTCTTGAAGAAAGATTACAGAATCAAAAGTCAGCAACAAGTGAGCCTATGATTAACAGAGATTTCAACAGTTTCAAAGCTCGTATCCTTGACATCCCATGGAGACAAACACTACAGCCAGTCTTAGATCAATTCAAGGAGCTCGATGAAATTGTTTCCAAGAAAATTTGTGTAGGATTCCCTTTAATCCTATATAAATTACAGCAAATGATAGTACAGATTGTTTTTCGTGAGTTAAAATACACAGGAGTGAAGGTAATAGAAAGAATAAACAGTGAGGGAAGAGATACAGGAGTGTTACTCTTACAGATAGACCTATTCAAAACAGACATGCCACAGGAACTGATCACTCAATTCTACCATTACGGTATGATTGATTATGTTCAATTTAGGTTAACCCCTAAAACAGAAAAAATCATCAACAGTTTCGGAGAAAAATTCACAATAGTGGCAGGCAACATTGTCACCCAGTCATATCCAAAGGAGGTGGGATGTAAAATTTTTGCATCCTTTCCTGAAGCAGACAGTCACACCTACAGACCATCCAGAAAAAAAATATTTGTGAGTAGTGAAATCAAAGATCAAGAGGTGCTAGAAATGGCAGTAAAGATTGAAGAAAGCATTGATTTTTCGAGCCTTTTTTGGCTTCATGATCAAGAAAGTGAGGCATATAGAGAAGAAAATATGTTAAACAATTATCACAAAGAATTTGTTAAAGACTATCAAAAAACACCTGATCTCCCTAGGTTTTTTCCTTGGCCAAAATACAAGCTCATGGCAGAAGGACATTATACCCAAATCTGAGCAACAGACAACTGGAACATGCTTCTCCCTTTCATTGGAGAAGGAGACAAGCTAGTACAGGACCACATAGTCAACAGAGATGAACCATGGCCAGAACCGGAGGATGATTACATGCAAGATGCACAGTCAGATGGTGGTGACACCGTCCCAACAATCGACAGCACATACAGAGACTTCTAGAAACAGACGCAAGCAATGACGAAGGGCGGCTAAGCAAACAGACAGTAGGAATCAACTTTTCCATAGTGGAGCCGAAAGTAGCCAAAATCATGACAGGGGAATCCACTTTTTCAACAACTTTAATATAATGGGCATCTACTTTAATTACTTTAATTTAGATTGTCCATTTTAGTCAAAAAGTATAGTCAGGAATTTTTCGTTTTTATCTTTTTTAAATGTAAAGTTAGGAATTTGTCATTTTCATCTTTTAATGGCATACTAGCCAGTTGTATAGAATCTTTTGCCTTTTGTAATATAGTTTAGGTAATCGGTGATAGTACTGGCTATATAAGTTATTGTAGAGGGCTATAAAAACCCTCCTCCTCTTTATTTGTAAGTCCGAGCAAAAATTTTATAAAACCCATCTTTTGCAAGAAAAACTTCATGGTAGCTTAAAAATCTTTTCGACCCCCTTAGTTCCATAACTTAAAATTCTTCAACTACCTTCAGTACTTCATACTATAGCCCTTACCTTATAAAAAAAAATCCTGTTTATAAAGCTACCTTCCGCTTGCTACTCCAATACCTCTGAACACTATTGTAAGTATTTCAATTATGTTTTGTTAATTATGTTTTGTGTTCTATGTTTTATACGTTTTAAATTATATCGTTTTTAATATATTAATATGGTTTAACGGAAACATAAAAATCCGCCATACCCCCCTTTTATGTGTATATATATATATATATATATATATATATATATATATATATATATATATATATATATATATATATATATATATATATATATATATATATATATATATATATATATATATATATATATATATATATATATATATATATATATATATATATATCAATTTTTACAATTTTTTAGATTATAATTTTTATGCTATTTTTCTGTCTTTAATATTCGATTTTGATTTAATTTTTGTTTTATGTTTGGCTATGATTTTGGTTATGAAAATTTCATTAATCATATTCATTTCTTTTTAAGTAAATGTATGTGTTTAGTTTTTTAATACACAATATTAATTATTTTATTCCTAAACTGTTTTGTGGATAATCTCCATGCTCAAGTGGCTGGTCGTTGTGGTCCTGTTCCTACTGCTCGACTGGGCAATTGATTGTTGCATTACCTCCCAACAGGTTTTGTTGGGGCTGCTGTTGTTGCTGGAGGGCAGCAATTCTCTGACGAGCTACCTGGATTTGCAAAAGAAGGTCCAGCTCTTGGGTGGCCTGCTCTACAACAATCGGTGGGGGAGCGACGGCGTGGCCATTTTTCGCGGGGACTTCCATTTGTGCTTCATTAGTTCCTTAGCCACGATGTTGTGCGAACGTGTTTGCGGTTGGCCCTTGGGGCACATTGGCGTTGCCTCCTTGACAAAGGGCAGCTGCTTGGGCTCAAGTCAGAAGAACTCCGGCGCTGTTAGTGGGGGGCTAACGGTGGCAAATTAGGGTTTTGAAGTTGCACAGGAGGTTTTCTATACGGGTGATTGTCGCATGTTGCATTAAACACTCCAGGGATGGTGGCGTTTCCTTAAGCGTTGTTGGCCTAACCTGTTTGAGAAACCATGATTCTCGTTGGAATCTGGAAAATTGTGGCCGAAACTTCAAGTTTTGCGGCTTAATTAGAAGCAAATTGGTCGTTTTCCGAAAATAGAATCAAACTGATCAAGCCAAAATTGTATTCGGGTCAATCTAGCCGAAATTAGCGGATGGATCTGTGAATTTGCCTCAAATAAGCCTGAAACAGATGAACAAACAATAAAACTAAGTCGGGGCTCCATCGACGAAGGCCCTACGGCGTGAGAGTAAGTATATGATTGAGAGAATAAGAAAAGAATCAAGAGAAAGAGATTAGAGAATACAAATTGACCTGATTTTGAAGATATGATCTCTTATTTATAGGTGATAGGCTGAGTAATTCTCAAGAATAGGGATTAGAATTGAAATTGAATTAGGAAAGTGAATCTTGACCTAGATTAGAGTCCTGCATAGCCAGAATCCTTGTGTAAATAGGATTATCCGAGCGCAACCCTGCTTGGTCGAAGGGTCTTCTGCTCGGCTTGGATCGAGGACCGAGGTCTGGATCATGTTGATGAGTGTCTCTCGTAAGATTTGCTCGTGCTCGGTCGAACAACGAGCTCGCCCTTTGAGTCATCATCAATTGGCCCATCATGTACCTCACGACACCTAGGGGGGTCTGGTCCCGAGCTTGTGCTCGTTGGCTAAGGTCTCCCCGACAAGCATATCCAAGAGAGTAATTGGGCCTTCGGGCATACCCTAGCAGACCTCCGCGGGCTTGAACCGAGCAGATACTTGAATTAATCCTTTCAATTTTGAAACGGAAGGAATAGATTCTGAATTTCTTTTTTCTCAAAACTTATTTTAAGTTGGCTGATGATATAAATAATAGCACTTTAAATTTTTAAGTAACTATTTTTTTTTCAAAAAAATAATAATAATAATTGTGTACAGGGAGTTTTGCTTATATTACATAGCATGTGTGCTCATTTATGCAACGTGATTGAATTTATTTTTCATTTTTTTTTAAATGATCAATGACAGAGGAATGAAGAAAATGAATGCAGTTAATGAAGAGAAGTTTTTGAAAAATGTAGAAGTGAATAGGTGAGGCGATGTGTTTTAGGGCAGCGACGTGTTATTTAGGAATTAATCTATCCGTTCTAAAATACTTGGAGTTAATATGGGTGAAAGTTTTTGTTCTAAAATATTTGCAGTCTTACATTTAAAAAAAAAAAATTAATACACTTTGCTTAAATTAACATTATTTTTATGATTAGTTAGTTGTTAGGATAATAGCATTAAATTATTTAGGTATTTGAAATTTTTTAAGGATAATTTATTTTATTTGATATAAATTAATTAATTTTTTTTTAATATGTGTGAAATATTCTAAAATTACAAATATTTTATGACGGAGGGGATAGAATCTGTGGCTTATTTTGTGCCTATTTATATGCAATTACTAGTAAAAGCCCGCGTCCGTGGACACGTGATATTTTTTTAATTAAAAGTGAGGGCAAAATGGGAAAGAGACAACTTAGTGAGGGTAAAATGGAAAAAAAAAATTGGCACTATTCATACAACTATTTATCCCACTTCCCTCATTTATACTATAGATGAGGGTAAAATGGGAAAAAGCCTTTTGACACTATTCATACAACCAAGGTTTTAAAAAGCGCTAGGCGGATGCTAGGCGGCGGAGCCGGGCCTAGCGCCTAGGCGGAGACTAGTAGGGATTAGTCGGGATTAGTCGGGACCTAGGCGGGGCTTAGAACTAGGCGTTGGAGAGGGGCCTAGCGCCTAGGCCCCGGGATTAGTCGGGATTAGTCGGGACCTAGGCGGGGCTTAGAACTAGGCGTTGGAGAGGAGCCTAGCGCCTAGGCGGGGCCTAGGTGCCCTTAGGCGGGGTCTTTTAGAGCACTGCATACAACTATTCATCCCACTTCCCTCATTTATACTATAGACTAGTAAAAGCCCGTGTCCGAGGACACATTTTTTTTTTTTTTTAATTTAAAAAAAAAAATTTAAGGGCAAAATGGAAAAGGGACAACTTAGTGAGGACAAAATGAAAAATTTGACCATTAAAACTGTTCATTGTACTGTAGCAAGGACAAGTTCCCATTTATACTATAAATTAGTTGAATTTATTTGCATTCCTCACCCACTTTTCTCTCTTATTTCACAAAATCTAGGGAGAAACGCGTTTCTCCATAAGTTATGGAGAAAGCTGTCCCCGACATCGCGCGACAGAATTTAGATAGCCGTAAACCCATGAAAGTGATATCAGGAAACCTTCAATGAATATCCGTAAAACCTTCAAAATGTTTGGATATACATTTGAAGGTTTCTAGATATCCGTAAACCTTCAATAGCAATTTACGGATATGCCCTAACACATTTCTGGATATGCACCTGAGTTTTCCTGATATGCACCTGAGTTTCTCGATATACATTTCACATCCTTTGGCTATCCAATACTGAAAGCACGGATATCAATTGCAAAGCTTCTGGCTATCAAATGCAAAAGCCTTCCGGATATCCGTAAGCTTTTGTCTGTCAGGTTTTTTTTTCCTGGTTATCAAATGTAAAACTTCTGGCTATGAAAAACACGTTTCTCCATAGTTATGGAGAAACGCGTTTCTCACAGACGCACTCCTCTTATTTAAGTTATAGCAAATTTACGTTGGGTTTTGTTTGTTTTTTTATTCTTTCAGATAATTCATCAACCTTTAAAAAAACAACTCATTAAAAATTTAGCAATAAGCAGTAAATCATGATCCATGCGTGGGTTTAATGTTATTGGGTTTGGTTGAATTTTTTTTCTATCTTTTCTCTTTCTATTTTCTTCCCTTTTTCTTTTTTTTAGTATCCGTTTGTTTGGTGTAAAATTACTTACGGAAAATAATTTCTTGTAAAATATTTTTTGGAAAATAAAAATATTTTTCAAAAAATAAGATAAACATATTTTCGACTGTTTGGTAAGAAAAATGTTTTACAATTTTTTTTATTTGTTTAATGAAAATATTTTTCAATAAAAACACAATTTTAGATAAGTTGAAGAGATAGAGTGGGGTAGGGTAATGCAGGTGGGGTGGTATGGTAGGCGGTGGGAATTAGTAGGTGCAAGGTGGGTGGGGTGTGGGGTGTGGGGTAGGATAGGGTAGGGTGGTGAGAAAAATATAAAGGGTAAGATAATTGTAGGTTATGGTGTATGGTGGTGATGGTGTAGGGGTGGGGTAGGGTAGGGTAGGGTAGGGTGGTGAGAAAAATATAAAGGGTAAGATAATGGTAGGCTATGGTGGTGATAGTGTAGGGGTGGGGTAGGTGTGGGGTAGGGTGGGTAGTCGAGAGGGTGGGGGGTAGGTTGGGTGGCCGAGAGTAGGGGAGTGGGGTTGGGTGGGAGAGTTGTTAAAAAAAAATTAATTATAAGTAAAAAGTTTGATCGTGTGAGGGGGTTGGTGGTTGGTGGCTGGTTTGGTGTGGGTAGTGATGGTTGTTAAAAAATAATTTTAATATTAATAAAAAAATTGCTTGGGAGTATGAAAGTTGTTAAAATATAATTTTAAAATTAATAAAAAAATATTTTTTTTAATCTTGAGTTGGCGTTGGTGGTGGGAGTGGGGAGTTGTTAAAAATAAATTTAAAACGATTTTTTTTTACCCGACCGAGGGGGGGGGGTGTCAGGGGGCAGGAGGCAGGGGGTGGTGGTGGTGAGTGTAGTTGGGGTGGGGATAGTGGTGGTGATGGAGGAAGAATTATAAAATCTAATTTTAATATAAATAATTTTTATGAGAGGATGGATAGGGCGTGGTTAATGTGTGGTGGGTAACGTGTAGGCGTATGAAAAGTTAGGTGTCTGTTTGAGGGTGTTAACATTTTTCGAAAAATGTTTTAATTAGAAAAAATTTGTAAGTTATTTTATTTAGAAAAGTGGGAAAAATATTTTTCATAAAAGATTTTCTCCATTTTTCAGAAAATATTTTTCTCCAAACAAACAAACGGAGCCTTAATGTAGGTTTTTTAACTAATCTTTTCTCAAATAATTCATTTAAAAAAAATTCCCAAAATGACAACCCTTTCAAACTATTTGCCAAAATGACAATTTTTTTAAAACTCGCTACTAGATCTGACGAGTGCATATTTTTCTCACTCAAATTCGCTACTTCAAGCTCAATTTTATTATTGATATTTATTAAAATTTCATTAAAAAAAAATAAATTAAATCGCTACTTTTGAAAGTAGCGATTTCAATCAAAGTAAAGATTACTTCACCGTCCCACCTTAAATTGCAAAACAATCGTTTTGATACGAAAATTATGTCTTGATAAATAAAGAAAATTAAGAGTATTTTGAAGAAAAAAAATCTACTTAATTAAAAAATTATTTTCTTCATTTCCAAAATGACTATTATTTTCGTCCCAAAATGAATAACTAAAAAAACGATACTACTCTTTTTGTCCAAAAAATAAATATTACTTCCTACGTCCCATATTTTAGAAAAGAATACTATTTCATTCGTTTAAAAAATCAATGTTATCACCTTTGTCCCAAAATAATTAATTTTTTATTATCATTTAGGACAATTTTTTTTTTATCGAGAACATATATTTTGGGAAGAGTAGTATTCATTTTATGGAAAAAAAAAGTAGGATTATTTTTGAGAAAATTATGCCCTAATCACTCAATAATTCTTAATATACCTCATAAGACAGCTTATTTCCTAATCTACCTCCTAATCCTAAAAAATATTTTCTCCTACCATATAATCCCTCACCTAATTTAAATAATATAATTACACCCCTCCCCACCCACCCTCCCTGTCACACACACACACACTTTCTCTCTCACACACACTTTCTCTCTCTATGAATCTCTCTCCGGTCACCACTTCCGGCGAACTCCTATCCTCCGGCCACCCCTCCAGTCCCTCCCCAACTCCGGCGAACCCCTCCCCTCCTCCACTTCCGGCGAACGTCACCCCCAACTCCGGCGATCTATTACTCCGACGACCGTCCACCTCCTCAACTCCGGCGACCCTCTCCCTACCCTCTCCGGCCATCCCTCTCCTCTGCGATCGAGCTTCCTTCAAGTTATCCATCTCCGATGCCGTCTATCTGCAGATCCGGTCAACAGCTCAGGCGTATCTACATTTCCAAATGACATCTCCGCCTGGCCAGATTTACAACAGCTACCTAACTTCCTCTGGTCCGTTCTTTAGCAACATCAAGCGAGCAGTTCCACCGTCTAACGCCGAAAAAAACCTTAGATCTACCTCTCTTCGTACCGGTAACGCCGACGACTCTACAACTTATAGCCAGATCTGGAGCAGCCTTGGCCTCCACCATTTCTTTTCTGATAAATCTTTGGGTAACTTGAGTCTTCTCAGAATTGATTCCGGTGTATAAAATGACCGCCTTGTTTCCAGGGAGAATTGTGACTGAACCAAATCAGCAACTACTGATGTCAAATGGTTGTTTCAATGTCTTTTAGTACTGATTTGGTCTTTTGATAAATTTATCTTCTCCTTGTGCATTATTTTTGTATTTCTAAATATATTGCAATGTAACTTGGACCACTTCAATTTTGGAATGAAACTTTGTTTACTTCAGCAAGACATGCTTTTGGATTCTCTCTAAACCTGAATGTGTTTTGATGCTTTTTATCTGCTAGTGGTCTTATTTCACTGATATCTTTAGGTTAAGGGAAGTTCATCTGTAATTAGTAATGAGGTTGAATTAGTTATCTAAGAAGAGTACTTATATCTAAGACTGAAATCACCTGTTAACCACACAAGAAATTGATGTGAAATTTCTGCTCCCGAAGTCGAAATCTTGACAGTATATGGAATCCAACCACTTTAGATTGAACTGAATGAGGTTGAAGTAGTTCTCTAAGAACGCTTATGAGGAACCCTTAACGTCAATGCAATGTGTTTGAGACTTTAGAAGTATGCTTATAACTTCAATGCTAATACTCCTTCTGTTCCAATGAGTGTAGAACTTCAATGCTAATACCAAGTTCACCTTTAGCAACTATTATGTCTTAGTTTTCAGATGCAATGATGTAATGTGATGATATAGAGTACTTATTTTTCTATACTGGTAAGAGTGCTCAAAAGTCATCTTCCGTAATATATATATATACTCCCTCCGTCCCGGAACTTACTTCACAAACACTGTTTGCACTGGTTTTAAGGAGGGAGTATTATATTGAAAGTGTTGTGAGTGTGAAAATAAAATAGGAGAGAGAATGAGTGGAGAGAATAGTAAATTATAATGGTGTTGTGAGTATTAAAATAATGTAGGAGAGAGAATGAGTGGAGGGAATAGTAAAGATTCCTTTCCATTTTAGGTAAGTTTTAAATGTGTGAAGTAAGTTTTGGGACGCCCAAAAGGGAAAGTGTGAAGATTGTTCCGGGACGGAGGGAGTATATATATATATATATATATATATATATATACTATATATATATACTATATATATATTATGAGACGGGTGGAAAAAGTAAATTAAAAATATATATTTATTTTGATATTTATTTTGGGATGGAGGTAGTACTATTTTTGGTCGTCGAAGTTGACGGAGGCCCAACAACTACAACTGAGAACTTACTAATAAGTTCTCAGTTGTTTGGTCGACGAAGTTGGTGGTAGTCGGAGTTGATCGTATTTTTAGTAGAGACAACTGAGAACTTACTGATAATTTAAGTTCTCAATTGTTTCGTCGCCGGAGTTGGTGGTCGCCGAAGTTGATCATGTTCTTAGTAGTTTAGTTGACAACTGATAACTTACTGATAAGTTAAGTTCTCAGTTGTTTGGTCGCCGGAGAGGTCGCCGGAGATGGTGATCGTCGAAGTTGATCGTGTTCTTAGTAGTTTAGTTGACAACTGAGAACTTACTGATAAGTTAAGTTCTCAGTTGTTTGGTCGCCGGAGAGGTCGCCGAAGTTGGTAGTCGCCGAAGTTAATTGTGGTCTTATTAGTTTAGTTGACAACTGAGAACTTACTGATAAGTTAAGTTCTCAGTTGTTTGGTCGTCGGAGTTAATCGTGTTCTTTGTAGTTTAGTTGACAACTGAGAACTTACTGATAAGTTCTCAATTGTTTGCTCGCCGGAGAGGTGCCGGAGTTATTTGTGTTCTTTGTAGTTTAGTTGACAACTGAGAACTTACTGATAAGTTCTCAATTGTTTGGTCACCGGAGAGGTCGCCGGAGTTGGTGGTCGCCGAAGTTAATTGTGTTCTTAGTAGTTTAGTTGACAACTGAGAACTTACTGATAGGTTAAGTTCTAAGTTGTTGGTCGCCGGAGAGGTCGCCGGAGTTGGTGGTCGCCGGAGTTGGTAGTCGCCGGAGTTAATTGTGTTCTTAGTAGTTTAGTTGACAACTGAGAACTTACTGATAAGTCAAGTTCTCAGTTGTTTGGTCGCCGGAGAGGTCGCCGGAGTTGGTGGTCGCCGGAGTTGGTAGTCGCCGGAGTTAATTGTGTTCTTAGTAGTTTAGTTGACAACTGAGAACTTGCCGATAAGTTAAGTTCTCGCTGTTTGGTCGCCGGAGAGGTAGCCGGAGTTGGTGGTCGCCTGAGTTGGTAGTCGCCTGATAATTGTGTTCTTAGTAGTTTAGTTGACAACCGAGAACTTACCGATAAGTTACGTTCTCGCTGTTTGGTCATGGAGAGGTCGCCGAGTTGGTGGTCGCCGCGTTTAAAAAATAAAAAAAAAAAAAAAAAAAAAAAAAAAAAAAAAAAAAGGTCGCCGGAAAAAGTCACCGGAAAAGGTCGCCGAAATTTGTCGCCGGAGTTGATGGTTGCCGGAAGTGTTGACCGGAGAAGATGGGGAGGGGGTGACCTAAGGTGAGGCTGGTTGGAGAGAAATTAAATTGTTAAAGAGAGTGGACTTAGTGAAATTATAGGAGGGTGAACTTAATAAAATGTTGGGTGGGTGTAGTTATTAAGCTAGGGACTAAATGGTTAAGCAAATTAAAAATTGTCTTAGAAAGTAGTATTGTTTTTTTAGAGGGATTATTTGGTAAATGCCTCATTATTTTTTGTTATTCATTTTGGGAAGAAATTACTATTCATTTTTGATACGAAGGAAATAATTTTTTTTAAGAAGTAGAATTTTTTTCATAATATTTATTTTGAGATAGAAAAAATAATACTCCCTCTTAATTTTATCAAGACATAATTTTTGCATCAAAATAATTGTTTTGCAATTTGAGGTGAGAAGAAGAAATATTTTTTTTAAATGATTATCTGACTGAAATCGCTACTTTAAGTGTTTTTTTTTTAATTTTCATAAATATCATAATAAAATTGAAAAAAAAATAAATTCGCTACTTGAAGTAGCAAATTTGAGCGCTTTTGAAAAAATGATTATTTTGCCAAATAGTTTGAAAGAGTTGTTATTTTGAGAAATATTTTTTTTAAATGAATTATTTGAGAAAAAAATTGTTTTTTAACAATCCTTTAATGTAGTTTTTTTTTTTTTATCAAACAACATAAATTTTCATTAATAAGTAAAAAAATGGCACTCCACAACAACTTAATATTCATCCCAACATTGAGAATTTCTAGAAATACGTGTAACTAAAGACATACTGTCTGCCATATCAAAAATGCCTAATTCATCTCGAATAATTCAGCTTAACCTTGAATCAAATATACATTGAGTGCTCTAACGAACGATGACATGTGATATACAAATACTTCTGTAAGCATAAATTGTACATGACCCAACACTGGCATTCAGAAAATTTCCACATGAAAAGTATTTGACATTGAAAACACGAATATTTACTAGATTTTGGTTGGCAATAAATAGTTAACCAAGCGTCTCATCCACTACAACAAGAATAATTACAAACATCAAATAAAAGCTCTCAACACGGGGAGATGACAAAGACTCTCAACGACGGATACAAGACAAAGACTTGACTTAGCAGAGAATACATACTCCCTCCGTCCCAGCCCACTTAAGAAATTTTGAAATGGCACGGGAATTAAGGAATATTATTATAGTATTAGGAGAGAGAATGAGTGGAAAAAGTGTTGTGAGTGTGAAAAATTAAATATGAGAGAGAATGAGTGGAGGGAATAGTAATTATAATGGTGTTGTGAGTATTAAAATAATGTAGGAGAGAGAATGAGTGGAGAGAATAGTGATTTAAGGTTTCCATTTTGGTAATTCTTAAGTGAAGTGGGACGCCCAAAATGGAAAGTTTTCTTAAGTGAGGTGGGACGGAGGGAGTATAATTTAACAAGTAATTAAGGGAAGATGATGATTTTTTAAGAAATTCACAAAATCCACAAAATTACAATAAAAAATAAACAAAATCAACACACAATTATTTGTAATCTCAATATGTTGAGATTTCAAAAAATTGTGTTGTTGAGAATTTGATTGTTGCTAAAGAAAAGAAAGACAATGGACACTGAATAAGTTTTTTCTTTTTTGATATATTAGTTTTTGTTTTCATTGATAATATACTTGCATATTACTGCCTCTGCCCCTGAAAGATTGTCTCATTTGCCATTTTGACTTGTCCAAAAAAGTATGTCTCATTTCTAAACATAGGCATGAATGTTAGTATAAATCTACTAAGGTACAAGAAAGTGAAGCTTTTTCTTAATAATTACAAAATGTACAACATTATTAGTTTAACAGTATTAGTTTAAAGAATAGTTGGCATTCTCCGTTGAGCATTATAATTTTTCTGATATCTATCTATATATAAAAGCAAGAAAGTTGATTTCCCTCTCAAAAGTGTCAACATCAAAGGGCAAAATAGTTCAGACATTATTTCATTCTCTCAAAAGTGTCAACATCAAAGGGCAAAATAGTTCAGACATTATTTCATTAAGGGCAACCAAGTCTTCCAACTTTAAGGTATAGTTGTAATATTCATAAAATCTTAAGATTTTTACAAAAAATGTTTTTTAGATCTTTTAACAAAGGTTTTATTTCAAGACTTCAAAAAGATTTATTTTATAAATATATTTAAAAATTGACCTATAGATATTAAAAATTCATAAATTAAAAATTCATAAATTAAAAATTTATTTATTTTATCCAAAAACCTAATTCAAATAGATGTTGTATTACTATTTCTATATTCAAGTTAAAAAAATTATATGTTAATAATTTATTTATTTTAAGTTTATTTTAAAAAAACATTTGTTTTAGGTTGTTTAATTAAACCTTTTTTAAAATTTTGTATACAACCCATCTAAATAATAAATTATTTTTTATTTTTTTGAAATAATAATTTTAGTCAAATCTAAAAATCAGTATTACAAAAAAAATTCAATTTAGTGTTTTTTAAAAAATATGCCAAAAAATACGGCATGAAAAAGGGGAATATAAATATTATATATTTTTTATATAACGTGTATTATATGTATCATAGTCAAAATTACGTATGTAAAAGTATAGGAAAAATATAATAAATATATATAGGTAAATTGTGAATATTAATTATACATTTACCTAATGTTTTAGAAGTATAATGTATTTATAAAAATATACCTTAACTCTTACGTGAAAAGAAAGGAATAAAAAAATCAAACGTGGATGTAAAAAAATTACACTCTTTATTATTTTTTTAAAAAATGAAAATTATTTATATATTTTGGGACAGATAAAATAGTACTACTATATTAATCTATATACATAAATTTTAAAATATTATATAACAATAACATTAATGAAATATGTAAAAATCAAACGTGGATGTAGAAGTTGAATATGGCTCAAAAACAAAATCACTTAACAAAAATCGAAATTGATGATACTTGAAAGTTTCATGTAATTTGTTTGTTTGGAGAATTACTAGAGTCCAGAGTTTCGAATTGCAGTTAAAGAGAAAGATTGGGAGACTTGGAACTAGGATAGATTAGGCTTTTCCAATCGTTGGCGAAAACTAAGTGACACTATGGGCAAATTACTTCCCTTAATCACCTGTTTCTTACTAAAATTACGCACATATCACGTTCAATACACAATAACTATGTTTTACATCGAAAATATGCGTTTAATTTCATAGCATTGAAAAACGGACGCCAAACGTGAGTATTATTGAATAGAACGGGAATTTATGTATAAAATGTGTTTTGTACAAACTAACTGTGCCTTAAATATAGATTTATTTTAGTGATCTTCAATCTGATATTTGTACTGATAATATAGTTTTCAAAGAAGTGTTTTACAATGTATACAAACATCTCTATTTTCTGTTGTATTTGTATGAATTTTTGTTTTTTATGTGTTAGTAGCTGTTCGTGCATCGCACGGGAGTAACACTAGTAAAATAAAAAAATGCAAATGTACCGCTAATACTCATGAACAGACAGTAGTGTGTCACCCTCATTTCCTATAGCCACACCCTTTGCCTCCCCTTCCTTATTCACACAAATTCAAAAAATTAGAACTAATGATTATATAGGCGCTTTGATTGGTTCATATGTGATCTCAAACATTCAAGGTATGTTTGGCAACTCAATTCCAATCCATTGAATTGGAATTGAAAGGGTTAAATTAGTTCCACGGAATTCATTTTGTTCTTTCAATTCCAAATCCAAGCCTTGGAATTGAGGTTGCCAAACATACCCTCAATATAAATGATGCAAAATTAATTAACAAAAGAGCAATTCTAGAGGCACAAAATCTTATTTACAAAATGAGTTGGAGATATTTTATTGGTTGAATCGATAGTGAATCTGATACACTCTAATTAATAACATCAATAAAATTATTACACCTACGATTTTGTGCCTCTAGTATTATTTTTAATAAAATGCAAGGAGATTTTCTTGTTGAAAATTGGTGATACAATTAAGTAAATATATATACTCCTCCGTCCTTTAATAAATGTTACTTCTTTCTCTTTTAAACGTCTCATAACAAATGATCTATAATACAATACATGAAGCTTTTAACCGCCTCTTATCTGGGGTATAAGTGGTGATCAAGATTGAAAGTTAGAAAATGAATCCGACGACTGAAATTCCTTCTCCCTCCCACTACTCCTTTAACTCCCCACTACTACATATTAAGTCTTTCCTCTTCTTCTGCCCTCTTCCCTCAAACACACACACACACACACAAAAAAAAAAAACGAGTTGCTAACTCTCTATTTTCCCTCCCATGATCTCTTCTCTCCCTCCTCCGTCAACCACTTTACCCTTTTATCTCTCACAATTTCCTCTAAATTGCAATTTTCAGGCCTGTTGATTCTTAATTTGTTGAAGATATGGGTGGGTTTGAGGTTGTAGACGATGAAGGAATCGAAAGAAGGTTGTGGGTAAAATCAAGCAACAATTCGATTTTTGTTATCTATACCCCTTTCATTGTTTGTTTGACTTCTGATAAATTTGATCATCAGTTGTTTATCCACTGTCTTACTCAGCATCTCCTCTTTCTTCAAGATTCAATCAAAGCGTAAGTCCCTCTCTTTCTTACTTTGTATAGAATAAATTAATGGTGCATGCCATCTGTTGTGTTTTTGTCTAAGTGAAATTGATTTATGATTTGGGGTTTTTACAGGTATGAAATGGCAGAAGATTGCGCAGAAGATGATGATGACAAGTCTTTGATTGGCAAGTTAAGAAAACGGGCTTTGAAGCAGATCCACATGTACAAAACGATTCTCCAAGTAATCCTTACACCTAATTGCTCTCCTTCCTCTATTTGTGCTAGATATTAGTATGCATATGTTTACTGCAACAAATTGTGTACTACCAGCAAGTTGTTTGACTGTATTATTGATCATCAGCCAGCCAAAATTTTGACCATGATTACTGTGAAATTGCTTTGTCCCTTTTAAGTTTTTGTTTATTTTTTAATCTAAGACTAGCTTAAATTGAACATCTGATCAAATGAAAGAAACAAGGAAAATATAAATTATACATTTGATCAAATGAAAAAAGAAGGAAAAGACTGATATCATATCAGCATGTACACCACCCGGCCAATGCCAATCTGTCGAACACGAGGGTACGCTTCAAACATCCTCTTATATCGTTCACTTTTTTGTTTTCCCCCCTTTTGAGTTTTTTGTCTGAATTATCATCTTTTCAGTTTCATTTAGCTTTCAATATTTTATAAGTTGATTTTGGTTTGCAATCTCTAGAATTTGGATCTGGGTTTGATTTAGGAAATTTTGAACTATGTTTGGGGCAGAATCTAGTTTGACGATGATTAGATAATCTAAATGATCATGATTAAGATGAATTATCTTGCAACTAAGGCTCCGTTTGTTTCGGGGAAAATAACTTCCGGAAAATGATTTCCTGGAAAATGTTTTCCGGAAAAGGAAAACATTTTCCGAAAATGTGGAAAACGTTTTCCGGAAAATGAGGAAGATGTTTTTCTGAAAAACAACTTCCTTAGAAAAATGGGGAAAATGGGAAATTCCGGAAAATGAAGATGTTTTTCGGAAAATTATTATTATTATTATTACTATTATTTTATTATTATTATTATTATTTTATTATTATTATTTTATTATTTTATTATTTTATTATTATTTTATTATTATTATTATTATTATTATTATTATATTATTATTATTTTATTATTATTTTATTATTATTTTATTATTATTATTATTATTATTTTATTAGCATTTTGTTATTTTTATTATTATTATTTTATTATTATTTTATTATTATTATTTTATTATTATTTTGTTATTATTATTAAAATATTATCCATCCACTTTTTTTACACCATTTTCCGGAAAACAACTTCCTTAGGAAAAATCCGGAAAACGTTTTCCTTAGAAACGGCGGAAAATGTTTTCCGAAAAACATTTTCTCCATTTTCCGGAAAATGGGAAAACGTTTTCCGGAAAACAAACATGTTTCGGGGAAAATGGGGAAAACGTTTTCCGAAAAATTACCAAACACCGGAAAATGGGGAAAACGTTTTCCGGAAAACGTTTTCCTCCCATTTTCCTTGAAACAAACGGGGCCTAAGTAAATATATTGAGGTAGTAATTTCAGTGAAAGATAGGAGAATTGCCTATACTAGACTTGGGAAGGTAGATATATGTTCTTCCTTGGTTAGAAGTTATGATTGACGATTTTATGTTATTAAGTATGAGTGCTCTTGATGATGAAGAGGGGGATGATTTGCTTTCGGTGTTCTCATCCTTGACTTTTAGATTAAACTTCTATGTTCAGAGACTTGGTTTGAATTGATGATTTTGAGTGTGATGTAGGTCTTTTGACCATGAAGAAGAGTTTGACAATAAAGTTACAAGATTTCGTAGTCAGAATGGTCCATTATATTTTTATTTTCTTTTATTGTCCCTTCAAAAATTATGGAGATTATCATTCTCTTGTGCCAAAGAGCTCTAGCTCAATGGGCATTAGATATACCTTTCCATAGGGAATGTCAGAGCTTCAATCCCCACCAATGTCAGATTTCACTGTCCAATTGTTACTTTTGTAATAAGTCAAGCTGTTAATTAATAAAAACCCCATGGAAAAGATTATCATTCTCTTCTTTCTAAAGTGAAAGAAGTATTCCTTTGTAAATATAATTGCGTACACAGTTATTTCCTCAAATGTGAGAAACAGTTGATGCTAAGCAACCAACTCATCTAAAATCTTAAGCTTTTAGAGACAACAACAACTATGTATATCATACTCCAACACTAACACTCCCCCGCACATGCATATGTAGATTTAGTATAGGGGTGCAATTGGTATAGGGCCAATACGTACCCTTTTTTTATTTTTTTTAGGATAAATGAAAGCGGGAAGACTTGAACCGTTGTCCTTGCCAAACCTTGAGCTATGATACCATGTTAATCAACCAATTCATCTAAAAGCTTAAGCTTTTAGAAAGAGTACAAACAATATATATCATGATCTAATATTAACAGTTGCAATTGTGGCTGCTTTAGAATTTGCTTTGTATAAACTTTTTTGTATAGTTAAGATGCTTTATGAATCCCATGAAAGTAAAACTTCTTATTGTTTGTTTAATAGAAATGGTCTCTATGCTTTGGGCTTTATGGATGATCACTATCCAGTTCGAAGTGCATTTTCCCTTCTTAATCAGGCAATGACAAGATTTTCTTAATGATTATTGTAAGTAGGGACCAACTAGATATCAGTATTAGCCAAATCATTGTGTAGACACCCCATTATGAACCCATGAAGCACATTTATATCGCTCTAAGTCTCGCCTTGAGTCAAGAAGTAGAAATCCACCATTTCGTCATGTTTCGTTAAGTTTTGACTAACGACCGTTAGTTTGGGACTAAAATGCATACGAAATAACGAGGGAATGGCAGAATTGTCCACAGACTACCTTATCTCACGCGGAATAGCGTGTCTCACGCGAGATAAAGGAGTTCTCCAGACCTGCAGACGGCAGTTTCCTCGTCGATTTCAACCTCTTTCGGGACAAAACCCCCATATTTACTGGTTTCTCTCCCTGAAAGATTCTTGTAAATCACCCCTAAAATCACCTAAAGTTTGTTTGTCAACCTTGTTGATAAACAAACATCGAAGCTCGAATCAAGGACTGAGGCGAAGCTCTGTCCGAGTCAAGGTTCAACTCTAAACTTGAGTCGAAACTCTGTCCGAATTACTTCACGCAAGGTAATCTTCCTTTCCCTTTCTAATTGATTGTTAGAGTGGTATAAATACATTGAATCTAGGATCAGCCTAGAGCCTCTCCAAATCATGGGGATGGTCTCGAAGCAATCGATCCTATATTCCGTTTAACCTCGTTAAATGGATCGTTATTTTATTTATTATTTAAAATATTTTCCTTCTTTGAAAACCTCTCTCTTTTTTAGCAAGACCGATCTCTGGATTTGGTGGAATGGGTGCTCCTTGACCTTCCCATTCCATAACCTAAGCCCCAAACCCAAAATCTATTTTCAAATGGTTTTTCTATGTTTCCAAACGAATAATATAGGTGGCGACTCAAAAAGATGTCACAAAATTCACGCATCGCTACAGTGGCGACTCCGCTGGGGATTGTAAATATAAAGAGGCTTAAACTTGCGTCAAAAATAAAAGAGAGGTATTAAAAAAATAATAAATAAATTCAATTTTTTCTTATCCAGACCAGGCATATCTCGCACGAGACACCCTGTCACGCGCGAGATATTGCTTCGGCAATCAGGTGTATTCTGGTTTTCCCTGTTCGTCTCAAGGTCCAAGACAAGAGTCGAACAAGCAAGGGGGATCCCAGAATTCATTATCTGCAGAGTTCCCTCATCTTAAGGCCTCCCTTAAGATGCAGAACTCGAATCCGTATTTGATTTAAATAATTGATTGTTATTTATAAACTACGTGTGATTGGGTTTTATTTTATTAAAGTCCGGTCCATTGGGGATTCGGGAGTTGTAATTTAATTATTTCTCTCTCTCTATCTCTCATTTGGAACTACGATGGCCTGAGTCTTCCTAATTTGGGAGAAACGTAGGCAACCATTTGGTGCGGCCACTATCTGTTTTCTTTTATTTTTCAAAAAAAAATCTCTATTTTTCTATCACCTATATGGACTATCACACACGCGCATTCATATTATATCTGTCATTGCACTACATACCCTCTATAAACTCGGGACCCACACTAAGGACGGATGACGGTAACCACCTAGTCGCCGGTCTCTCCGAAGTTGGATCATCCCACTCCGCGTATTCAATCCATCTAGATTGTCATATCGCGGGGAGCCTAGCCTTCCAGCCCTGCATCGCCACATATCATGTAGATCGTCTTTTTAGGATCACTCCGTGACCGGTTGGTTTGACTCGGTGATCTTTTCTTGTTTTTGACCAAAATAAAGCCATGTAAAATTGACAATAAAGAAGGACTCGGAATAGTCCCTTCGGAAAAAGAAAAAGTCCCTTAGGAATGACCCTTTCGGAAGTCCCTTTAAAAGAAAAAAAAATCCTTCAAAACAATCTTACATGGCTTTGTTTTACAAAAATCGGACTGGTTACTTAGTCGTTAGGTTCAGATAAAGGCCTTAGAAACCCCTCAAAACGGATTCTCCGTTCCGACCAAAAATTAGATCTAATAAAAATCGACTTTCCGTGTGATTATCTCGTGCGTGACTACCTGTCTCGCGCGAGATAATGTCTCTAATTGCTGTGTTTGAGCCCGAACTGTTTAAGCCTGCTTTCAACTCGTTGGGGCTAGATTTGATCCTGACACCATCTCTGCGTCTCTTCTGTCAGTTTTCCGAAGCTACCCAACCTCAAGGCTCCCAACACAATGTCCGGCATCGACGAAATTCCGGGTGACGAAACTTTGTCCGAAAACAACCACAAACTTCTGGAAGAAGCCAATGATCGCCTAGAGGTGCAAGATACCCAAATCCACACTCTCGTGGAAGAAATCCAAGAGCTTAGGGCAGCACTAGCCAACAAAGAAAAGAAAAAGAAAAATGATTCTTCCTCCGAAGAAGAGGAATCATACACCAAAAAGGCTAAGGGTCGTCGCCAAAGCAAAAGCAAGAAAAAGAAGTACGAGCCTAGCTCGTCATCCTCCTCCTCTGACAACGAGAGCTACACATCCAAGAAAGAAAGCAAAGGGGAAAGCAAGAACGAACCCCTCACCATGGCAATGTTAGAAGTGAGTAAGGGAGCCTCGCTCTCTATTGATTATGACACCCTTCATCAATCCATGTCCAAGCTTCCTAGAAAGTACAAAACACCTGACATTGCAAAATTCAATGGCACTACCTGTCCCAAATCACATTTGGAGACCTATTCTTGGGCCATGCTACCTATGGGTGTTGATGACAACTTACTAGCTCAATGCTTTCCACAAACTCTCGATGGTGCCGCTAGAGATTGGTACATGACTCTTCCACTCTCTACAAGACTTGATTGGCCACTCGCTAGTCGTACCTTCCAAAAGCAATATGAGGACAACTCCACTTACCGCACCACTAGAAGGGATCTCGAACAAACCAAGCAGCTTCCGAACGAATCCTTCACAGACTTCGTCAAAAGATGGATGACCAAACTGACTGAAATCGTTGATAGGCCAAGCCTAGACGAACAAATCCACATCCTCATACAATATCTTCGAGAAGAATATAAAGACAAACTTGCAGGCAACTACTTTCCTAGCTTCGCCGAACTCCACAAATCGGGCATACAGTTAGATGACCTCATCAAGCAGAAAAGGGAAGCCAAGAAAGAAAGCGGGTTCCGTTACAACAAAAGTTCCTCTTCTTCTTCCAACCCTAAGGACATTTTTGTCAATGCTATTGTCTTCAATCATCTCGGAAATGGTAAGTACTCTGCGGTACTTCCACCACAAAAGAAGAAAAGGGATAGGCATTACGACAAGCTTGAAGGGATAACTCAAGAAGAACTCCTCGAGGTGCTCGTCAAGAATGGAAAAATCAAACCAAGAGAAGGTGGACCTCCAAAGAAAGATCTTCCTGCTAATCATGCTCATCATCTCTTCTGCAAGTACCACAACTTCACCGGCCACGACACCAACTCATGTTTCCACTTGAAAGACGTCATCCAAGATTTGTTCGATGATAAAGAGATAGGGCTATCTAATGTTGTTACTAATCTTTTACCAAACAACGAAGTCGATTTGATAGAAGTAAAAAGTAGTTTCAAGGATCCTACTCGCCTAGCCACAACTGTGGATGAGAGCCCTTTTGAAATTAATAAATCTTCTTTCTGTTATATGATGTCTTGGGATGAAATCCTAGAACAAAAAGAAAAAGGGTTTAAGACAGTCAATCTCCTCACACGATCTGGTCGAGTGATCATCAACAAAGATCCAAGGGACGAAAATCCCCCTAAACAAGCAAAAGATTCATCATCAAGCGAACCCGACGATCCTCTCTTAGCCCAGCTAAAGAAGACACAAGCAAACATCTCAGTTTGGGATCTTATAGGAGCATCCCACAAGCATCGTGAAATGTTGAAGAAGGCCTTGGCTCAAATGACCATTTCCTCAGAAGCTACACCCGAAGATCTTATTCGAATGATCGGTCAAGTACAATTTGGCAACGTCATCACTTTCACTGACTTGGATCTCCCATCCTATGGGAACAATCATCATGAGGCCCTATACATAACTGCTAAGGTGAATGGATACCGAATGCCACACATTTTGGTCGACAATGGTTCTGCAATCAACGTCCTTCCAAAGAAAGCCTTATCATCATTAGGTCTCACCCACAAAGACCTTAAGCCATCAGGGCACACTGTACGAGGGTACGATTGCACTGCTAGAACTGCTCTGGGATCAGTCGTGATACCTATAGAAATGGGGGAAGTCACAATGAGCATCGAATTTCAAGTCATCGACATCCCGACATCCTTCAACTTGCTGCTTGGCCGCCCTTGGCTACATGACATAGAGAGTGCACCTTCCTCCCTACACCAGTGTATCAAGTTCAGACACAACAATACAATAGTCACCACACACGGAGAAATGGTTACTGCTAGCCCTATCCTCGAGGTACAACACATCACTTCTGATTACTTGTTCAGTGGCTTTGAGATCGAGAAAGAAAGCACCGTGAATGTCATAGAAACTTGCAACGAAAATGATTACTCCAAAGCACTTCGGTTTTCTGGAAACCTTCCTGTTTGGAGAATGATGCAAGCGAAAGGGTACTTTCCTGGTTTGGGACTTGGAAAACACTTGCAAGGGATAACAGAACCACCACCGGTTCCCCTATCACATACGAAGCATGGCCTAGGATACATCATTTCCATCCGCGATGGAGATGACGAAGAAGAGTGGGACTTCACTCAAGTCAAGTGGGAAGGAACCGCGTACAAAGGCCACAATGACCCGAAGGTCAAAAATTGCAACCTCGAGCCGTATCGAAAGACACTCAATGGCTACTTCGTCCGGGAAGGGGAAAGCATCCCATACTTTATCTTTTCAGAACCATGGACTGACGATAAAGGAAAATGCCAATCGGGCTTCGAAATCTTCAGCGACTGCGACGCTTCACCAGAAGGAACAGAACCCATCCCGCTAATCCCTAAAGATTTGTGGGGCACGAAGGCAGAAATGACCAGCAAATGGGACTTTGTGTTGGGAGAAGACATGCTCCGACAGTTTGAAGACCTGTGCCGGTTAGAAGACAGCCAGATCCATGCAATCTCCAAGGGGGACGCTCCAACTATTGATTACACAAAGCTAATACAGAAATGTGATGAGCCAATTCTGAACTGGCACGTCACCGAAGGACCAGTTATTGACGAAGACTTTATGATCAAAGAGCTTGGTTGTACTCCCCATCCCCGCAGGAAGATAGGCCCTGTAACTTTCACATTAGAATCAGGCTCCACATCTGATGAACTCACTCAAGAGAAAATCGAGGCGGTGGTCGAACATGTATTCCCTTACTTCCTTAATGAAAACTTTGATCTTTTCGAGTACCCTGAGATTGCTAACATCGTGAATGATGAATTAACTAATAATAATCAACATAACGAACAAGTTAATAATGAATCATACGATGAGATAGACCAAGAAAACAAACAAATTTTAAAAGAATTAGCAAAGCAAGTAGGTCGTTGTGGAAAGAATTGCCCCATTGACAATGAGAAAATGCAAACGGTTAATCTCGGGACAATAGAAGACCCCAGAGAAACAAAGATCGACAGCTTCTTCAAGGGGGAAAACAGAGAAACCTTGACGCAGCTCCTCAGAGAATATGTCGACATCTTCGCTTGGTCCTACAAAGATATGCCTGGGTTAAATCAATCGATTGTAGAACACAAAATACCGTTGCTACCCAACGCCAAGCCAGTCAAACAGAAACTGCGTAGAATCAAGCCGGAATGGTCAATGCAAGTGAAAGAAGAGATCATGAAACTCTTGAACATAGGGTTTATCAAAGTAATCGAGTATTCGGAATGGCTAGCAAACACAGTACAAGTAGCCAAGTCGAACGGGAAAATACGAGTCTGTGTAGATTTCAGAGACTTGAACAAGGCATCCCCTAAAGATGACTTTCCACTACTAAACATAGACATGTTGGTCGACGCCACAGCAGCATACAAAGTCCGCTCATTCGTCGATGGCTTCGCAGGGTATAACCAAATCCTCATGGCAGAGGAGGATCAACATAAAACAGCATTCACCACACCTTGGGGGATAATCTGTTATACGGTCATGCAGTTTGGTCTCAAGAACGCTGGGGCTACTTACCAAAGGGCAGTCACGACACTATTCCATTACATGATCCACAAGGAAATAAAGGTATACGTGGACGACATGATTATCCACTCAAAAGGGACAGATGGTCAGCACTTCACCCAGAACGCAGAAAGAAGTAAAGGGATTCATGGGCAGACTCCAATACATCAGTCGATTCATCAATCAACTGACTACAATGTGCGATCCTATCTTCAAGCTACTTAAGAAAAATGCACCTCAAGAGTGGACAGAGGAATGTCAAGAAGCATTCGAGGAAGTTAAGCACTACTTAACTTCCCCACCCATCCTGGTTCCACCGCACAAGGAAAAACCCTTAAAGTTATACCTCACAGTTATCGACAACGTGCTAGGGGCTATGCTCGCTCAAGAATAGTCTGCTTCACACACAGAGAATGCAATCTACTTTGTTAGCTGCAGATTCCAAGGCAGCGAAATTAACTACTCTCCACTCGACAAATCTTGCGCTACTCTTGTATGGGTATCACAAAGACTAAAGCACTATATGGAAGCCTTCCCGGTTCGTCTCATCGCAAGAATTGATCCTTTGAAGTACATCCTAGACAAATCAAATTTGTCTTCGAGACTGGCTAAATGGTACTTCATGCTCGCGGGATATGATATCACTTACATCACTCAGAAATTCGTCAGGGGGAGTGTATTCGCAGATCAGTTGGCCGAATTTCCTTGCGACGAAGTAAAGGGGGAAGACCCGCGATTCCCTGATGAAGACATCATGAGTATAGAAGACGAAAATAAGTGGCAATCATTTTTCGATGGCGCAGGCAACAAGAAAGGATTCGGCATCGGAATGTTGTTAGTAGATCCCGACGACATCTATACTCCACTGGCAATATGTCTTGACTTTGACACCACCAACAACACCGCAGGATATGAAGCTTGCATAGCGGGGCTTGAGGTAGCCTTAGAGCACAACGTGATTGAACTTGAGGTATTTGGGGACTCCCAGTTAATCATCAATCAGACACTGAAGAAGTGGAGGATCCAAGATCCAACCCTTCAAAGATACAATGCCCACCTCCAAAAGTTGGTGCAACAATTTCAGGATATCTCGTTCCACTATATTCTTAGAGACAAAAACCGGTTTGCTGATGCATTGGCTACACTTGCCTCCTTGGTTGAAATCCCTGCAGGAAAGGCAGTCAAACCCTTCAAAATAATCCGGCGCGCAACTCCTGCCTACTGCGCCGTTATAGATTTCCATGACTGCAAAGACAAATGGTAATCCGAATGCGCCACCGTTGAGGACTTCGAAAAGAAACCATGGTACCGTGACATTTGGCATTTCATCCTAGATGGAACCATCCCACCTGAGACCGACCAGAAGACCCAGATCGCCCTTAAAAGGCTGGCAGCTAACTACGTCATCATTGCTGGCCGTCTATTCAAGAAATACTCCCAAGGAAACCTCCTTTGTGCCACTAAAGAAGAGGCCCAAGAAATAATGGACCATGTTCATCAAGGTATATGTGGAACCCACATGAGCGAAAACATGCTCGCCAAAAAGATCATCAGACAAGGGTACTTTTGGCTAACCATGGAAGCCGACTGTACCAGAATGGTCAAGAAATGCCATAAGTGTCAGATACACGCCAACCTTCAGCATGCGCCGCCTTCCTTACTGTACCCTATGATGTCTCCTTGGCCGTTCTCAACATGGGGCATAGATGTGATTGGAAAGGTCACACCTGCAGGAGCCAATGGACACTGCTTCGTCCTAGTAGCCATCGACTATTTCACTAAATGGATCGAGGCCGCCTCCTACAAAGTTTTGAATGCCAGAAAGGTAGCAGAATTCATCAAGCACAACATCATCTGCCGATACGGGGTCCCGCAAGAGATGATATCCGATAATGGCTCGCACTTCGAGAAAGAAACCGATCGCCTCCTAACAGAGTACAAGATCATAAGGAATAAACCATCTCCTTACAGGCCTCAGACGAACGAAGCAGTTGAAGCCGCAAACAAAAAAATCGAAACCATCATCAGAAAAATGGCAATCAATGGGAAAGATTGGCCCGACAAGCTACCCTTTGCATTTTGGGGATACCGCACCTCAGTCCGAACAGCTACAGGGGAAACTCCCTACGCCCTCACATTCGGGATGGAGGCTGTCCTACCGATAGAATTGGAAATACCCTCACTAAGATTTCTCCTAGAAAACCAAGTGATTGAAGTCGACTGGCTAGAAAGCAGATACGAAGAGTTAACCCTGCTAGATGAAAGGAAGCTAAAAGCAGCCGAGCACACTCAAGCTTACCAAAGAAGAATTGCAACAGCTTTCAACAAAAAGGTCAAGACAAGGAATATCAGAGTAGGCGACCTGGTTCTCCGTGAACATCGTCTTGGACCCTTCAACCCGCTAGGCAAGTGGGGAACAAGATGGATAGGACCCTACGTCGTGAAGAAGATATTCTCTGGGGGATCCCTTCAGCTGGTGGACTTAGACGGAGATCAGCTACCGAAGCCAGTCAACATGAACAAGCTCAAGAGATACTTCGCGCGACTTGGTCTCTTAAAAAGAAAAAAATGCTCGCTAGGTTGAAAATCCCGAAGGGGATGACCTAGGCAAAAATTAGAGCTTGCACAAGAAAAGAAGCCCGCTAGAGTGAAAACCCGAAGGGGCAGTCTAGGCAAAAGAAAGGGTGTGCATAAAAAAAAAGGAGGCCTTGTCCCGCGCGAGATTACCCCTCGGCCTGAAACCGTATTGTGTCCTTTTTCTTTCAAAAATGAATTACGTTAGACCTGAGCCTCTTATTTAACTGCTGTAAAAGTGGAACGTAGGCAGCCTTCGGGTTCGGTCTAATCAAATAAATAAATCAAATTTTGTCCTTTTATTAATCAAATGCATTTTATTAATGACAAAGGGGAAATCCTAACCACAACGACTAATTTGCTAAGCTAACAATCTTGAAAAAATTATTGATCTATCAAAGCAATCTCTTAGTACTCTTTAAGATCTAGCCTTTCATTGACTTGGTAGGTCGGCGGACATGATCACCACCGTCATCGCGATCTCTCTTGCATTTTGGGCCCTTCGAAGCAGGACATCCCTCGAGGCGAGTGAAAACGGACTCCGAAAGCCTCTTGAAGACATTGGGCCTATCTAAAGCTTGCATCTTTCCGGGCATACCCTTGCCTTGCCTCTCATACCAATCCCTATCAAGAAAATCCTGGGTTGGATCAGTTCGTACATTAGCAGGATCAGACTGAGCCTCACTCATTCGCAAAATACTACTAGCTACGAAGGATTCCCCTAACAGTGAAAGCCGCAGATCATCAATCTTCTCCACATTAGGATGACCGATATGAAGGAACTAATCCAAATACTTTTCAGATAAGAAGACGCTTGCATCAAAAGTCCGAAGGTTCGACCAGCGATCCCGATTAGTTCCTTCACCCCATGCTTGAGCTAGCACCTTCGCAAACTATACACCGATATAAGACACCTCGCGAGAGGCCCCTTCGAAAAGATAAGTGTCCTGCTGCTGGCCAAATTGACGGAGCACCCGCTTGGGAAAATAAAAGGAAGAATATCGCAAACCCGGGAGAACAACCCTGTCAAAACCCTTGGTATTGGCAACATACTTGTTCAATCTACAATAAGGTGGACACCAAATGACATCGGAAGTCGCAATCTTTGCAATCAACTTGGCCCACTCATCCACCGAGAGATCCTTGATCAGCAACTTCCTCGTATGATATGTGAATGGGGAATACTCCAATGGGGGACCTACCAACTTGAGATGTTCCTTAAGCCAAATAGTCAATAAAAGAGGACTCCCTTGAGTCATGACACCGGTCTTATGAAACTCATCAAGACCATGCAAGGTTTCACCTAAGATTAGCGAAATAATGTTCCTAGAACGTTTCCTAGACTGCAGAACAATTTCCACCAATTGGAAGTCAACCAAGCCATCCATGCATACGAACAAAACATCTCTGAAAAGAGAAAGGACCAGAAAGTTTCGTTTGTAAGCATGGAAGGCATCATCATCTGAATCTCCGCTGAAGCGCTCAGGAAAAGAAGAATAATCTACCCACCTGCGGTGAACCAGCTCATAGCAAGTATCAAGGGGGATCCCTAGAATTTCATTCAAAGCCTCTGAATGATTCCTATTGTATTTAGGAACAACAATCTCACCGGTCAATGACATATCCAAGATAATGGCAAACTCCTCAACAGTAGTGTGATGATGTGCCACCAAAATTTTCCGAAAGGTTACTTTGAAATTTTCGTTTCTTTGAAAAACCAATCGAAAAGACCGGAGTCGCCACGCCATTTTTGTTTTAAGGGCCAAAACTTTGAAAAATTCCCGAGATTAGAGATTTGGGTTCGGAGGTCACGTTACACGCCGGGAAGGACGTTAGTGTGCACCCGGAATGCCTCGTAAAACGAGTCTTCCAAGCTAAAAACCATTTGTTTGCGTGTGTGTGCGTGTGTGTGTTACTTTGGCCAAAATAAGTTGAAACTGAGGAAAATAAAAATTGGGAATCCTTTATTAGACTTATGAAAGATCCCAGGATTTTTGGTGTGATTTTTGGGTTGAGTTTTGGTACTCAAAAGATTTTTGGAAGTTGAAAACCATTTCTGCCAGAATGAAAAAGGCAGTGGACACTTGACTTTGAAATTGATTTAAGGGCTTCAAAACTTCATAATCTGAGAAAACTCAGAGAATGAAAGTTGTTCCAGACACCTTAAATAAGGTTTCTGTAAAAGAACTTTTCATTTTGGAGATGATTTGAGGACCCAAAACCTTCTGGAAATCTCAGATGTGAAATCTGGACTTCCAGAGACTGATGAACTGACCTTTTAAAGGAAAATTTGAAAAAGGGAGGTTTACTCACGAAAAAAATAAAGTGAAAATATTTCTGGAAAGATCTGGATGTTGGCTACAAAAAGTATTTTGTAGTCAACACCAAATTCCAAGTTTATCTGTGTCCAAAAATTTAGACAATGGACTGAGGTCTTAGAAAATTGCTACTGGACAACAACTTCTCAAGAAGGAAAATGTGATTTTAAAGGGGGTTTTGCATCCATGCTTGTCCCCATTTCCCTAGGTTTTGATTAGTAGTCACTAGACATTTTAGTGGTGATCTACTATATCAAACCATCCTTGGGGTACATTAGGACTTAAGCATTTCATTTGCTTGGGAAGGGGAATTTTGTAGAGATGAAATTAAAGAGAAAAAATCAACTAGAGATTTAAAATGTGGACCATTTGAGATGGTCATTCATGAAGATGAACTTCAAGATGACCATCTTAGGTCAAGATTTAAGTTAAACTAGACATAAAGTAAATCAAAGTAAGAAGAACAAGATGAACAAGAAGTTAAAAGGGAGTTTTAGGGTTTAGAGAAGGAGGGCTTTACCAATGGTGACACCCTATCTTCCTAGGCTTGGAATTTGACTTGAGGAGTATCAAGATTTGGTGTTTGACTTGAGGAGTATCAAGATTTGGTGTTTGGATTTGTGTTTGGGTGGATTCAAGGCTTGAATGTGTTTAGGGTTTGATGATAGAGTTGGTCAAAGAGAAAACAAGTAGATAACACTTAAGTCCTCTATGTTTTCTCTCTAATCCTCCTCCTAAGGGGTGATTTGAGCTTGGATTGGTGTATGTATGAGAGTATGTATGAGAGTGTTTTGAAAGTTTTTTGAGTGAGTGGGGTTTGGGAAAGATTGAAGAGAAAATGGTGGCAATTCTAGTGAATTCCCACTGTTTTCTCCCTATTTTTTGCCGTAATACGGCCTTCTATGAGCCAATTGTGTTGTGTAGACTGAGAGAGGAGGGTTCAATTTATAGGCCACTGAAATTGACAAACATGTCCGCGCGGAGGGTTCTGTAAACGTGCACTGTTCATTAAATGCTGCTCCAGGCTTTGGACAGGAAGAATAAAATTCAAAATTCCAGCAGTTTATGTTTTTCAACTTGCCCAATTCGGATTTTTCCAATTTCTTTTGCTTTTTGAGATTCTTTTCTTGGTTTATCTTTTTTTTGGCAATCCCTAATCTACCCTTGGTTGGTTAGAAATGTTAGAAATGTTATAACTCTCGTTAATTTTCTAACGAGAATACTAACAACTCAAATTGGAGTACTTACAGTAGCCCCTCGGCGACGGCGCTTTCGAAGGAAGCGGGGTCGTCGATAAGAGTAAGGCTCCAAATTTGACAGGATGATCAAGTGATCGAGTGGCTGAACCTATTTAATAGGCTACCTACGTATCCTTAAGAGGAATCAAGCCAGCCGTAGTTCGGGTCTTTGACCCTGGAAATGATGGCGTTTTAGGTGCCTCGTACCTTGAAAAGCGAGCTCTGCAGTCGGGTGCTGGAGAGAAACTCTGCTGGGGATAAGAGATGACCATTTTGGTCTGATGGCTATCCGCTTGATGAGTGAGTTTTACACTCATCCATTGACTACTTTTTGAACTTATTATTTGCTTAATCCTTGAGTTTTGTGGGTTTAATGGATGTTTTTAGTGTCTTTAGTTTCAGTGGTTCAAGTTTGGAAATTGGGAACAATTGTGAATAAATCAAGTGGAAAAAATGCGACGATGTAAGAATGGGACGAATCGAATTAGAAGTGGGACAAAAACAAGGCATTTGGGCCCACCAAATGAAGAAGTGGAAGAAGGAATGCAGAAGGATGAAAGTTGGGCCACAAAGAACAAGGAGGAAGCAATTGTGGGCCAAGCCGGTGCAAGGGAAGAAAGAAAATGGGCCTATCACCGTTCATTGTGGGCGGTCGCCAGTTCTTATGGGCGGCCGCTCAGAGGAAAAATGTTGAAGCTTTGAACCTTCTCGTCGGTGTGGGCGACCGTGCAAAGGCAAGCAGTGGGCGGCCGCTCACAAGTATGAGTTGTGAAGACAAATGTTTCTGGAGCACTGGGCGACCGCCCAGGGGTGAAGTGGGCGACCGCCCACGAGGCGTTTTGCAGAAGCCCAGGCGGATTGGTATTAATGAGGATTGATGGTTTTTATTAATGGTGACTGTTTATGGTGTTAATAAAGGGTTAATTGCGTATGGTTTTTGGAGAACATGGTTTATTTATTTTTTATTATTATTTTTTCAGTTTTTTTTTTAGAGACCTATAAGTAGAGAGTTTTTATCTTTTCTTTAGGACTTATGCAGAATTTTCTTAGAATTTCCTTGGTGTTCTTCTTTTTCATGGATAGCTAATTTCTTAGTTCTTGGAATTGGAGGTAACATTTTATGTTTTAAGTTTTACTCTTCATTTTTATCTTTGTGGTACTTGGGATTATCAAGTTATTTTTAATGGAATTTTAGAACTCTTGTCTTGATCAAATAACTGTTCTTGAATTATTTAGAATTTCAATTGTGAACCGCCAAATTTACAATTGAAATTAGTCTTGGCTTGGTAGTAACAATTCATTGAATCTCCGCCAAAAGATTCATAAGAATTGTGGTTTTCTTGCATTGTTCTTAGGTTCTAAAATGGGTTTCTAACTAATTTATGAACGGGCCAAGGGAATAGATTAGTTAGAAACACTTGATTGCAAATCACCCGCCAAAGTGTCCCAATCATACTTTTGTAAGAACAAAACCCCAAGTGCACTTTGATTGATGAATTGTGAAACTTGAGCATAATTTGTGAAACCAATTCCGGGAATTGTCTCCTTATTATAAAAATCTTTTATAATCATTTTTACTTAATTTTTGCAACCATCTTAGTCTTAAACAAATCAACCAATCCTTCACTTTACAAACTTTTTGTTATAGCAATAATTCTTACACTTTAAATTCGTGTCTCTGTGGTTCGACCCGACTTACCCTATTTACAAATCACTTGTAGACAGTTGAGTTGGAACTTTATTTTTGACGTTTCGACGTTCGTCAAAATTTGGCGCCGTTGCCGGGGACGTGAAATTTAAAGTTGTTTAATTATTTGCTATTGTGAATAGTATTTTGTGTATATATATTTTTGTCTTGTTTTAACTTGGTGTTGCAGATTTGAATGTTTGGTCGTAGGTCACTACAACCCGAATTGTTACCAATTGACCACAACATTCACCGCATCAACAAGAGGAAGCACCCGGAACCAAGTGATACGGAAAGTGATTCGGTTTACTCTCAACAGTCCGAGATTTCCGATTCTGAAGAAGAAGTGAAAATGGCGGAACCACAAATGATGGGTGATTTTGCACGTCCGGTAATTGAACCATCGCCATCATGCATTGTACTCCCACAAGCAGCAAGGAGTTATGAGTTGAAGAACCTCCATTTCAACATGCTTCCTTCATTTCATGGGATGGCATCGGAAGACCCAATTACCTTCATGAGAGAGTTCTATAGCACTGTTCAAGGTTTTCCATTGGGGCAACTAACCGAAGAGCAGTTGAGAATGAGGTGTTTTGCTTACACGTTGAAGGATGCTGCCAAGACATGGTTTATGGCACTTGCTCCGGCCTCTCTTAACACTTGGACGGAAGTCTACAACAAGTTCATGGCAAAGTTTTACTCTCATCAAAAGACATCCGACTTGAGGTCCAAGATAATGTCTTTCAATCAAGAGCCAGGTGAAGCTTTTCATGAAGCTTGGGATCGATTCAAGATGTTGCTAGTCCAATGTCCTCATCACGGGTTTCCTTTAGCCCTCTTAAATCAGGCCTTCTATGATGGGTTGACTCAACAAGGTCAAGCCCAAGTGGATAATGCAAATGGGGTGCTATGGGTGAGAAAACTGCTGATGAAACAAGAGCTTTATATGAGAGACTTGGCATGAATTCGCAGCAGAAAAGTGTGAGAGGAGGAAGAAAAGGTGTCTATGAAGTTGAGTCTAATGATGTTCTAGCGCAACAAGTTTCGGCATTGACTACGCAAATGAAGAATTTCATGGGAATGATGACGGCTCAAAGTCAAGGTCAAAACCAAGGGCGGAATCAAGGAGAGGGAAGTTCGGGCACGAGTTGTGTAATTTGTAATGTGAACTCCCATGATATTATGGGATGCCCATTGAGAGACCAATTCCCGGAATTTCTTGAGCAAGCAAATGCAATGAACGCTTTTCAACCAAGAGTGAGGAATGATCCGTTTTCCAACTCTTACAATCCGGGTTGGCGGAATCATCCCAATTTTTCTTGGGGAGGAAATCAAGGGCAGGGTCAATTTCAGCAACAATACCAACCACAAATGCAACAGTCGCAGCAACAAGGGCCTGCAAGGCCTAGTGTGGAGGAAACGTTGCGAAATTCATTCAAGCCGCTCAACGTAATCAGTGATCATGGACCAACGAATGGGGAACCAAGAAGCTTCCCTGAAAAAGCTCGAAAATTAGATGGGTCAAATTGCCGAGGCACTCCAAAAGCACAATCCGGCACACTACCGAGTCAACCGGAACAAGCAAAGGCCGTAACCCCGAGGAGTGGTAAGACTCTTCAGAGGTACACTCTTCTCCTTCTCCTATAGATGATAACAATATGCATGAGAATGAAGTGGTGGTTGAGGAACGAGTTGAAGTGACTCCCGAGGAGAAACTTCCAACTCCACCTCTTAAGCCTTATGTGCCTCCCGTCCCTTTTCCCAGATTGGTCAAGAATAAGGTTGAAACACAATTTAAAGAGTTGTATGACATGCTTTCTAAGGTGAATGTAAATTTGCCTTTGCTCAATGTAATTAAAAATATTCCTTCCTATGCTAAATTTTTCAAGGAATTGAGCACAAATAAAAGAAAGTATGCCCCGAACGAAAAATTGTGGTTTCGGACCAAGTTAGTGTCTTTGTTTTTGAAAAGAATTTGCCTCCTAAGCTTAAAGACCCCGGTAGTTTTAATGTGATGATTTCTTTGGGGGACTCTAAGAAAGTGAGGGCGATGTTAGATTTAGGAGCTAGCATTAACTTGTTGCCTTATTCTTTGTTTGTGGAGCTTGGGTTGGGTGAACTAAAACCTACTACTATGACCTTGCAACTTGCGGACCGTTCGGTCAAATATCCAAAGGGAATAGTAGAAGATGTTTTAGTTCAAGTTGATAAACTAATTATCCCGGTTGATTTTGTGGTTCTTGATATGGAGAGAGATGCTAAAGATGTGAATGATGTCCCTATTTTGTTGGGGAGACCTTTTATGGCTACCGCAGATGCGGTAATTAATGTGAAAGATGGAAGTTTGTCTTTAACTGTCATGGATGAAATTGTTAATTTCTCTATCTTTGATTCCATGAAAAAGCCATATGAGGTTAATGAGTGTTTATTTTGTGATGTTGCTGAAAATTCTGTGTTATGTGAGCATGATGTTGAGGGCTCTCTTGATTCTGAGTTTGTGGATGAGTTAGTTATGGAAGGTGTTTTTGATCAAAATGAGGCGAGGGCCATTCTTGCTGAGATGGATGTTATGGAGGAAATTACCGAAAAGGTTCCTTTAGAATCTTTAGGTAATTTTAATCCTAAGCATTTGCCATCTATTGTCTCTCCTCCCGAGTTAGATCTTAAACAACTTCCATCTAGCTTAAAGTATGCTTTTCTTGGTGCAAATGATTCTTTGCCTGTTATTATTGCTTCGGACTTAACAGAATTGCAGGAAAGAAGGTTGTTGGATGTGTTGAGGCGACATAAGTCCGCACTTGGTTAGAGCATTACTGACATAAAAGGAATTAGCCCAACCATGTGTATGCACAAAATCCATATGGAGGATGATGCCAAGCCAGTCCGGCAGAATCAAAGGAGGATGAATCCGCACATGCTTGAGGCGGTAAGAAAAGAAGTCTTGAAACTGTTGGATGCGGGTATTATCTATCCTATTTCCGATAGTAAGTGGGTAAGTCCTGTTCATGTGGTTGCTAAAAAGTCTGGGATTACTGTTGTTAAGAATGAGGATAATGAGCTTTTGCCTACTAGAATGGTCACTGGTCAACGCATGGTTATCGATTACCGAAAACTTAATGCGGCGACTAGAAAGGATCACTTTCCTTTGCCATTTATTGACCAAATTCTAGAAAGGCTAGCTGGTCAAGAATATTATTGTTTCTTAGATGGTTTTTCAGGCTATAATCAGATTCCCATTGCTCCGGAAGATCAGGAAAAGACCACATTTACATGCCCTTTTGGAACATTTGCATATCGGAGGATGCCCTTCGGTTTATGCAATGCTCCTGCTACATTCCAAAGGTGCATGATGTCGATCTTTTCTGAGATGATTGGTAGGTTTGTTGAGGTATTTATGGACGATTTTTCGTTGTATGGTAATTCGTTTGATGCATGCTTAGATAATTTGACTTTGGTTCTTAAAAGATGTTGTGATACCAATTTAACTTTAAGTTGGGAAAAGAGTCATTTTATGGTTAAGCATGGAATTGTGTTGGGTCATTTGGTCTCAAGAAAAGGGATTGAAGTTGACAAGGCAAAAATTGAGATAATATCCAAATTGCCTCCGCCAACAAATGTTAAAGGAATTCGTAGCTTTCTTGGTCATGCGGGTTTTTATCGGCGTTTTATAAAAGATTTTTCTAAAATTTGTAAGCCGTTAACAAACTTGCTTGCTAAAGAGACGGAATTTGTGTTTGACCAAGAATGTCTCAATTCTTTTAATTTGTTGAAGGAGAAATTGACTTCAGCCCCTATTCTTGTGGGTCCGGATTGGACTCAACCTTTTGAGATAATGTGTGATGCATCCGATTTTGCGGTGGGTGCAGTTTTGGGTCAGAAAATTGATAAAAAGTCACATGTGATCCAATATGCAAGTAGAATGTTAAATGATGCTCAATTGAATTATACTACAACCGAGAAGGAATTCTTGGCGGTGGTATTTGCTTTGGAAAAATTCCGTTCTTACTTGCTAGGATCTAAAGTGATTATTTATTCGGACCATGCTGCATTACGTTATTTGCTTTCCAAACAAGATGCTAAATCCCAATTGTTAAGATGGATGTTGCTTTTACAAGAATTTGATATTTCCATCAAAGACAAAAAGGGTTGTGAAAATGTTGTGGCAGATCACTTGTCTAGACTTGAAAAGGGGTGTGTGAGTGAAATTCCCTTGAATGAAAATTTTCCCGATGAGCAGTTATTTGTTGTTAAGGATTGTGAACCTTGGTATGCCGACATTGTAAATTTTTTGGCTACGGGGGTTCTAAATCCAGATTTTTCAAGTCAAGAAAGGAAAAGATTTTTGTCAATGGTTAAGCAATATTATTGGGATGACCCATATTTGTTTAAACATGGTCCCGATATGGTTATTCGTAGATGCATTCATGAAAATGAGCAACAAAATGTTCTTTCTTTTTGTCATGATTTGCATTGTGGAGGTCATTTTAGTGGAAAGAAAACCGCTCAAAAAGTGTTACAATCGGGTTTCTTTTGGCCAAGTCTTTTTAAAGATGCATACATTTTTTGTAAAAGTTGTGACAGGTGCCAAAGAACCGGTAACATTGGTAAGCGGGATGAAATGCCTCTCACGAATAACTTGGTTGTGGATTTGTTTGACGTATGGGGCATAGATTTTATGGGTCCTTTTGTTGTTTCATGTGGTTTTGAATACATTTTAGTATCGGTGGATTATGTGTCAAAGTGGGTGGAAGCAATTCCTACCCGGACTAATGATGCTAATATTGTTGTCAAGTTTGTCAAAGATGTGATTTTTAGTAGGTTTGGCGTTCCAAGGGCGATTATAAGTGATGGTGGTTCTCACTTTTGCAACAAAATTTTTGGAGCACTCATGAAGAAGTATGGGGTGAATCACAAGGTTGCAACCGCGTATCATCCCCAAACTTCCGGGCAAGTGGAAGTGAGTAACAAGCAAATAAAGGCCATTCTTGAAAAGACGGTGAAGCCAAACAGGAAGGATTGGGCCTTGAGGTTAAATGATGCATTGTGGGCGTATCGTACCGCTTACAAAACGCCAATTGGAATGAGTCCCTACCGGCTAGTCTTTGGGAAAGCTTGTCATTTGCCGGTGGAGATAGAGCATAAAGCATTTTGGGCACCGCTCTGCTGGGGATAGGAATGACCATTTTGGTATGATGGCTATCCGCTCTGCTGGGGATAGGAATGACCATTTTCGGTCGGATGGCTGAACCTAATGATAGGCTACCTACGTATCCTTAAGAGGAATCAAGCCAGTCTTAGTTCGGGTTTTTCGACTATCTTCAGACGTCGACCCTAGAGTGACTGTTTTAGGATGTCAACCTATGACTTGACTATTTTGGGGAAGTCGACCTATGATTTTGACTATTTTTGGGAAGTCGCCTTATGATTTGACTATTTTAGGGAAGTCGCCCTATGGTTTGACTATTTTTGGGGAAGTCGCCCTATGGTTTGACTATTTTGGAAAAGTCACCCTATGGTTTGACTATTTTGGGGAAGTCGCCCTATGATTTGACTATTTTTGGGAAGTCACCCTGGTAATGATTTCGGTTTGTCGAATTAGGGGATGATTGCGATTTATTGCTTTCCTAGTGTTGTGTGTGATAGCGTTTTAGGTGCCTCAAACCTTAACGATGGCGTCTTGGGTGCCTCGAATCTTGATGATGGCGTTTTAGGTGCCTCGAACCTTGGTGATGGCGTCTTAGGTGCCTCGAACCTTGGTGATGGCGTTTTAGGTGCCTCGAACCTTGATGATGGCGTCTTAGGTGCCTCGAACCTTGGTGATGGGTGATCTGGAGGTATCAACTTGTTTTGAAACAATTTCCTTCGATGTTCGTATCCTTTCGTTGGGGACGGACTCTGAAGGGATAGACAGTCTTTTGATGGACTTCATTTGAAGGGATCGGTTTTACGTTAACTTTCGTCGGGGATGAACCTAAGCTGAGGTTTAGTTCAGAAGTATGCACCTAAATGAGAATTCAGTTTAGGAGTATGAACCTAAATGGGGACCTAGTTCAGGAGTATGATCCTAAGTGAGAATTCAGTTCAGGAGTATGAACCTAAATGAGGACTTAGCTCAGGAGTATGAACCTAAGTGGGGACTCAGTTCAGGAGTATGAACCTAAGTCGGGGTTTCAGTTCAGGAGTATGAACCTAAATGGGGACCTAGTTCAGGAGTATGATCCTAAGTGAGAATTCAGTTCAGGAGTATGAACCTAAATGAGGACTTAGCTCAGGAGTATGAACCTAAGTGGGGACTCAGTTCAGGAGTATGAACCTAAATGGGGACCTAGTTCAGGAGTATGATCCTAAGTCGGGGTTTCAGTTCAGGAGTATGAACCTAAATGGGGACCTAGTTCAGGAGTATGATCCTAAGTCGGGGTTTCAGTTCAGGAGTATGAACTTAAATGGGGACCTAGTTCAGGAGTATGATCCTAAGTCGAGGTTTTGTACCTGAGGGAGACTGTTTGAGGGCGTTCTTGCAGGGGAAGATTAGAGCTTACGATGATCATCGAGGAAAAGGGTGACCGTGTTGGTCAAGTGGCTGGACCTAAGGTAGGCTACCTACGTATCCCGAGTGGGAATCAAGCCTGGACGTAGTTCGAAAACTGCTGGGGATGATCTTTGATGGTTTGACGATATTTGGGAGTCACCCGAGGTTTGACTGTTTTTTGGGAAGTCGCCCTAAGATTTGACTATTTTTGGGAAGTCGCCCTAAGACTTGACTATTTTTGGGAAGTCACCCTAAGATTTGATGATAATGTTCTTTTAGAAAAGTAGTTGACTAAGATATGCTTTCATACTGCTTTGTGCTTACCAGTAGGCCTCGGAAGGGCTGAGGCTACGGCTGATGTTGATGAAGAGTTGTTGGGTTGCGGTTTCGCGACGATTTCTTTGTCTTTGGAGGCATTTTGACCTGAAGGGGGGAGTTTGGTTGAGTCTGCATCTTGCTGGTGATCGTCAACCTTGTAGAAGTTGTTGAGCTTGTCTTCACATTGGGACTTCTTGCTTTTGAGAACTTGGTGTCTCTAACCGATTTTCATTTGAGAACTTGGCGTCCCTGACCGATTTGCATTTTGAGAACTTGGCGTCCCTGATCGATTTTCATTTGAGAACTTGGTGTCTCTGTCCGTACTGTATTTGAGAACTTGGCGTCTCTGACCGAACTGTATTTGAGAACTTAGCGTCTCTGTCCGTACTGTATTTGAGAACTTGGCGTCCCTGACCGTACTGTATTTGAGAACTTGGCGTCTCTGACCGAACTGTATTTGAGAACTTGGCGTCTCTGACCGATTTGTATTTGAGAACTTGGCGTCTCTGACCGAACTGTATTTGAGAACTTGGCGTCTCTGACCGATTTGTAGACACTGGAGGTGATCTGCACATGTTTTGCCCGGAATCATCTCTTGCCGAAAAGGGGCATTTGATTTCTTGCGATTTTGTTGAAACCATTGATTTTGGACTTTGGTAAATATATTCCTTGTTGAGGGTAAGTCTCAATAGCGAAGGAAAATGGTCTTTCACGTTCGAATCCCTGCATTGGTTAGTAGAGAGGAAGATGTATATATGACATTCATGATGACAGATGCATGCATAGAATCAGAATGATTATGACAGTATCGCTGCATATGTTCGCGAGATGATGCATTTACTTGCTTTCGAAGATACACTTAGCCTAAGCTTTTGGCAGGGAAATTATGATTTATGATCTTCAATCACTTAGGATTTTTCCTATTGATTCAAGTTTTGTGCATGCTACATGAGCCCTTGGGATATTTTTGTGGGGATGCATGGTGATGAGAGGGGATGCATTGGGATGTATGTGTCTGGAGACTGTTTGGAACATATTTTGAGCAAGTGGGGGAGGTGAGAGCCCTCGATTACGATTTAAACAGTGGTTGTTGATGAGGTTTTGTTAACAGTATCACATGGACCTCAATCTTGATGAGATTGGATTCGGATCCCGGGTCTTGTTTGGAATTTTCACTCTCAATTTTGGTCATTTGAAGGCGTCTTTGACGAGCTCTAGGAGCACGTTGATATGAGTGAAACTTCTTTCATTTGGGTGAGCCGTGACTTGGTGAAACCTTGTTCGGAGAATGATTTGATGAAATTGCTAATGCGGGGAGAAACCCGGATCTTAAATTCCGATGCTATGGGAAGGCTGCTATGTACCAAGTTACGAAGTGAAAATCTAGTTGTTGATGTGACTAGACCTTTCTTGTGACTTGATAAAATTCAGGTCCAAAGGACCGGCTTGACAAAGCCCCCGGATCCTGAGTAGGCAAAGTCCAGATTTTGAAGAAGTGACTTGGCGAATCTATCTCGTAGTGAAGAACCCAATGTGGACCCAAAGATGACTATAGAAGCCCCGGCTTGAAGAGGCGATCTGAGGAGAACCTGGGAGAACCGCTTGGCAAGCCCCAGCATGAAGAAATTCAGAGCGGTCTTATTGCAGACAGAGTCATTATGTGGCCGAGGAGGCACCCATCTTTTCAAATCTTAGTCAACCAGTCACTGGACAAGACTCAGAAACGTTTACGTGCAGGGGCACATATTTCGAAAAATGGGAATGAATCCCGATTTTGTGTATACACACTAGCTTTAGGTTTGACTCTTTTGAGAGAGTATAAGCATCACAAGGTGTGGAAAAGTGTATGGAAGCCCCTGCTGAGAGAAAGACAGTGTTTGGCTCTATTTCCCTATGATGGAGAGAGAGAAGACTTGTCGAGACTCTTGAAAACTTGTTTTATTCGTGATAATCACAAGGATGCTTAAAACCCTTTGTTAATGTTCGGGTTATTCAACTCCTAAATCTGATATGAACAAATATTTTGATTAATCACAAGGAGAAAACCAACTGATATCGAGAATCAAGCTCGGAAGGCAGAAAGTGTATAGGGACAATCCTTGATGAGAACGGATTTTTTTTTTGAAATTTGTTTGTGATTTCGACCGGACCATTTCTGGTTGCCTCCGTTCCCTTCATTTTGAAGAGCTCAGGTCGCCGTAGTTCGGGCTTATCCCGAATGAAGAGAGAATGAATGTTGAAATTCGAGGATCTGAGGACCTTTGGGGATTTTGAGGATTTGGAGGATTGAATAACATATCCCCTTAGAGTGTCCATGAAAGACACAGATGCGAAGCCCCAGTGGGACATCCACGGCAAGTGTTTGTGGAGTAGAAATGAATTATGTTCACATGAATCAAATTTGAATTTGCACAATCTTTGATTGGTAATTTTGAGCCAAAATGGATTAGATTCCAATTTAAGCAAGCAATGAACCATTAATTTGATTTAGGTTTTACGATGAGATTGCTATCCGATAGGAATTGCAGCTGGGTTTTCGGGCTTCGATCGGCCATCGGGTAATTTTGGGAGTTATGACCTCTTAAAGTGAGGGGTCGGCTGGGCCTTTCTTGGCTGAACCTCTAAAGATGAGAGGTTGGCTTGCAGGGATGTGTTTGGAAAATCTATGGCAGGGAAGATTGATTGCCCCTAAGGATGAGAGGTCAAATTTTGACCTTGGCCAAAGGCGAGGGTAATGGTGATGGGAGTATCCTCTAAAATTAAGAGGATGGCTTGGGATTGGTTTAAGGTAATGATAAGAGGAAGTCCAAGCTATCGAGAACTTTTGTGAACTTGCGAGAATTCGGGCTCCTTTTTTATCATTGGAGAGCCTCTTTTTTTTTGGAAGGCTTCCTGATGAGCTTGGAATTATATCCGAGATTGTGAGGATTTTAAAATCATTCTTTTGAGAATTCGGAAGGCCTCTTTGAGGAGTTGAGAGTTATCTTTCCTTCCTTCACAACTTGAACATTTTATGCATCGCCGACTCTCGACGCTAACTTCTTTGGCGTTGCTTGGACTTCTCTCAATAAGGAGCAAAGGTGATGGCTAAACAGGGTTTCAAAACATGCCGATCTTGAAATGAAAGGGTAGTGTTTAGTGAGGGTGAGGTAATGGCTTTCCTATGGGTGAAAGGCTTCAACCGCAATCCCTACCGGATGACCTGAGATTAAGTCTTCATTGCTTGCTTAAGCTTTAAATGAGAAAAGATCCATGCAAATTCATTGAACAACGAGATGATGAGGCTGATGAAAGGGATGTGAGCATATGAGATGCAAGATGGGGAGTTGGTAAGCCCCAATTTGAGAGGGATATCAATTGATTTTCTCACTCCAATTAATTTAAATATTAACCATTTCAAAGAATTAGTGGTTGAGCAGCACAAGTGATCATCTAGGATAAAACCATTTCAATTAAGCGTAACGTGGGTGTGCAAGTGATGTCTCGAGTCTAGCAAGAAAAGAAGAAAGACTTATATATATATAAATTTTAAATGATAGTTAAGCTATCTTTCCACAACATTCGAGGTGGACAAAACCGACAAGTGTCCAAGATGGACTTAGGTTAAACCAAAAATACTAGAACCTACGAAGGTTGACTAAAAGACTATTTTAGAGATAGGTAGCCCCTAGTCTAGCCGCTCTTTGCTATTGGACCATGCATCCATTCTTCGATGCTGGAGACGGGAGCTATCGCAGGTCTTCCCATCCGGACTTCTTTGTCAGCTTCTTGCTCAATCCAACCATTTTCCTTGCCTGTGATGACTGGTTCATCGACCTCGCAAAGGGGTGAGTCAAATTCCATTATGTTCCCAAGTCTTGAACCACCAAACTCGATCATGTGGACATTCATGTTGTTATTTCTGGGGAGCGGGTTATTGATAGTATTAGGCCCTTCAGGAACCTCTAACCTCCCTTGTTCAATCAAACTTTGGATTGCCTTTTTCAGGGGGACGCAATCATCTGTCAAGTGCCCGTGAGTGCGATGAAAGGCACAATGCTTGGAGGTATCCAAAGGAGCATTGGGGTTTCTAGGCTGATAATTTTCCAAAGGCCGAAGCAAACCTTCTCTCACAAAACCTCTGAAGATATCACTCAAAGGCATCCCAAAGTTTCTCAAGTCTTGGAGCCGGGATCTGGATGCATCAGGTTTCTTGGGAACAAAGGAAGTGGCATTGTTACAGTCCTGTCCCGCATAGCTAATCACTTCTTTACCTTTTGGTTGGGCGGGAGGCTGTGTTGGAGGTGGAAGAAACCCGGTATACGTAGCGGGTGCAAGAATTGCTGCGATTGTAAGCCTTTTGAACTTAGCCCGGAATTAACCATTGCACACAAGTCGGCATAGGGGTAGTGGCGAGGGAAGCTCTCAAATGCGGCTTCAAGCATGACCGAAAGATGTCTAAGCGCTCCTCGTCGAGAGGAGGAATGGCCATTTCACTAAGCTTCGTGTTCCACCTTTTATAGAAATCCCCAATATTCTCATCGTGGCGCCGCACCGTTGTCTGCGAGTCAACTCTGTTTGTTTCCCATTCCAAGTTGGCTTTATACTTATACGTGAAAGTGCGGTAATCTGTTCCCAAGTAGCCCTAGCTTCAGCCGCAATCGGAAAAACCATTTCAAAGCCCACGACTTCAAAGAGAGATCAAGTAGTCGGCCCATTTTGGTTTGTGCATCCCTTGGCTTTCATTGCCAAAGTATAGGTGTCCAAGTGAGTTTTATGGCACGCACTTCCATCAAACATTTCGAGATTGGGCATCACGAACTTGTGAGGCAGGGGTACAATTGAGTCGGGATCTGTAGGCCGAAGAGCAGTGTTCCTTTTGACGGTCAATTCAGCGATCTGAGCTTTCATTTCCTTGTGTTGCTCCATAAACCAAGCCAATTGGGGATCCAAAGGTGGAGCGGGAATGCCTGAGCCGATATTTGAGCCAGGAAGAGGACTAGCCGTTGGTGGTGCATTGGTGGAAGGAATACCATATCCCGGAGCATAGGTGAAAACACATCCTTGGCCCAAATTACCACAGGGAGTGTAGGTAGGAGCTTGGGCAAAGGGATAGAACCCAGCGACTTGCTTGTTGGCTTCCAATCGACGAGAGAAGATGGAGGCGGATCGAGGTAGCCGGATGGCTTGGATTTCCGGAGTGAGGCCCATAAGTAGGCTTAAGTGCGGGCTGTTGTCCCTGGTTGTTAAATTGCATGGCTGCCTGTCGCGAGGGTGTGTAACTAGGGGGTACTGCGGTCCTGGTGATTCTGATGAAACCGGGATGGAGGTTTGGCAACCCATCGAACCCTGAGTGATACATGGATTTGTGAAAGTTGTGTGAGGAGCAGCTGAGCTAGCATCATTCTGAGGAAGGGCTCTGATCGCCCCGAACTGCAGCTGTGGTGGCATTCCAAACCGTTCTTTGCGAAAGTCCGGATTGATCGGTCCCAAACTCGAGGCGGGATCCCAATTTGTTGTGGCATTAGGTAACCCCAACCATGAGAAGACATTAAAATGCTTGGCTTTATCCCAGCTGAGGCGTGAGACGGTTTGTGTCGGTGCATGGATCCGGTGGTGCGGTTGGGGAGCCGGGCGACCCGAGGTCGAGGAGCATGGGCTCTGGTGGTAGTACCGTGGGAAGCCGGTGGCAGCATCCTGGAGTAGTCGGGTTGACCAAGAGCGGGATTGGGGTCTTCCTCTTCTTCCACGGTGAAGGTGCCATGCGGGTTGAGGCGCGGCCAATCCATGGCTTTTGATAGCCTCCATAAGGCTGTTCACCAATTTGTGCTTCTGTCGCACTCTCATACGTTCGGCTAAGCGATTCCATTGCGGTTACATTTGAGGAGTCCCGGGAGGCGGAGTGACGTTGTCCCCATCGTTACCGGGCGATGCGGACATTACGAAACCCGGAGTCGGAACAAACGGTGAAGGCGACGATGCGCTTGACTCTTCCCAAGCGATCAAATGGTGACCGGTGCCGAAACCAAGCTTTGTGCGGAGGCTGCGGGGGAAAGACACGAGGTTCGAGATTTTGGGAATTGAAGGTGGGTAGGTGTTTGGGCTTTGGGCTCATGCAACATGCGATTATTTGTTCTTGTTTACTTAAAACATGTTTTATTAACCTAATCGGTTGGAAAAGATTGCTCTTCTTTTCGCAAACTACTCTGGATCTGGATCGGTGCCCCGTCACTACGTCTATAAGCCCCTCGTATTCCACCTGTATTTCGACCTTTCCAGGTGGATGCCCCGGCGAGGGTCCTATAGGGCAAGCGGGTCCCACCGACCGAAATAAAAACGATCCTAAAAGTCTGGCGGGTAATCGAGTCTTAACGAGCATTCGATGTAAATTACGGACAAAGCTGACGTCAAAGTCAAGATCATGTCCGAGAGCTCGACAAAAAGTCAGCTGATTTGGACTGATAAATGTCCACGATTGATCTTGACTTGTCGTCAATTAGGCCGTAATTAGGCATGGAATAATCATTAATCCTCAGTGTCATGCTGGGAGTCAGTGTATAATTTGTGCCAGTCAGAGCCGAAGTCAAAGCGTCGGTCAATATCTTGGTCAAAGTCTGCGGCGGAAAACCGGCAGAACTTCGACTGATTAGGGTCCCCGAAAGATATTGAGTCGGTATGCCGACAAAGGCTTGAAAGGAAAGGTCTATACACAGACAGGGCATGACACAGACCAAACTAAAAACCAACCGGGTCTCGGACAAAAGTGTGTCACGGACAAGTGCATGGTCGACACGAGGCTCCATGGGATGTTTGGTTAGTCCTGTGCTTGCACCGAGAGGCGTAATAAGACCAAACGGGCCGCGACAAGGATTTCCCCGGGTTAGGGACGTAGTGTGCAGTGTACGGTCACGTGCGCGTAGTGTGCAAGCAGTCTATCTTCTTTTTCTGAGTAAAATAGAAATTTTTCATGTGTCTTAAAAAGTATGATGCATGAATTTTTTTTTTTTTGAAGATTTTCTCTTTTTTTTTTGAATTTTTTTTTTTAAATGAGCACATAAGCACATAATTCAAAATTCAAACAGTCCAAGGCAACTAGTCCAACAGTCAAAATTTTGACTTTTTCCGAGGCGGCCAAAACAACACGAAAATGTGCAAACTCGATACACACACAAAAACAAACGGTTTCAAATGCCGGGACGGAAGCTTGACCCTCAAAAGCTTTTTTTTTTTTTTTAAAAACAATGATACCGGTACGTGGGATTGTTAAATCACAATTTATCCCCGACTCGTGTTAGGAGGAGATAACGGGAAGTTTAATGGTTTCCACTAATATACCAAATATCATTTTTTTTAATAAAGCTTATTTATCCCCAGCGGAGTCGCCACTATGATGATGTGCCACCAAAATTTTCCGAAAGGTTACTTTGAAATTTTCGTTTCTTTGAAAAACGAATCGAAAAGACCGGAGTCGCCACGCCATTTTTGTTTTAAGGGCCAAAACTTTGAAAAATGCCCGAGATTAGAGATTTGGGTTTGGAGGTCACGTTACACGCCGGGAAGGACGTTAGTGTGCACCCGGAATGCCTCGTAAAACGAGTCTTCCAAGCTAAAAACCATTTGTTTGTGTGTGTGTGTGTGTGTGTTACTTTGGCCAAAATAAGTTGAAACTGAGGAAAGTAAAAATTGGGAATCCTTTATTAGACTTAGGACAGATCCCATGATTTTTGGTGTGATTTTTGGGTTGAGTTTTGGTACTCAAAAGATTTTTGGAAGTTGAAAACCATTTCTGCCAGAATGAAAAAGGCAGTGGATACTTGACTTTGAAATTGATTTAAGGGCTTCAAAACTTCATAATCTGAGAAAACTCAGAGAATGAAAGTTGTTCCAGACACCTTAAATAAGGTTTCTGTAAAATAACTTTTCATTTTGGAGATGATTTGAGGATCCAAAACCTTCTGAAAATCTCAGATGTGAAATCTGGACTTCACATTAGGACTTAAGCATTTCATTTGCTTGGGAAGGGGAATTTTGTAGAGATGAAATTAAAGAGAAAAAATCAACTAGAGATTTAAAATGTGGACCATTTGAGATGGTCATTCATGAAGATGAACTTCAAGATGACCATCTTAGGTCAAGATTTAAGTTAAACTAGACATAAAGTAAATCAAAGTAAGAAGAACAAGATGAACAAGAAGTTAAAAGGGAGTTTTAGGGTTTAGAGAAGGAGGGCTTTACCAATGGTGACACCCTATCTTCCTAGGCTTGGAATTTGACTTGAGGAGTATCAAGATTTGGTGTTTGACTTGAGGAGTATCAAGATTTGGTGTTTGGATTTGTGTTTGGGTGGATTCAAGGCTTGAATGTGTTTAGGGTTTGATGATAGAGTTGGTCAAAGAGAAAACAAGTAGATAACACTTAAGTCCTCTATGTTTTCTCTCTAATCCTCCTCCTAAGGGGTGATTTGAGCTTGGATTGGTGTATGTATGAGAGTATGTATGAGAGTGTTTTGAAAGTATTTTGAGTGAGTGGGGTTTGGGAAAGATTGAAGAGAAAATGGTGGCAATTCTAGTGAATTCCCACTGTTTTCTCCCTATTTTTCGCCAGAATACAACTTCTATGAGCCAATTGTGTTGTGTAGACTGAGAGAGGAGGGTTCAATTTATAGGCCACTGAAATTGACAAACATGTCCGCGCGGAGGGTTCTGTAAACGTCCACTGTTCATTAAATGCTGCTCCAGGCTTTGGACAGGAAGAATAAAATTCAAAATTCCAGCAGTTTATGTTTTTCAACTTGCCCAATTCGGATTTTTCCAATTTCTTTTGCTTTTTGAGATTCTTTTCTTGGTTTATCTTTTTTTTGGCAATCCCTAATCTACCCTTGGTTGGTTAGAAATGTTAGAAATGTTATAACTCTCGTTAATTTTCTAACGAGAATACTAACAACTCAAATTGGAGTACTTACAAGTAGGCACCATCTCATTAAGAGAAAAATTAAAGAGATGAACAGAGGGATCCCAAAATCGAGCAGCACCCTGCAAAAGATTCCAATCCGGTTGGAGGTTCTTCAAGGTGAAAAGGATTCTGAATCCGAATTTTGCTATAAACTTATTGCGAGATCGATTGCGAAACAACCTCACGAAATCTCTTGATGCTTGTTTGAATGCTTCGACTGCATCAGACGGCAAAGAAAAATCATCAACAATCATGGACGTTTGGACGATCTCCTTGGAAGCCATGGATCACAGGGTTGGAAAAGAAGATAAGAATTCGACCCTAACAGAATATCTCTAGAGTTTGAAAGGCTGGAATGAGTTATCTGGCCGGACTACAGGGTGTTTTTATAGGGAACACTGACAGAATCCTGTTTAAAGATGGAAAGGAATTTTGCCTGAGTAGCGTGTCTCGCGCGAGATGCCTTGTCCCGCGTGACACATCTCTTCGGCAAATTCAGTAGCAGTCCTGCTCAAACAAGCAATCTAGCCCCGACTTGACGAAGCAAGTCTCGAAAACCTCCGCATACAGTTCCTAATATGCAGTGCAACACCAAAATCAAGCTCAAAACTGTGACCCAAATGGTCATTTCACTCCAATCACGGAAGTCGAGAAAGTTAAAAAAATTAATTAATTAGACCTAGGACTAGGAATTAAGAAAACTTTGTTTTTTGTGCTACCTACGTGCTAACAGGTACCAAAAGAAAGAAAAAATTGTCTGGGCCCACACGACCAATATTTACAAATTCTCAAGAAGTAAATGGGGAGAAAAAGGGGGATCACGCCATCAAGTCGCTCGAGCCGCCGACACCTCCGCCTTTACCACCACTGGGGCTACCATCCCTCCTCGACCGCTTGGCTCCACAAGTCGGGGTCACCGCAGAGGCTACCGTCCAAGCTGCCAAAGCTGCCTTCTAAAATAGCCGCTCAGACAGGTTCGACACCAAGGACATCAATCCCGCCATCCTGCTCGCCCCACGGTTGTAATCAGCCGCAGACATTGTAATCTGATAACAAAAATAAAAAGGATCAGACGAAGTCGGACATATACACATATATGGACGAATACGAGAAATAGTATGAACAGAAACGTACTGAAGAGACATCGGATGGGAGACGGTAACCCTCAAGAATATGGTCCGAGATCGAAATGTGGCCCACCATCGGCATGCTCCCCATCATATATGTGTAGCTCGGAGGACCATAATCCGGCGCAAAGGGCAGAGGACCTGCATACTGTGAGGAAGAGCTGGGGGCTGACGAGCCTGAGGCTGAAGTAGAGGAGGAAGCCCGAGCAAATGACCGCCGAGCACCTACCAAGAGGGGACCCATCAGTCGAGGCAAGAACTCCGCATATGAAGCTCCTCGGACAACGCAATCCGTCGCCGCACAACCCTCCACAAGGTCAGCATAGTCATCATCAGGAATGAAGTGGGTAGGGTACATCGCCCTCGGTGGATCCGCTGGAACCATATATGGCAGTGAACCCCGGCCATGCTAAAGGAAGACTCGCTCGCCCAAGTACATGGTATCCCCCTCCAGAGATACCAAGATCCTCTGCATCGCAGTAGCATCCCAAGCACGGTGAACCTCCCGTTCCACCAAGGTCCACAGATAAAGGCCCAGCCGCTCAAACTCAAAGGCGTCCAACATGGTCCGCGCCTCTGCAACCGTCATGGTCCAATTCTGATCTCCCTCCTCCTTATCCACAATCCAATTGGGGTGGCTCCACCTCCTGATATCCGGAAACAGAGGGTCCCGGCGGTCTAGCTCAAACTTGTACAGTCCAAAGACGACATATCCCCATATATGTACAAGAAAATAGAACAGATTCAGTACAAAACACAGACAAGAAGTACAGATAAAAGACAGAGACAGAATCAAAAGCATACCTCCCAAGCATAATAATACCCCGACAGAGTATCCTTGGTATGCCTGCACGCCTCATCCATGGCGTGATAACAGAAAGCCAGTCCGGCTGAGCCCCAACCATATGTCTTGACAGCATCCAAATCAACCAACAAACCAAGAGAGAGAGACGGGCCGTAGAAGAATGGTTCTGTAAGTACCCAAATCCGGATCGTCCAAATCCGTCAGAAAGTTAACCGAAATCCGTTAACTGGCCCGCTCCAGGTTAACCGGAACTCGTTAAACTCCCGTTCTTTGTGCCAACGAGGCGTCCGGGGCTGCCAGGTGCATCCGACGTCGAACCGTACTTAACACGTGTCATCACACGTAAAAGCACGGCTTTCCCCGAAAAACGCATTTTCCGGCATTTTCCGGGGGCGTTTCGGACATTTCCCGGACTGTTATTTTAAAAAACGGACAAAACCGGGATCGGGGAACAAATTCCCATGAAGCTGGTGACTCAGAGGGGCACGTGGCAGCCATGCCACCTCCCTCTAGTCACCCTTCAATCAAATTCAAAGGGAAAAGACCAAAATACCCCTGATTTGCAAGCCAAGTCCGGCCGGACTCACTGTGCACATTTTCTGAAATTGCCAGCAAGTCCTTCAAATTCTCAAAATACCACAAAACCCCCTGGATTCAAGCCAAGTCCGTCCGGACTCCTACTGCAAATTTCACCTATAAATAGAAATGGCTGTCAAAGCCAAATGGAGAGAATTTTTACCCCAAAATTTCACCACCCCCACGGTCCAAACTGGTTTTCACCCCTCTCGAGCTCCCGTTCTGTCTCGATTCGCGTGAAACCTTCGTATTTCGATCAAATACGCCCCTTTCAACTTTGAAACAACCTTTCGAATCACTTTCCGTGTCCCGTACACACCTCCCGAGCCAAAGGAGTCGACCCTAGCCATAGGTATAACTCCCTCTCTCTAAATCTCCCATTCCGTCTCGGTTTACGCGCCAGTCGCTATAACCGTTTCGAACGTCGTTATCGAAATGTAGACGCCTCTGTCTAACGGGGTCCGATACGTTTTAGCCCCTCGATCCTCTTCTCTTTCCGTAAGAGAAGTAATCACGGGTTAAAACGGCGTTCCGACCCTGTTCTGTTTACTTTTTTACGTCATTTACCATTCCGGATCGATCGATCCGTTGATCGTCACTTACTTTCTCGTCATTTACAATTCCGTGCCGTTTGGCCTCGTTGATCGTCATTTACAATTCCGAGCCGTTTGGCCTCGTTGATCGTCATTTACAATTCCGAGCCGTTTGGTCTCGTCGATCGTCATTTACGATTCCGGATCGTTTGATTCCGTTGATACCGCACTTTAAATACTGTCATTTACAAGTCCGATCCGTTTGGATGGTGATAATATTTACTTTTCAAAGTCCGAGTCGCAACCCGATTCGTTGATCGCATGTCATTTAATACGCATTTTCCCGTAAAAATCGTTAACAATGTAATGCCCGATTCAAAACCGGAGTTCGTCCTTCGAACTCTCTTTCAAAACGCGAAATGACGTTCGGCCTCCAAACACTCATCTTCAAACTAAAGCCGCCATTTGACACTTAAAATCATTTAATACGCATTTTCCCGTAAAAATCGTTAACAATGACATTCCGGTTCAAAAAACCAGGAGTTCGACCTTCGAACTCCTTTTCAAACTCAAAGTCGACGTTTGCCCACGCAAGCGCTCTTTTCAAACTCAAAGTCGATGCGTTTGCCACGCAAACGCTCATTTCAAACTCAAAATCGACGTTTGCCAGCGCAAACGCTCTTTTCAAAACTCAAAGTCGACGTTTGCCACGCAAACGCTCATTTCAAACTCAAAACCGACGTTTGTCATTCAAACGCTCGTCTTTTCAAACAAAGTCACCTAATCAACGTTTGTCATTCAAACCAAGATTAAGCTTGTCATTCAAGCCCCCATTTCAAAAGACACACACACACACACACGATTTCGAGAAAGGTAGAAAGACTCGTCATGCGAGGCATTTCGGGCGATCTCATAATACTCTACCCGAAACGTAACGTGACCTCCGAACCTAACAATCTCTGGTACTCAAAGCTTTTTACTCGTTTTTGCTACCAATAAAAATGATCCCCTGTTTTCAAAGCCTTTTCCTAAGTTTTTGCTACCAATAAAAACGACACCATTTTCACAATAGCCGTTTCTCAATGTTTGGGCTCAAAATACAAAAAATCGCGTGGCGACTCCTCATTTTCCTTCCCATGAAGCGAGGTCTCAGACACCAACCCCCTGCGAAAGACAACCGCCCTTTCCGCGCCCCGCGCGCGAAAGGTTCGAGTAATTTCAGGTATATCCTATAGTATAGGGTATACCCTATGCCCTATACCCTATACCCTATACCCTATATCCTATAGGATATACCCTATACCCTATAGGGTATATCCTATACCATTTGTCCTATGCCCTATGCCCTATACCTTATATCCTATACCCTATAGGGTATACCCTATACCCTATAGGGTATACCCTATACCATATGCCCTAAGCCCTATACCTTATACCCTATACCCTATACCCTATAGGGTATGCCCTATGCCCTATACCTTATACCCTATACACTATACACTATAGGGTATACCCTATACCTTATACCCTATACCCTATAGGGTATATGGTTTAGTGTATAGGATATATGGTATAGGGTATAGGATATAGGTTATAGGGTATAGTGTATAGACCGAGTGCCCCGAGAAAGATAACGAGATCCCGTATCTTTCATCAAAATCATCCCCCCGCAGTCAAACGTAAGACCGAGTGCCCCGAGAAAGATAACGAGATCCCGTATCTCTCATCAAAAATCATCCAACGGCAGTCAAACGTAAGACCGATTTCCCAGACGAATACGTCTGATTTTCCCCAGCAAAGGCTAACAAAATCCCCAGCAAAGTCAACGGAATCCCAAAAGCCAACGGAATCTCGAGTAGTACTCGAACTACGAAAGGGCTTGATTCCCACTAGGGATACGTAGGTAGCCTATCATTAGGTCCAGCCCCTCGACCAAAACGGTCACCCTCTCCTTCGGCAGAAGACGAAGTCCACCGAAAGGCCATTTCAAATTAAGGACCAAGGCGCCTAAAAAGCCATCATCATCAAGGTCCGAGGCGCCTAAAAAGCCATCTTCAAGGTTCGAGGCACCTAAAACGCCATCTCCAAGGTCCGAGGCACCTAAAAAGCCATCATCATCAAGGTTCGAGGCACCTAAAACGCCATCTCCCAGGTTCGAGGCACCTAAAACGCCATCATTAAGGTCCGAGGCACCTAAAAAGCCATCATCATCAAAGGTCCGAGGCGCCTAAAAAGCCATCATCATCAAGGTTCGAGGCACCTAAAACGCCATCTCCAAGGTCCGAGGCACCTAAAACGCCATCTTCAAGGTTCGAGGCACCTAAGACGCTATCACTAGAAAGCGATAAATCGCAATCATCCCCAGCAGAGACCGAAAATGGTCATCCCTATCCCCAGCAGAGCAGATACCCGTCAGACCGAAAATGGTCATTCCTATCCCCAGCAGAGCGGATAGCCATCAGACCGAAAATGGTCATCTCTTATCCCCAGCAGAGTTTCTTTCCAGCAAACGACTGTAGAACTCGCTCATCAGGTTCGAGGCACCTAAAACGCCATCATCTCCAGGGTCAAAGACCCGAACTACGACTGGCTTGATTCCCACTCGGGATACGTAGGAAGCCTATCGCTAGGTTCAGCCACCCGATCACTGATCATCCCGCCAAATATGAAGCCTTATTTATCGACGACCCCGCTTCCTTCGAAAGCGCCGTCGCCGAGGGCTACCGTAAGTGCTCCAATTTGAGCTTGTTAGGAATTTTCGTTAGAAAATTAACGAAAGTTATAACATTTCTAACAATTCCTAACTATCCTAACATTTCTAACAAAGTGAGGGTAAAATGGGCATTGTTATTTAAGGTTAAACCTTAAAAAGAATCTTAAAAAGAAAAACAAAAGAAGAAAACCATAAATAGCAATGCCGGAAACATAAACTGGCCGCCTAATTTGAATTTTCAAAAAGAAATATTCTTCTTGTCCAAAGCCGGAGCCGCATTTAATGAACAAAGGCACGCCGCTCGGATCCATCCGCGCGGATACCTTTGCATTTTCAGAGGGCTATAAATTGAGCCCTCCAAATACAAAAATAAAAAGGAAGAACACATTTGCACCGAACCTCTGGCGAAATATAGAGAGAAAACAGTGAGAATTCTTCAAGAATTGTCACCTTTTTCTCTCCAATCTTTCCCAACTCATACTCATCCACTCACTCTCATATTAAAGCCCTAAACACTCATACACTCAAGCCAAACACTCAAGAACACAAGGAAGATTGGTAAACCCTCCTCTTCCTAACCCTAAATCTCATCCATGCATGCATCTTCAAACTACAAAATGTAGTTCTTTCATCTTCTTGCTTTAGATCTAAGAAGATCACCATGGAAGACCATCTCCATGGATGATCTTCTACAAAGATCAACATTATTTTTAAGCTTTCTTACTTTCTTGCAAAGAAAACTCATTTTCAAAACCCTAAAAACCATTTTCAAGCATAAAATCTTGATTTCAAAGGATAAAATTCCCCTTCCCAAGCAAATGAAATGCTTAGTCCTAATGTACCCAAGGATGGTTTGGTATAGTTGATTCACCACTAAAATGTCCAGTGCTCACTAACCAAAACCTAGGGAAATGGGGACAAGCATGGATGCAAAACCCCTTAAAATCATATTTCTCCTTCTTGAGAAGTTGCTGTCCAGTAGCAATTTTCTCAGACCTCAGTCCATGGTCTTAATTTTTGGACACAGATGAACTTGAATTTGGTGTTGACTACAAAATACTTTTGTAGCCAACATCCAGAGCTTTCCAGAAATATTTTTACCTTATTTTTTGGGTGAGTAAAACTCCTCTTTTTCAAATTTTCTTTCAGAGGCTAGTTCATCAGCTTCTGGGAATCCAGATCTCATATCTGAGGTTTCCAGAAGGTTTTGACCCCTCAGATCTTCTCCAAAATGGAAAATTCCTTCGCAAAAACTTTATTTAAGGTGTCTAGAACAACTTTCATTCTCTGAGTTTATCCAGATTATGAAGTTTTAAGACCCTTGAATCCCTTTCAAAATCAAAGGTCCACTGCCTTTTTCATTCTGGCAGAAATGGCTCTCAACTTCAAAAGGTCTTTTGAGTACCAAATCTCAATCCAAAAATCTTCCAAAAAATCATGGGATCAGTTTAAAGTCTTAAAAAGATATCCCAATTTTTACTTTTCTGAGTTTCAACTTATTTTGGCCAAAACACACACACACACACACACACAAATGATTTTCAGCTTGGAAGACTCGCTTACGAGGCGCGTCGGTGCACACTAACGTCCTTCCCGACGCGTAACATGACCTCCGAACCTAAATCTCTGATCTCGGGCTTTTTTCAAAGTTTTGGCCCTCAAAATTAAAATGGCGTGGCGACTCCGTTTTTCGTTGATTTTTTCAACGCAAAAAAAAAAAAGGGAAAATTTTCGAATATGGCACATTCATCACAGTGGCGACTCTGCTGGGGATTAAGCTTTTTTTAAAAAAAATGGTATTTGGTATATTGGTGGAAACCACTAAATTTCCCGTTATCGCCTCCTAACACGAGTCGGGGATAAATTGTGATCTAACAATCCCACGTACCGGTATCACCGTTTTCAAAAAAAAAAGGCTTTTGAGGGTCAAGCTTCCGTCCCGGCTTTGAAAATCATTTTTGTGTGTGTGTTGATTTTTTGCACAGTTTTCATGTTGTTTTGGCCGCCTCGGAGAAAGTCAAAATTTTGACTGCCGGAATAATGTCCCTAAACTGTCGGAATTTTCGTGCTTACGTGCTTATGTGCTCATAAAAAATCAAAAAAAAGATTTTCAAAAAAAAAAGAAAATTCTCAAAAATAAATAAATCATGCATCATATTTTTAAGACCCATAAAAAAATCTCTATTTTACTCGTAAAAGAATATAGATCGCTTGCACACTACGCGCACGTGACCGTACACCGCACACTACGTCCTTAACCCGGGAAATCCTTGTCGCGGTCCGTTTGGTCTTATTACGCCTCTGATGAGCACAGACTACCCAAACATCCCATGGAGCCTCGTGGTCGACTACGCACTTGTCCGTGACACACTTTGTCCGAGACCCGGCTGGTTTTTAGTCCGGGTCTGTGTCATGCCCCCGTCCGTGTATAGACCTTTCCTTTCAAGCCTTTGTCGGCATACCGACTCAATATCTTTCGGGTCCCTAATCGCCGGTTCCGCCGGTTTTCCGCCGCAGACTTTGACCAAGATATTGACCGGCGCCTTGACTTCGGCTCGACCGGCACAAATTATACACCGACTCCCAAAGATTGACACCGAGTCATCAAGGATTAATGACTATTCCATGCCTAATTACGCTTAACCGACGACAAGTCAAGATCAATCGTGACGCTTATCGGGCCCAAATCATGCCGACTTTTTGTCGAGCTCCTGACATGATCTTGACTTTCGACGTCGCCTTGTCCGTAATTTACATCGAATGCTCGTTAAGACTCGATTACCCGCCGACTTTTAGGATCGTTTTTCTTTCGGCCGGTGGGACCCGCTTGCCCTATAGACCCTCGCCCGGGCCGTCCACCCCGGGAGGTCGAAATACAGTGGAATACGAGGGGCTTATAGACGTAGTGACGGGGCCCACCGATCCAGAATCGTAGTAGTTTGCGAAAAGAAGAGCAATCTTTTCCAACCGATTAGGTTAATAAAACATGTTTTAAGTAAACGTGAACAAATAATCGCATGTCGTATGAGCCTAAAGCCCAAACACCTACCCTCCTTCCATTCCCTGCACATCTCGAACCTTCGTGTCCTTTCCCCGCAGCCCGCACAAAGCTTGGTTTCGAGCACCGGTCACCGTTTGATCGCTTGGGAAGAGTCAAGCGCATCGTCGCCTTCACCGTTTGTTCCGACTCCGGGTTTCGTAATGTCTCGCATCAGCCGGTAATGATGGGGATAACGTTGCTCCGTCCTCCAAAATCCCTCGTACTGCACTGCAAGATTGGATCCAGCTTGGTAGAACAAATGAGACTTCGACATGAGGCTCAAATTGATGACCTACCGGGGGTAGTCGCAAGTCATGGTTTGACTATCGCCCCAATTCCGATGGCACTTTTACCGCAAAGACGTAAGAGGGTTCTCCTCCTCTTCTTAATAGTCCCTGATACATCAAGATGCTACCCCAAGATTCCTATGTTTCCACCGCCGGACTCCCGCCCGCCGACTTACAGGCAACCGGCCCCCAAACAAAGAATGTGGACGAAAGAGTTCGTATACCGTCGCTGTCCCCTCTCAAAGTGATGATCCCACAAATATCACTGAGTGATGAAAATCGTGGAACAGCTTAAAGAAATATGGTCACCATCAAAGCCCCGGAAGAACGCTGCATGCATGCAGCTTGGATTGGAAGAGGCCACACGCCACTTCGACCTTAACAATATCCCAACCGACCGCTACCCCGAAGGACAAACATGTGCCCGTTCCCCGGACCTCAATATCTCTCATTATCCGGCGGAGTCCAATCACTCGCTACTGCATGAGCCCACAGCCAGATCCCCTGACCAGCTCCACTCAAAGTCATTCCAAAGACCGCCAACCCGAGGTCCCAAATCCGCCACCACCGTAGAACACATTTGGTGGGATATTTGTGATCGTCCCGATTGCCTTGAAAGGGACTATCAGACCGGATACACGAGGACCGTCCTCCTAAGAAAAAGAAAATTTCCTCCCAAAGAAAAATTGAGGGAGAGATTCGAGACCTATGATAACAAGGTGGAACGCTTCGGGGAGCCATCTGGGATTTGATTATTATGTACTCTACTCCGCCCGCCTTCCCCAAAGCAAAAAGGGGTAAAAGAGCGTAAAACCCTTGCCAACGACAGAATCTGAGACTTTCTGGATACTGTAGTATCGCAGTAACGTAAGTCCAACCCCTCGTGGTCGCCCAAGGTTCGCCTTGTCCAGCCTCCCGAGTATACACCGATGAAGAAAACCGACGCTGGGCCTGCGCTCCCACTCAATCAACATGTTGATCGGAGATGGCAACCGCCACAAAAGGCATCAAGATAACCTGTGGGCTTCGGCAAAGACTCTACCTCGCAAGAAAAAGGCACGGCGATTGTGTTTAATGACTCTCTATCCCGAGACAAGGACCAAATCTATGATCCTCACCTATATGGGAGCATGATCACCTTCTCGCGATGAAGATTTGCCAAGAGATGTCTCCCAACACAATGAAGCTTTGTACATCACTATTCGGCCAACACCATATCACTCCCCGGGGTATTAGTGGACAATGGATCATCGGTAAACGTCCTTCCTCAAAGCATTTACGAGGCCCTCCGCATAAATGAAAGGCGCGTGATCCCATCTACCCGACCGTCAAGGCCTACGACGGTTCGTCTCGCCCCATTCCTGGGACAAGTGACTCGAACTCGGTACGAAACCCAAATGGTGCCCGCAAAGTTCCATGTAATGGATATCCTCCGAGTTCACACTCTACTAGTGGCGCCTGTTGCATCACATGAAAGCCATAGCCTCCACTCTCCACCAATGCGTCAAATTCATCAACCTAAGCAGGGAGACCTTGAAGTCATAAGGGGTGACAGCTTCCTCATAGGGAACGAAGCCGAAACAATAGCCAAGAACGCCCACGGCCAAACACCGGGCTACATCCTTCAAGAGGCAAGTCTCGCCAAAGATCCTTGGAATCCAATGATGCCAACTATGTCGACACACTCAAGCGAGCGTACTCCGAAGAAGTTCGATTCATCAAATTTAATTGCTATTTCCAACACTGAGGCGCATCGAAGGAAACGCCGAACACCGCCATGATACAGCACACAAGTCCCCGGTCTCAATCACGCATTTGCCGCATTCCGCAAACCCATTCTTCTGCCTCGCCAGCGAGGAGATTTTCATGATAAAAGTCGACAAACACCGATGCACTCGGCCGAATCTATGAACGTCGTGTGGGACGTCCTCCTTGCCGAACTACCCGCCAAGCCTTTCCGCTCGAGTATGGGACATGAGATTTTTCTAGCAAAGACACCGAGACGCAATACGTCCTTACATCCGGATTGAGCGGTCGATTGTGACGAAACGGAAATCCCTGTGATTGAGGAAGATCCCTACATCCACATGCTCGCCTTTCGTACGCCAAACACAATTGATTCTCGGTTCGACAAAGAGATGATAGCAACGATCGAGGAGGGAGCAGAGACCATGCCTTTCCCGGGTTGTGAAGCCACCGACGCTGATGCCGCTAAAGAATTGGGAAACTCTCTCGTGCCCGTCCGCGACCAAAGAGGAAATGATCACCAAGCTTGGATTGGTCCCCCGTCCTTTCGTGTCAACCTTTGTAAAGTCCTCCGAGTCTCTCATTGTTGAAGTTCGAGTCTCTCGAGTCGTCCGATGGCCTCACGCCCGAAGACCACGAAATTGTAGCCAATGCCGTATTCCCTCTTATTCTCAATGAAATGACGAACCTTTCGAGTATCCCTTAATTGCCACTTTAACTAATGATGAATTAACTAATAATCTAAAAACAAGCTTAATAACGATTCACTAGATGAAGAGGCGTACACATTAAATGAACAATATATCAAAGAAATCTTTAAGCAAAGTTGTCCTGGAAGAGGAAAATCGAGCCCAAGCCGCCGAAGAGATTTTGACAAGTGTGAATCTGGGAACCGCAAGAGCCTAAAGAGACGCAGATTGGTAGTTTCTTCGAAGGGACCGAAAGGGACGCCCTAATTGAGCCGCTAAAAGAATTCGTGGATGTGTTCGCATGGTCCTATAAAGATATGCCAGCCTCGATCCTTCCATAGTTGAGCACCGAATACCGCTCGACCCGTAAGTCAAGCCGCAGCGTAAGCTAAGAAGAATTAAGCCCGAATGGTCCCTACAAGTGAAAGAGGAGATAGAAAAAGATGCTCAGAGTGTGTTTCATCGTGGTCATTGAATACCCAACATGGCCGTCCAACATAGCGACGGTGACCAAGGCCAACGGAAAATCCGATGCCGCGTAGACTTCAGTGATCCGAACAAAGCCACCCAAAAGACGATTTCCTCGCCAAACATCGACATTTTGGTAGATTCCACGGCCAACCATGAAGTCAAATCCTTCGTCGACGGTTTTGCCGGCTACAACCAAATCAAATGGCAGTAAGAAGATCAAGCCAAAACAGCCTTCACAACCCCTCGGGGCACCTACCGCTACACCTGGCCATGCCATTCGGACTAAAGAATGCCGGGGCTACGTACCAAAGGGCAACTACTCTGCTCCATGACATGATCCACAAAGAAATTGAGGTCTATGTGGACGACATGATAATACATTCCGTAGGATCGATGGCCAAGACTTTGTTGATTTGAGAAAATTCTTCGCCGCCTCCGAGACCACAAAGATGAGACCGAATCCACCTAAGTGCACCTTCGGTGTAAGACGAGGTAAGGTGCTAGGATATATGGTGACAGAACGGGAATCGAAGTAGATCCCCGTAAAATCAAGGCGATAGTTGAAATGAAGCCACCTGACACTACGTAAGTGAAATCCTTCATGGGAAGACCGCAATACATAAGCCGCCAGTAAATCACCGACCTCGATCCGCGAGCCGATCTTCAAGTTGATGAAGAAAATGCCTACACGTAATGGACCCTGCATGTCGCCTTGCCTTTGAACAGTATCAAGGCATACCTTGTGAATCCTCCGATTCTCTCGCCCACCACATCGGCAAAAGCCACTCTTGCTATATCTAACCTGTCACTGATACGGCAATTGGGGCTATGCTAGCTCAAGAGAAGAAAGATTCCAAAGTCGAAAACGCCATCTATTTCGTAGCGTAAAGCTCCAAGGAAGCGAACTCAATTACTCGCTTGCGAGAAGACTTCAAGGCAGTTCGTCCTGGGTCTCGTGGGAAAGTTGAAACACTACATGCGCCTCACCCGATACATCTTGTTTCAAGGATAGACCCCATCAAATATCTCGTTCGACAAGCCTTCCATCTCCATGAGATTGGCAAAATGGTCGTTCTTTTTGGCCGAATATCACATCACTTATGTTTCAAGGAAATCCGTAAAAGGACGCATAATGGCGTAACATCTCGGCCGATTTCCCAAGTGATGAGTCCCGAGGACTCGAACCTCAATTTCCCGATGATGGAATCTTCGCTCTAGAAGGAGAAAATCGCCGGCAACTCTTCTTCGACTGGGCGTCAAACAAAAGGGGGAACGGGATAGGAATGCTTCGGTCGATCCTACCGACGAACACACCCCCATAGCAGCAAGGCCGAACTTCGAAGTCACCAACAACGCCGCTGAATATGAAGCTTGCATAGCCGGGTTGGAAGCCGCCCTTGAAAGAAATATCAAGGAATTGGAGGTGTACGGTGACTCGCCCTCATCATCAATCGTGTCTCTAACAAATGGAAGACCGTGGATCCGGGTTTGCAGAAGTATCATGCTTACATGGAAGAACTAGTGGCTCAATTCAAAGAAATCGTTTTCATTACCTCGCCAAGAGACCGAAACAGTTCGCAGATGCTCGGCTACACTAGCCTCTCTTGTCGAAATACCCGAAGGAAAGTCTCGTTAAACCATTCGTAGTCTGGGAGAAGAGAAAACCCCGCCTATTGCTTCGAAATTGAAGCGGAAGCCGAACCGATCAATGATCCCCGGTACACTCGTATTTACCAAGCACTAAGGATGGCGAGGCCTCTTTCAAAAATGAAGATGGGGAATATAAAGAAGGAATCAAAGCAAAAGTCTCTCACTCGAAGCGCTCGCCTCCCATTATGTTCTTTTTGGGAAATATGCTATACAAGAAGCGTTATCAAGGCCCCCTCCCCGCGATGTATCAAAGCAAACAAGAGGCTACCGAACTCATGAAAGAAATACATGGTGGTACTCGCGCCCTCACATGAATGCTCGAGCTCGATGCAAATCATACCGAGAATGGGGTATTTTGGATCTCCATGGAAGCCGATCGCATCCAGCTTGTCAAAAGCCGCGACAAATGCCGCCGATACTCAAATCTTAATCACTTGCCTCCTCACGAAGTTATACCGCATGACAACCCCTTGGCCTTTCGTCACTGGGGGAATTGATGTCATAGGCAAAATCACACCATCGTGCAAGAACGGCCACGAGTTCGCCCCGGTAGCCGTGGGATTATTTCACCAAGTGGGTTGAAGCAAAGTCCTACAAAATCCTCAATTCAAAGAAAGTTGCCCTCTTCATCAAAGAAAACATCATGTGCGCATACGGGTTGCCACCGAAATCATCTCGTATAATGGATCCCACTTCGAAGGGGAATGTGAAAACCGCCGCGGAATTCCGAATAACCCGTCACAAGTCATCTCCCTACTGTGCCCCAAACCAACGGAGCCGTCGAAGCAAAGAAACAAGACTCGGAAAATATCATCCGGAAAATGGTCCGTCCAAGGCGTAGATTGGCCCGAGAAGTTACACTGCACTCGGGGCTACGTAACACGCCGAACGGCAACCGGGGAAACACCTTTTGCCCTCACATACGGAATGGAAGCCGTACTCCCAATCGAGCCGGAAATCCCTCGCTCCGTATACCGCCGGAAAGCCGATCAACGAGGTCGAATGGCTCCGTAGTCGCCATGATGAATTGGCCCTACTAGACGAACGCCGACCGAAGGCCATGGAACACATCCGAGCCTACCAAGGAAGAATGGCTAGAGCCTTCGACAAGAAAGTAAAGCATCGGGAGATCCGAGAAGGTGATCTCGTTCTAAAAGAAAAGCCCCCAAATCAGTATCAACCCTCTCGGCAAATGGGAGCCTCGTATGGGTCGGCCATATGTCGCCCGTAAGATCTTCTCCTGAGGAGCCATGCAACTTGCACCTCGACGGGAATCCCTTTGTACACCCAAAGGAATGGTGACAAGCCGCGCAGATACTACGCGTAAAAAAAACAAAAAAAAAAAACAAAAAACAAAAAAAAAAAAAAAAGAGTGCTAAAAGAGTAATACCCAACTAGGTTAGAAACCCGAAAAGGGCGGCCTAGGTAAAAACAGGTTGCACCAAAAAAAAACAAAAAAAAAAAAAAAAAAAAAAACAAAAAAAAAAAGAGTGCTAAAAGAGTAATACCCAACTAGGTTAGAAACCCGAAAAGGGCGGCCTAGGTAAAAACAGGTTGCACCAAAAAAAAAAAAACAAAAAAAACAAAAAAAACAAAAACAAAAAAGAGTTCACCAGGTTGAACTACGAAGACCCGAGCTCCTCAAAATGAGGGGAACGTGAGGCAAATGAAACGGTTCGGTCTAAAGCACAAATAAAAGCCATACTTTGGCATCAATACAATTGATCGCACATGAAAGCTGCCTCGAAAACTCTAAAGCAATTCAAATATTCATTACAAGTTAAAAGCTCTTTGATGAGTCTAAGCCCGATTCATTCCTACAACCGGCAACCTCGCTAAAAGGAAAACTAAGATACATAATCAAACTAATGTGTCTCGCCATGGCAAGAAAGGGATACTCTGGAAACCTCGTAGTCACTCCAAGCCACTCGCATCGGCCTCTCCCTTCTTCTTCCCCTCCGAGTCTTTCTCTTCGAACCGGAAAAATGCCTGCATTCCTCCTACCAAGCTCGTATAGGGACAGGGTCTATCAAACCAGCCTCCGTCAGGGCCTTAGTAGCCCTAGCGTCATCCCTCATCTCCCGTAACCTAGCCGGTAGCATAGAGCCCTCCTCTCCCGTCTCGACGTAAGCCTCATAATCGGCCGCGCCGTCTCCGCTCCCGTCATGAGGATTGGCCCTCGCCTCGCCCTCCTCCTCTCGTAAACAGCCAGTCCTCCGCACCCACAATGGCCTCACGCCGCCTCAAAATAGCCACCCGAGTCTCTCCTGCATGCCTCTCATACCAATCCAGTACCAAGTGGTCAAGAACACCGGCCTCTGACGCTCGAGAATGACCCGAGGAGGAAAGGCATCATACCTCCATGCTCGGGAAAGAAATGGAAACACCGAGGATCATCCATGGAAACAGAGCCACCACCCCGGTGGCTACATCATCAAAGCCCTCCAAAGGAACCTCGCTCCAAGCCAAACCGCCTAAGGACCTGCAGCCGAATGTAGAAACCGGACCGAGAAAGCCCCTAAGCATAACCACATGGGACCCGTCCCCAAGCACTCGCGAGTCTCCACCCGCCAACGAGGCACCAACCATCTCGATATCTTCAGCCCGGCGACCCGCCATCCAACGCTCCCACGAGCCCCGATCATCAAAATCTACATCAACACCTCTCCCGGCAAAAGTCCAAGGCCTCGATCATATCGAGGTTTCCCGAAGAACCCCCAAACGCTCCATCGCCCACGTGGTCAAGAGGAACGGGCCGCCCTCGCGCATATACCGCCGTCCGGTAGCTAACTGTCGAGAGCATGAAAAGTCTCCCCGTAATCAAAGGAACGACATCTCGCCTGTGCGACAGCGAACGACAACATCCAAGAAAGACCGATGGCCAAATCCCAAAGGAATAGACCATGAACAGGTGCCAAACATACAAAGTGCAAAGGCATCCCAATAGGCATCATCCACCAAACCTAGGCCCCTAAATCTGTCCGGGAAGACCGGAAATATCGAGATGATCGGGACCGCGGATCATACCTTGCGCTTCCTCCTGGGAAAGATGAAGGAGGACGCACAACTGTCAAGAAAAGAAGCCCTCCGGCAAAGGGAACCGCTATCTCTTCCACCTCCGACCTCCAAGCAAGGCCCGAAATTCTTCGACAATGGAACAATCTCGTTGAAGGAAAGGCAAAAGACATGCCTTCTAGTATCCCAAAACGAAGAAGAAGCTCTTAAGAGGTCATAATCCGAACCAATTCTTTCGAGAGACCACAAGCATCGTATCTTGTACCTTTCTTCAAAGAATGATCTTCTCTCATGCATGATCTCCCTACACCACTCCTTGAACTTTTCAAAGAACAACATTTGCCTTTCTTTGGACAATTTTGGAGAATTTTTGGCCATTTCCATGGTTTTTCTCTCTTTCTCCCGAAAATGGCCGTTGGGACTGGAGGTTCAAGAGGATATTTGAATTTGAAATAAAGCAAGACCAGGTCCGAACCAAAATTAAAGGACAATGTCGTAAATCGCCCTATCCGCGCGGATGAGTTTGCCAAAAAAATCTGCAATGTACCCAAGCCGCTACACCAAAAGAGGAATATTCCGTCCGCTGCTCGAAACCCGTGCAAAAAAAAAACCTCCCCAAACCACCCATACACCAAACACCCTTGCAAAAAAAAAAACCAAGGCTCATGCAACACTGCATTCATACTGCATTGCATTCATAAAATAAAATCCTAAATTATTACATTCCAAAAAAAAAGAGTGTGCATAAAAAAAAAAACAAACAAACATAAATAAAATCCTAAATTATTACATCAAAAAAAAAAGAAAAAAAATGTGCATAAGCTGTACAAATCTAAATCTCAATCCCAAATCCCAAAAAAAAAATCAATCGGAGTCTCCAGCGCCCGATGTCTCCCCCCGGCCCTCTTGCGACTCGGGCCCGCCTCCTCGTGAGCCCCGAAAATCTCTGCTCGTAATCGTCCTCGTCTCCAGAAGAGGCTCGTCAGACCAACCTAAGCACGCTCCGATAGGGCAAGCCGAGATCCGCAAAAAAATCGTATCCGAAGGTGAAGGCGTCTGACTCCCGCACGTACGAAGACGACCCGCCATGCCGCCAAACGTGTCCTCGCCCGTGTGGATCCCCGAGAATGACGTGATCCGAAGGCGCACCGCTGGGATCAAGGAGAGGAGACAAAGGAGTCTCTCGAAGAAGTCTCGAGCGAATAGGGGAAGCCTCCCGTCCGACAGCGCGGCCGTGGTCGCCTCGCTCTAGCCTCGAGGAGCCCCGCAAGCGACCATCCTCCCGATGAATCTCTGCCTCGATCACTTGCTTCGCGCCTTCTCGACGACCACCTCCGAAAACTGCACAAAAGCAAAAGCGTCAAAAAAAAGAGGTGATGCTAAAGATGATGAAACAAAAGAAAGAAAAGAAGGGGAAAAGGTGAAGCCATACCTTCATACCCTGACGAGGCCGAAAGCTCGTGGAAGTCGCTCGGCCGAGGGAATTCGCACCCTCAATCGGACCCCATCCTCGGGATATAGGAAAATCCGTCCGAGGGTACCGCGGATCCCAAGCCCCTCCCTATCCAAAACCCGAGGCATCCTCAAAGCCTCCTCAAGACGAATGTCGCATACGGCTCAATCGCCACGAAGTCCGAGAAGTGCCGGCTCGCTTCGTAATCATCCCAGTCACTGACCGATCGCCGGTGCATCATATCGGCTGGGAGGCTCCACCGGTGTCCTCAAAGGCGAGTTCACGCCATGCCGGCGCTGTCACCCTCTCTCCTGCATAATAGGCATCGCAGTCGACCCTCAAAATCCTCCGCCGCACCGTCCGTATCTCGCCTTCACCGCGCTACCTCAAAGCGATCCTGTGGGAAGAATATCATCCCCTCATCCGTCTCGCCTCCGTCAAAGGAAGGCAATCCGCGTACTCGAGAGTCGTACGCCCCGGAGCTTATCTTCTCCCGGCATGCTTGGGACTAAGACCGCATGGCCTGATACGCCCGACGTACTCCGCCGGCCGCCGCCACACCGTGACGTGAAAAACTCCAACGCCCATACCCGCGAAAGGTAAAAATCCAATCAATCCAAAGGCAAAAGAAAAGTGCGTGCTCAAAAAAAAAGAGGGAAAGCAAAAGAGAGCTTATACCTCCAGTGGCAAACTCAAAGCAAGACAAAGAGCTCACAGCCTTCTTCCTACTGTACCTATCGAGAGCAAAATAAAGCTCGCCACTCGGCCTCTCCCCACGAGACATCTCCGGCCGTCTCCATGTCCTCCAAGGACCTCAAGAAGGCAAAGACCGCCGTCCTCAAAGATGTCCAAAGAGCGTGCTCGAGAAAGCAAACCACAAGAAGGCCCCGGCAATCTGATCGGCGCCATCCTCTCCTCCCCAAATTCTCATAGCTCGCTATGGTCTCCACGATCTTGCCGTAGACCACGGCATACTCCATCCCCATCCCCTTCTTGGGAATAGGGGAAAATCCCGTAAGAGCTCGCAGACGCATCGCCGTAGCCATCCCGCCACTCAATGCCGCGTCCATTAAAGGACAGCCCGTAATCGCAACAGATAGTCGGAGGGCGTAACCGTAGCCTCGCCCGTAAGAAGTGGAAGGTGTGGGTCGCGTCCCACCAATGCCGCGCCAGAGCAAACATCAAGCCCTTGCTCTTAGGGAATCCCGACCGCCCCCTCAAGCACTCGACGAACTCCTGCAGCCCCGTATCGACAACGAACTGCTCTGACTCGCAAAGCTCCTCGGCCCGCATCCGAAGCCGGTCCCACAAGTCAATCACGTACTCCACCGATCCTCGAGTCTTCATTTTGTTCACCGCTCCGTCACAAAACGGTGTCCGCCCGTAAAAAAAAAAAAGAGAGAAAATGTCAAAAAAATTGCATACACATGCATTTACAAAAAAAGAGAAAGCATACACATGCATTAAAAAAAAATTTCGACAAAGATAACAAAGATACAATGAGCATAGCCCCATTTTTCTCGCATGAAAGAAAACAAGCAAAGAAGTCCCAATGCATTCATCAAAAAAAAGATGCATTCCTACGGAAGTAAAACTCCGTCCCATTTTCAACAAAAAAAAATGCATACATGCATATCATCCATCTTACATGCAACGGGAGGAAAAATCCGTCCCACTTTTCAAAAAAATCCTAAACATACATACATCTCATATTGGCAAAATGCCCATTCTTTCCAAACAAAATGCATGCATTGCATCATCATTCAATATCAAAATTCAATCTCAAAAAAAATCATCATCATCATCAACATGCAATATTCAATTTCAAAAAAGAAATCACAATTCTTCGAATTTTCACATGTAATTTTCGAATTGAAAAAAAATGTGGCAAAAATGCCAATTCTTTTTCCCAAGCAAAATGCACATTTTGGGTTACTCATATACTCATTACTACATGCAAAGCATCAAAATCAAGGTTCAAAGCCAAGAACATCAATCATTCGAATTTTCAAAAAAAAATTTCAAAAATCACCCAAAATTTTCAAACAAGAAATCAACAAAGGGATCAAAGGGTTTCAAAGTATACCGCTCGAGACGCGGATCCGAAGCCCAATGTTGCCAAGCATCGGGTAATGCTCCTCCTCAACCGATTGCGAAAGATTGTAATGCCTCCTCATCCTGGACGAGCTCCAATCGCCTCTCCGCTACCGGGCCACGTCCCGGCCTTGAAAAGCGCCTTCCCGTGTTCCATTGCTCAAAAAATCGAAGAAATCTAAGAATTTTGAAGCTTTTTGGCCAAAAATGGCGGATTTGCGTAAATTTCTCTCTCTCGTAATTTTCTCGTAAAAACGTAATGGGAAGAGGAAGGGCGCTGCCCTAATTAATACCCCGACTTTCCATCCCTATCCGCGCGGATAGGATCGCAAGGGTCAAAATGACCCTTTTGCCCCTTAAAATTTCCGTGACTCGCAATTCGCCCCCTTAACTTGACAAAGTTAACCAAAGTTAACCAAAGTCGCCCCCTGTAAAGATCCCCAAACGTAAGACCGATTTCCCAAAGATAAACGAGATCCCGAAAACGTAAGACCGAGTGCCCCGAGAAAGATAACGAGATCCCGTATCTTTCATCAAAATTACCCCTAAACAAACGTAAGACCGAGTGCCCCGAGAAAGATAACGAGATCCCGTATCTTTCATCAAAATTACCCCTGCTAGCCAAACGTAAGACCGAGTGCCCCGAGAAAGATAACGAGATCCCGTATCTTTCATCAAAATTACCCCGCAGCCAAACGTAAGACCGAGTGCCCCGAGAAAGATAACGAGATCCCGTATCTTTCATCAAAATCTTCCCTAAGCCAAACGTAAGACCGAGTGCCCCGAGAAAGATAACGAGATCCCGTATCTTTCATCAAAATCATTCTCCGGCAGTCAAACGTAAGACCGAGTGCCCCGAGAAAGATAACGAGATCCCGTATCTTTCATCAAAATCATCCCCCGGCAGTCAAACGTAAGACCGAGTGCCCCGAGAAAGATAACGAGATCCCGTATCTTTCATCAAAAATCATCCAACGGCAACAAACGTAAGACCGATTTCCTGCACGAATACGTCCGATTTTCCTCAAAGAAAGGCTAACGAAATCCCCAAAGAAAGTTAACTAATCCCAAAAGCCAACGGAATCTCGAGTAGTACTCGAACTACGAAAGGGCTTTCGATTCCCACTAGGGATACGTAGGTAGCCTATCATTAGGTCCAAATTTCTCGACCAAAACGGTCACCCTCTCCTTCTACAGCACGAAGTCCACCGAAAGGCCATTTCAAATTAAGGTCCGAGGCACCTAAAACGCCATCTCCCAGGTTCGAGGCACCTAAAACGCCATCATTAAGGTCCGAGGCACCTAAAAAGCCATCATCATCAAAGGTCCGAGGCGCCTAAAAAGCCATCATCATCAAGGTTCGAGGCACCTAAAAAGCCATCTCCAAGGTCCGAGGCACCTAAAACGCCATCTTCAAGGTTCGAGGCACCTAAGACGCTATCACTAGAAAGCGATAAATCGCAATCATCCCCAGCAGAGACCGAAAATGGTCATCCCTATCCCCAGCAGAGCAGATACCCGTCAGACCGAAAATGGTCATTCCTATCCCCAGCAGAGCGGATAGCCATCGACCGAAAATGGTCATCTCTTATCCCCAAGCAGAAGTTTCTTTCCAAAGAAACGACCGTAGAACTCGCTCATCGTGTTCGAGGCACCTAAAACGCCATCATCTCCGTGGTCAAAGACCCGAACTACGATCGGCTTGATTCCCACTCGGATACGTAGGTAGCCTATCGCTAGGTTCGCCCACCCGATCACTCGATCATCCCGCCAAATATGGAGCCTACTTTTATCGACGACCCCGCTTCCTTCGAAAGCGCCTGTCGCCGAGGGCTACCGTAAGTGCTCCAATTTGAGCTTGTTAGAATTTTCGTTAGAAAATTAACGAAAGTTATAACATTTCTAACAATTCCTAACTATCCTAACATTTCTAACAAAGCGAGGGTAAAATGGGCATTGTTATTTAAGGTTAAACCTTAAAAAGAATCTCAAAAAGAAAAACAAAAGAAGAAAACCATAAATAGAAATGGCCGGAAACATAAACTCGGCCGCTTAATTTGAATTTTGAAAAGAAATATTCTTCTTGTCCAAAGCCGGAGCCGCATTTAATGAACAAAGGCACGCCACGGACCTATCCGCGCGGATACCTTTGCATTTTCGTGAGGGCTATAAATTGAGCCCTCCAAATACAAAAATAAGGAGGAAGAACACATTTTGCACCGAACCTCAAGGCGAAATATAGAGAGAAAACAAAGTGAGAATTCTTCAAGAATTGTCACCATTTTCTCTCCAATCTTTCCCAACTCATACTCATCCACTCACTCTCATATTAAAGCCCTAAACACTCATACACTCAAGCCAAACACTCAAGAACACAAGGAAGATTGGTAAACCCTCCTCTTCCTAACCCTAAATCTCAACCATGCATGCATCTTCAAACTACAAAATGTAGTTCTTTCATCTTCTTGCTCTAGATCTAAGAAGATCACCATGGAAGACCATCTCCATGGATGATCTTCTACAAAGATCAACATTATTTTCAAGTTCTCTTACTTTCTTGCAAAGAAAACTCATTTTCAAAACCCTAAAAACCATTTTCAAGCATAAAATCTCATTTTCAAAGGATAAAATTCCCCTTCCCAAGCAAATGAAATGCTTAGTCCTAATGTACCCCAAGGATGGTTTGGTATAGTTGATTCACCACTAAAATGTCTAGTGATCACTAACCAAAACCTAGGGAAATGGGGACAAGCATGGATGCAAAACCCCTTAAAATCATATTTTCTTTCTTGAGAAGTTGCTGTCCAGTAGCAATTTTCCCAGACCTCAGTCCATGGTCTTAATTTTTGGACACAGATGAACTTGAATTTGGTGTTGACTACAAAATACTTTTTGTAGCCAACATCCAGAGCTTTCCAGACATATTTTTACTTTATTTTTTGGGTGAGTAAAACTCCTCTTTTCAAATTTTCTTTCAGAGGCTAGTTCATCAGCTTCTGGGAATCCAGATCTCATATCTGAGGTTTCCAGAAGGTTTTGACCCCTCAAATCTTCTCCAAAATGGAAAATTCCTTCGCACAAATCTTATTTAAGGTGTCTAGAACAACTTTCATTCTCTGAGTTTATCCAGATTATGAAGTTTTAAGACCCTTGAATCCCTTTCAAAATCAAAGGTCCACTGCCTTTTTCATTCTGGCAGAAATGGCTCTCAACTTCAAAAGGTCTTTTGAGTACCAAATCTCAATCCAAAAATCTTCCAAAAATCATGGGATCAGTTTAAAGTCTTGAAAAGATATCCCAATTTTTACTTTTCTGAGTTTCAAACTTATTTTGGCCAAAACACACACACACACACACACACAAATGATTTTCAGCTTGGAAGACTCGTTTTTACGAGGCATTCCGGGTGCACACTAACGTCCTTCCCGACGCGTAACATGACCTCCGAACCTAAATCTCTGATCTCGGGCTTTTTTCAAAGTTTTGGCCCTCAAAATTAAAATGGCGTGGCGACTCCGTTTCGTTGATTTTTTCAAACAAAAATGGGAAAATTTTCGATACATCACACCTTCATCACAGGTACCCCTAATATTCTTTAACTGTTGTGTGTGTGTCTGTCTGTGCTTTTAAAAATGCATGCTGTGTCGGATGTCTACATTGTACATTGCTTTATTGAAATGTATTGAAATAGTGTAGGAAGGAAGCCTTACCAATGTTGGTTCGTGTCTGTCTTCCGCGGGGGAATAGTGTTTGAGGATGGAATAGTGTTCCAGTACGGACCGGGATTGCTTCGGGATGGGCCGGTTGTCTGCGGACAGAGTTTCGACGTGTGTTGGGATCGCAGGGATCACTCGGGCAGAGGTTCGACGTGCGTTGAGGTGGCAAGGGTCACTCGGGCAGAGTTTCGGTGTGCATTGGGATGGCAAGAGTCACTCGGGCAGAGTTTCAGCGTGCGTTGGGATGGCAAGAGTCACTCAGGCAGAGTTTCGGCGTGCGTGCGAGTTACTGGTTTGGCTCGGAAAGGGCCGGGACGCCTCGGGAAAGACCAGGCAAGGCCTCAAAGTACCACGAGGGGCCTCAGAGTACCTCGAGAGTGCCTCGGGGCAGCGCGGGAGCAACGCGGGAGCGCTCGGAGAGGCTTCGAAGCACCACGAGAGGGCTCGAAAGGCCTCAGAATGATTCGAAAGGGGCCGGGAGTGCCTCGAGAGGACTTAGAGGGGTGCCTGAAGTCTGGGGGGGATAGGAGAGAAGAGGGAGATGTGTGAAATGAGGGAGGGGGAGCTCTCTATTTATAGTGCCAGATTTTGTGCAAGAAGGTCCGTACGGACCTTCTAGGTAATCCAAAATTTTGGTTTTTCTCGATTTGAGGGAATAAGTGGACTTTAAGAGGATTCTGAAATGATGGTGTCCGGTAGCAAGAAGGTCCATACGGACCAATCTTACATGCAATAAGGTCCGTACGGACCTACCATGCATTTCAGTAATGATGCACTCCGGGATTTGAGGGAATAAGTTGGACCTTAAGGGGATTCAGTAATCATGAAAACAAAGAGGTCCGTACGGACCACATATTCTTTTCCAATTTCTGAAAAATTCCTAAGAAGTCCTTTTGTGTTTTTATTCCCAGAAAGGTCCCTCCCTTGGTTGGGGGTTTTTGAGGGTTTTGAGTGTCATGGGTCTTCGAGGCTGCATCTGTGAGTCTGTGGTGTTTCCCGTGTGCTCGGAAGAGGGTGATCCAGATTGGGGTACTTACAGAAGCCCCTCGACGACGTCACTTACGGAGGAAGTGGGGTCGTCGATAAGATAAGGGTCCTAATCTGGATCGCGTGCTGTGAGAGGAAGTGACCGTGTAGGTGGGTTTGTGAGGACATGGCGGTGTCCTGTTGTGTGACCGTTTAGGCCGGGCCTGGGCCGGGACCTCGTGATAGGATTCCTACGTATCCCTAGAGAGAATCAAGCCTCGATCGTAGTTCGGAGCAAAGGGAGAGTGTTGTTGTGCACGAGGACGTGAGATGTCCTTTTCACCGAAACTCCGTGTGTGGATGTGATGGTATACGTGAGCGGGGACCGCATAGGCTCTGGCCGCGAGGACGTGGTGGCATCCCCGGGTGACCACATAGGTCGGGTAAGGGACATGGTGGCGTCCCCGGGACCGTATAGGCTCGGTGACGCGTGTGGCATCCCGCGACCGTGATAGGCCAATGGCCGGACCCCGCGATAGGATTCCTACGTATCCCTAGCGGGAATCAAGCCTGGTCGTAGTTCAGAGGTCGTGAAATTGTGAGTGTATGCGGGCGTGGTGGTGCCCTGAAGTGTCGTGTGATCGCCAAGGTCGATTTGTGAGGACGTGGTGGCATCCTGGGGTGATCGCATAGGTCGGTGGTAAGGACGTGGTGGCGTCCCGGGGTTACCGCATAGGTCGGTGGTGGGACGTGGTGGCGTCTCGGGGTGACCGCATAGGTCGGTGGTAAGACGTGGTGGCATCCCTCGGGTGACCGTGATAGGTCGCTGGGTAAGGACGTGGTGGCGTCTGGGGCGACTGCAGATAGGTCGGTGGTGGGACGTGGTGGCGTCCAGGGTAACCGCATAGGTCGTGGTAAGGACGTGGTGGCGTCCCGGGCGACGACAGGTCCGGTGATGTGGCGCGGCGTCCAGGGGTGACCGCCAGTCAGTGGTGACGCGTACGGCGTCCTGGGTGTGCAATCTTACTAGAAGATGGTTTGTGGTGTGACCGTCGAGGTCGACTGTGAGGACGTGGTGGCGTCCTGAGATGGAAATTTTACGATTTTCCAAATCGGGTGGTATAAAGCCTTCCGGGCTGGGGATAGTGATTTGGGAGGTTTATGCGGTCTTCCGGACCGAGTGGTTTAAAGCCTTCCGGGCTGGAGATAGTGATGTGGGAGGTTTATACGGTCTTCCGGACCGAGTGGTTTAAAGCCTTCCGGGCTGGAGATATGTCATGCATGAGGACTTGATTCGTCTTCTGTCTGCGGTCGTGTCATGTTTGAGGACTTGATTCGTCTTCTGACTGCGGTTGTGTCATGTATGAGGACTTGATTCGTCTTCTGACTGCGGTTGTGTCATGTACGAGGACTTGATTCGTCTTCGCCTCGCCATGAGGCGTACGCCTTGTGCTCCGATTGTGAGAGGCGTGAATGTCTCGCGTTTTGTCCGCTGGGGGAAAAGGTTGGACTTACGCTGATTGCCGATGTTCATCTGCTGGGGATATGTGGCCTTGTAGGGGCTTTTTCCGCTGAGAAGGTGACTTCGGGCTTGCTTTGATGGCTGGCGGTTGATTCACCGTCTGGCGTTTTGGAGGCGTTTTGTGCCTTGAGAATTGTGCTTGGAGGTGCTGGCTCCTTTTCGCGCTTGTTTCACCATTTAGTGGGCGAGGTCCGGGCTTACGATGATGGCCGGTGGTTGAGTTGCCGTTTAGTGGGCGAAATTCGGGCTTACGTTGACGGCCGGTGTTGGTTTTGTTGGGTTAAGGACCAAACTGCATTGAATCTGCTGAGGTAGGCCTTTGGACAGCCAGGAGCAAAGATTATAAGGGAAAATAAGTAATTTGGCCCCACGTTGCAAAGAGGTCCGTACGGATTACCTCTCTCTGCAAAGAGGTCCGTACGGACCAATGGTGATTTTTACAGTTCCCAGATTTTGACCGTCTTCAAAACCGAGGCCACCCTTCATTTCCTTCTTCCAGTTCGTGCACCAGAGAGAAAGAGAAGGAGAAAAACTCCATTGTTGTCCCAAATTGCTTGGAAATCTTCCACACTTATCTTGAATTGCTTGTAATGGAGGAAGGATCAAGGAGAGGACGTCGTCAACGGAGCCAAGAGGCGATCGAGCAGAGGACGGAGCTTCAAAGGAATTGCATCTCCTTCGTTCCTTCTTCGAAGAACTCGGATGTGTTGTACCCGAATCCGGAGGTGCATAATAGGCGAGTTAGGAACGCCGGGGAGGTAAGAAATCAATTCCGTCTTGATTCCTTACTTGAACTGTTGAATGCTAGAACTAGGTTGTAGTTTTTCGCATATTTGAATTTTTTTTTGTTATTTTTTATGCCTTTTTGTGAAATTCGTGATGAATTGTTGAAATTGAGCATGTAAAAATTGTGGGTATGTGATTTTTGTGCAAAAATGTGTAGATTAGCTCTTATTTGTAAAAATAAAGTGCCTCTCTTTGAAATGCATGCTTTGGTGTTTTGTACCTTATGCTATTTCTGTATGTACATTATGAGAAAAATTGCAATGTAGGGACAAATTTTGTGAAAAATGTGACATGTGCCGTGTTTTGTGACGGGTTACATGTGAAAGTATGTGCCGTGTAGGGACGGGCTTTTCTTTTGAAAATGTGTTATGTAGTGGGTGCCGTGTTTTTGGTGACGGGCTTTGTGGGGAGTTTATGTGCAATATGTGCCGTGTTTTGTGACGGGTCTTTTGAAAATGTGTCGTGTAGGGCTTAATCCCTCTTTTGAGAAAATTTGTACAGTGTGTGCCGTGTTTTGTGACGGACTGTATGGGAAAAATTATATGCATGATATATGTGAAAATTATGTGCATTATATGTGCATTATATGTGAGAAATATGTGCAATTGTGTGCCGTGTTTTGTGACGGGTTACATGTGCCTTTTATTTTATTAAGTACTGTGACTGACGTACCTTTGCTGTGTTTACCTGCAGGATGAGGGGCTTTTATCTGGGAAAGCCAAGAAGATGAAGTCCCGAGGGTCGCTTGAGGCTGTGGTTGAGTTGTGGCAGCAGTTGCCGGACATCTCTATGGGGGGCAGGCCGAGCCATAGGAGGTTGGTGTATGCTTCCGGCTTGGGCGCGTTCGTGGAGAACTTGGCCGGAATTTCTGATACGAGGAAGAACAAGAGTATCTTCCTTGGCTTATCTAAGTATTGGTGGGATACCACCCACACCTTCCATCTGAGCTGGGGCGAGGTGATGGTGACTCCCACCGATTTTGCTGCTATCACCGGGCTTTCCTTCAAAGGAGGGCTAGTGCGGTGGAGGGACAGGATATCCGAGGAGGTGCTGGCTGAGCTGTTGGGCTTCGCGCTTCTTCCTCGCAGGGTCCTAGGCATGCTATACAGCGATGTGGAGATGCGGATCACGGCTAGTATTGGGGCCTATTGCCGTGGTACCGGCCTGGTGACGGCGGATCAGCTGGCACGCTCCTTCTTGTGGTTTGCCCTTTCCGAGACTCTGTTCTTGAACCACGCGACTACGGCTCCCTTTGCTCTGCTGGAGAGTTTGATTGATTTGGAGAGGGTCTGCGATATAGCTTGGGGCGAGGCGGGCCTGGCCGAGCTTTATTTCTCCTTGGACCGGTTCAGCAGAGGCGCGACCAGTTCTTTGGGCTGCTTTGATTTTGCTTTAGAGGTATGAGTTTATTGCTGTTTTTGATTTAGAAATTTGTCATTTCTCCGTTTTCTTTTGCACTGAGCCTTTTCTGCTTTTGTCGCAGATGTGGTTCTACGAGATCTTCCGGTGTTTCCTGTGGGATCGAGACGCTGAGGCCATTGCGGCCTATCCTGCTATGTTGGGCTGGGCCCGTCCTGCGAGGAGGAGGAGGACGAGTAGGGGGAAGCTCACCATTGCCTACGGTGATGTGCAGGAGCATCTGGGGAGAGATAGCCCAGCGGAGTTTGATCTGTACCCCTGGGTCCGGTACGGGGCTGACGAGTTTGAGGGGGCTCCCGTGGTGACGGCGCAGAGGAAGATGCCGCGGGCCCGACTCCGCGACGTCATGTACCTGGGAGCGGGTCTTCCGGCAAAGATGGCCCGGTATGCTCCCGTGGCTCCGAGGGACCCGCCTTCGGGATGATGGATTCCCGGATATGGATGTGCTTGAGTTTGAGAGATATCCGGGCGGCGTGAGCGCCGATGAGTTCATTTTGTTTGGAGAGGAGTATGGGACCTTCGTGAGGAGGAAGCCGAGGACGCCACAGTGTTGGCGAGAGAGAGAGATGGCCCGCCAGTCCCCAAAGGTTCCGGTGCCTCGGGCCGGATTTCACATATATACGCGGACGGATCGAGGCGCAGGGTGTCAGTACTGCGTCCCGAGCCGGCTCCCGCCGCATATAGGTCGACCCGCATAGCGGTGAGTGTGCTTACTCTTTTCCATCTTGGCATCTTTTCTGTCTTTTTCTCTTTTTGTTGAGTATGCATGTATCTCGTTTTGCTGAGCGTTTCTTTGGCTGTTTGTTTGTGCAGGTCTCGGGGAGAGCCTATGACATGCTGACCCGCCGTTTTCTGGCGATGAGGTCCTTCGCGAAGAAGTTGGCGGGGAAGCTGTCTTGCCGGTCTTCGCGACGTGTGCCGGCGTATGAGCCGATGCCTTCGAGGCATTCTGTGGACGTTCCTCTGCCGAGGGCTGAGCCAGAGCCGCAGCAGGAGGGACCCTCTCGGGGGCGGCATAGCATGGATTCCGGGACGTCTTCGGGAGTCCAGAGGCAAACTTCGAGCCGCCTTTCACTCGCCCATGCCTTCGCATGAGGCACCGAGAGAGAGTCCGTTAGAGCCTGCCTTCTTCGATCCTTTTGCCGGGTTTGACCCTTCCGAGTATCTTGAGTACCTACCCCAGGAGGGGGTTCAGTATTCTGACGACGAGGGCGTGGCTGGCGAGTTCGCTGGGATGCCTGACTTCTCGCTTGAGGATGTTGGTGATGATGATGATGCTGAAGAGTCGGATTAGGGTTTATTTGCTTTCCCTCTTTCCATATCTTCTTTTTTTTTTGTTTAGCAACAGACATTATGTGTACCTGTAATAAAACATTCGCATTTGCACCGCAAAGTATTTTATTTTGAGATGTAATGCCTTATTTTGTGATTCCCGGGAATTGTCCTAGGAATTATTGCTAGTTTATTATTTGTGCATGCCACGTGAGCTGGGAGTGCGTTTGTGGGTAGTGTATGCTTGCCGGGAATGGCTTTGGCTAGAATTTGGGCAGTTTGGAGCAAGGTCCTGCTGGGAATAGTGGTTTTTGTACTGTTTGCTGGGAAAGTGGGACCCTGGTGCAACAAGGTCCGTACGGACCAACCTGGGATGCAAAGAGGTCCGTACGGATCACCTTTGCTTTTGGGAAGGGATAAATGTTGTCCGGATGTCTGGACTTTCCCCACTCCCCATTTGCAGCCATTTTCGAGCTTTCTTCCCCATTTTCTATAGGAACCTCCATTTTTGCCATGGATTCTTCGTACGTTCCAAGAATTTTGCTAAGGCTTTCGCAGGAGCGGCAAGCACACTTCCTGTAGCGGCTGAAAATGTGGATGCGACACTGCATGAGGTATCAGATGCGGCTTTCGAGGTAAGGTTTTGACTTTGCTCGGTTTGGTCCCTTAAGGAGTTGGTTCCTGATTGGGAATTGTTGCGGGCTGCCGCGAAGTTCTGGAATGTCAGGAGGCATGTGTATTGCTTCTCCTACAATGAGATGGTGCCCACCTTCGAGGATTTTCGGTCTTTGATTGGAGGACCGGAGGTGGAGGCCATCTCACTTCCTTTGATTGGTGGTGCTGTCGTGAGCGTGAAGCTTGCAGGCTTTCTTCGGACTTCGTTGGGAGAAGTGCAGGGCATGATCCTTGATTCGGGTCATATTGACATTTCTGCGCTGTCGGAGCGGTTTACGATTGACGATGAGAGTGACGTCTCGTGGGATGCTTTTGCCTTGTGCTTGATAGCAACGTTTTTCATGGTCAGCTCCCTTGGGGTGTGTGATGGCGCTTTGCTGGATGTGGTAGGGCACTGCAGAGCTGGAGAGGATATTGTACCGTTGGTGTTGGGGGAGACTCTTCATGGTATTGACCGTCTGGCGATTGGGGATCGGTTCATGAGAGGGGGAAGCCCCGCTTTGCTCACCTTGTGGCTGCGAGAGAGACTTCAGGCCATGCCCGAGGCTCCGACGTCGTTTAACCCGTGGTCGTTTGCTCGGCGAACTCTTGTATTGGATATGGATCAGTCCGCCTGGGAGAGATGGATGGTACGGCTTGGTACGCATCAGATCCGTTGGTGGGTTTTGCCCTGGGGGATTGAGACTAGGAGGGCCCTTCAGAAGGGTCCTACGTTGTCGTAGTTCCAGGTTTGTCTTGGTCCTCCTTCTATATTCCGTCGCTTGTTTCCTAAGCAGCTTTGGGATGAAGCAGAGCCTTTGTTAGGCCGGGATGACCTTGCTACCGCGGAGGTAGTTCCTCTTTGTATGGCAGCTCCAGTGCCTTCTTGTATTTTCCGAGGGTATGGAAGTATTCCGCTTCCCTCCCGCGGTACTCCTTAGACGTCTGGGGAGCGTTGTATTGACGACCCAAGACTCCGGCCCGGGTATGAGCAACATGTCAAGGGCAATCTCAAGTGGTCTTGGAGAGCGTGCGTGCAGCGAATTCTGGGACCCGATTGCCGTAGTAGCTATTGCCTTAGGAGTTCCGAAGCCTGGTCCGACCCTTCGATGTGACGGGAGACACTTTGTTTGACTACGAGACTAGAGTTGACCGACCGACAGAGAGAGGTCCTCTTTTCGTGCACTCGCAGTGGGAGGAGATCCGAGCCGAAGCACTGCGAATGAAGCCCCGAGAGCTGCTGGATTGTTTGACTCTACGGGGAGGACCCCTAATCTCGGACTGAGAGACGCAAAGCTGGTTCACGTGGAGCGAAAGAAGACTCGCCGGGGACGAGGGAAGAAAGGGAAGAATGGCGAGGGGACAAGCGCAGATGGCGCGGAATGACCTCCTATGTATCCATTTATTGCATTGCAAACACATTATTAGTTAAATGTATTAAGCTATATTTTAGCATGTTGTGAACTTGAGAGTAGACCGTGCTTGAACTCATCAAGAAATGTTGTAATCATTAGTGATTTGTGATTTACTTTTTAAAGCTTTGTCGAGACGCAAGATCTTTTGTTTGCCTTTGCTTCGTTGTGCACTTTGTCGGCGTCCATCTTTGGACTTTTCTGTTGCATTCGCGGACCGAAGCAGCCTGGGCCCCGACGGCAATCCCCTTTGCCGAGGCCTTGTGCTTGGCCGAGAGGTTGAATGCTCCTTGACAAGTCGTTTTGACGGTCTTTTTCGTAGCTTCCTTGCCTCTTGTTGGCGCGGCTCTTGACCTCAATTTCGCAGCCTTCGCTTGAGCTTCTTTTATTTTTATTTTTATATTTTTTTTTTTTTTGTGAGCCCTTGCTCGAGCTCTTTTTTTTTTGTTTTTTTTTTTGTGAGCCCTTGCTCGAGCTCTTTTTTTTTTTTTTTTTTGAAGCGCGTGAGGGCGAAGACAAGCCCCCGGCTTGGAAGCCATATGAGTCCGCCGTTTGATGCCGAGTGACCCTCGGATGTCCTTTGATGTTGCCGCCGTCGCTTGACTTGGTCAAGGTGATCGCTGGGGCGTGTTCTTGAAAAGTGCGGAGCTTGATGGAGGTCTTGATTGACATTCAAACTTTTGACTTTTTTGTGTATTTTTAGACCGACCAATTAAGGTTGCCTACGTTCCCTGACTAGAGGGCTCAGTCTGCGTAGTTCGACACTACATGGAGTGCCAAGAGATGCACAATTTGTTCTTCTTTAGGCGAAGTATCTCGCGAAGTTTGCTTCCGTTGACCGGATTCATGAAGGGATTGCCGTCTAGGTCCGTTAGCTTCATGGCGCTCCGGAGAAGATCTTTTGAACCACGAAAGGGCCGATCCATGTGGGTTCCCATTTTCCCAGCTGGGTTGGTTCGAGCGGGAGGCTTTTCTTTTCGAGTACAAGGTCACCTTCCTCGATGTCTCGGGATTTGACTTTCTTGTCGAAAGCTCTAGCCATCCCGCTTTGATAGGCTCGGACGTGTTCCATGGCCTTTAGTCGTCGCTCGTCTAGCGTGAGCCAATTCGTCATGTCGGCTTCTGAGCCATTCGACTTCGTTGATGTCATTTTCCAGCTAAAGACTCTGAGTGAGGGAATTTCTAGCTCGATGGGAAGGACTGCTTCCATCCCATACGTCGTGGCAAATGGGGTTTCTCCCGTGGCCGTTCGACCGATGTGCGGTAGCCCCAAAGTGCAAGGTGCAGCTTCTGCCAATCTCGTCCTCGGGTGGTCATTTTTCGGATGATCCGTTCGAGGGTTTTGCTTTGCCGCTTCCACGGCGCCGTTTGTTTGTGGCCGAGGGAGAAGATTTGTGACGTGTGATCTTGAATTCGGCCAGCCTCCGTCGATTCACCTTCGAAGTGTGAGCCGTTGTCCGATATGACCTCATTTGGGATGCCGTATCGCGCAGATGATGTTTTCCTTTAAGGAAATGCGCGACCTTCTTGGAAGTGAGCACCTTATAGGACTTGGCTTCGACCCATTTGGTGAAGTAGTCGATGGCTACTAAGATGAACTCGTGACCGTTGCCTGGCGGAGCGATTTTCCCGATGACGTCAATTCCCAAGTGGCAAAGGGCCAAGGCGTAGTCATGCAAGAGAGATCGTGAGGAGGTAGATGATTGAGGTTGGAGAACCGTTGGCACTTGTCGCAGCCTTCGGACAAAGTGGATGCACCGCCTCCATGGAGATCCAAGAGTAGCCCATCCCGAGAATGATTTGCATCGTGGCTCGCGTTCATGTGGGGACCGCAAGCCCCATTGTGGACTTCGTTCATGAACTTGCTTGCTTCTTCTTGGCCGATGCAGCCGTAGGAGTGGCCCGTGGTAGCGTTTCTTGTATAGCATGTCCCCGAGGATGACGAAGTGAGAGGCAAGGCGTTTAGGGCCATGATGCTCTTGGTTTTGACCCCTCCCGTGTGTGGGTCTTCCTTGTTCATGAAGGTGGTTTCCCGCTCTTGAGGTATTGGAAGATCTGGTTTGCGCCGGAAATGGCGTCGAACTTGCGTCTCTTCGCTCTTCAAAGAATCTTGCAAATCGTTGTGATTAAAACCTTCTCAAACTTGGGCCCGGTTTTTCTCTCGTTTGACAACATGCTTAAATGTTTGCTTGATGCATTTATTTAATTAATGTGTTTGCCTTTTGTATAGATGAATTGTTAACTTGTTTTGATTAGTTAATGTCATCATTTGTTAAAGATGCAATGAAATGATTTTTTAGGAAGGTCGGACCTTTTTATTGAAAGCGTGAAGACTGTACATTGTTGACCAAAGATTCACAATCGTCGGGCGTAAAGCCGTCAAAAGACTCAAAAGATGTGAATAGACAGACAACAAGTCTCAAGCTAGACTATAGGCGACGAGGGATTGGACCAGCTTCATTACTCTTGGACGGCCGTAGCTCTAGAGGGAGTGGTGGCCGGTTCAGTGGCCAATCTTCCCTTGGCATGAGTCCCGGAAAGTAGCTTGCATGCGGTTCGATTTCAAACCGTATCGCGGAGGTTTTTGGCCGCTCCCGATGATGTCCCTCCATTAGTGTTGCCACCACCCTTGGGGGTTTTTGATGATAGAAGTCGCCGAGGGCCACTTCTAGGAGGGCGAAGCATTCGCCGATTCGGAGTGGATTCTTGGCCGATGTTGATCACTTTCATAGAATCTGCTTCTTTATCTCGGGATTTTTGCTTGACGACGTTTACAATGTCCGATTCGAGCGGGCATGCTATATCTCCTTCCCCGATTAAGCCTCGAGGAGGTTGCGCCACTGTTCATCCTGTCGGACACCGGAATGTTGAATTGAACTAAGCCGTGATGGCTGTCCCCGTAAGATCCGAGAGTGCTCGGCTAGAGGGTTGTCTTGTACCGGGGATCGGTGATGAGCCGCTTTGCAAGAGGGTTTTCGGCGAAGTAAGGGTCTACTCCTCGATCAATCTCCATTAGGGCATCCATCTCTTGATCCTCTCTCAAGCATTCTTCACGCCGCATATATCGAGTTGTCATCCCGACCCATGAGTTCTTCGATTTCCAGCTCGTCGCGCTTAGAGCGTGGATGTAAGGATCTACTTCGTAGCGGGACAGGTAGGAGAATCATCTCGGAGAAGAGTATTCGGTCATGTCGGGACCTTCTTCCGGGTCATAGCTTGCCGGCCAAGCACTTGCCATTGCACCGCCCGCGGATCACTTCGATCGCTCCGTTGGCATTGATGAATTTCACGCATTGGTGAAGAGTAGATGATACCGCTTTCATCCGATGTATCCAAGGCCGTCCCAACAAAGCAGAAGGTGGGTTTGATTTCCACGACTTGGAACTCTACCGACTCCGCTTGTACGTCGAATTGGATCCTCAAATTGATGACTCCTACGATTGGTCGTGCAAAGGAGTCGTAGGCTCTGATTACCCGAGGTGAAGGCCTTATCGAGAACGGTCGATGCGGAGTCGTTTCAATGTGCTCAAAGCGATGATGTTGATCGCAGAGCCGTTATCAATCAAGACGTTCGGGAGGAAGAACATCTCTATCTTTATGAGGATGAGGAGGGCTTCATTGTGCCGATTCTCACATATTGGCAAGTCATCGTCGCGAAGGCTAAACCGCTTCCCGTGCTACCGCTGGACTCGCCTCGTCTCGGGGAACGTTCGATCCATCCATTTGTATGCCTTGGCCGGGGCAAAGATCGTAGGGAGACAAAGGGCCTCGGGCGTTCTTGTCGGAATTCCCGGCCACGAGACCTTTGACTCTTGTTTCACGCTCCCAAATATAGCGGGACAAAGCATGCCGACGGTTTCGGAAATTGCAGGGGTCTCGCTCTCGCTTGGAGTTTCATCAAAGGCTATTGAGTTTACCCCCGTCGCCCGGGAATGGATTTCCGATGGTATCGGGACCACGAGGGCGTTCCAATTTTCCTCCTCAATGAGCCCCCGGACCACCCGCTGAGCACGAAGCAATTGTCGGTGGTGTGGCCGGGATAGTTGTGGAAGGCGCAAAGGTTTGCTCATATCCATGTTGGGTTTGAGGGTCTTTGGTTGGAAATTCTCGAGTGGTTTGAGAAGATTTCGCTTCACCAAAGCTTCAAATACTTGACCCAAGGGCATTTCCAAGTTATCTAAATGCTGGAACTCGCGGGAAGCGAGGGGGTTGCTATTCTTTGGGGCCGCTTTGATCGCGGTTTACTTGAGCTCCGTTCCGAATGTAGTGCACTGTTCCTGGCCGCTTCCTTTCCTTTGGTCGGGGCAGGAGTTGAAGTTGCTGTGTTTGTTCGATAGCGGTAAGATGAGGCAGGGTTGCCGTTGCCTTTCAAGACTCGTAGTCTTTTCAAACTTTGTCCCGGCGTTGACCATGGCACGGAGATCGGGATAGAAATGGTGGCCGATCAAGGTTCTCAAAGATGGCTTCGAGACAGAATGGAAGATGTCCATCTCGCTCTTCTTTGGAAAGTGGATCCATTATCTCGCTTAGCTTCCGCCCATCTTTTGTAGAATTCGCCCACCGGTTCATCATCCTTTGTTCGGTAGCTTGCAGGTCATGGCGGTTTGTTTCCCATTCAAGATTGGCGCGGTACTTCTCCAGAAGATTTCACCGATCCGATCCCACGTGGAGCGGTTTTCTCGCCTTCACATTGAGGAACCACCTTAGTGCCGTGGATTTGAGGGAATGCCGAAAATGATCTCGCCATCTCGTTGAGGGGTTGCCCCTTTGGCTCTCATACCCGTGACGTAGGTGTCGATGTGGGTTTTTGGGCATTCTGCTCCGTCAAACTTTTCCATTTCCGGCATCCCGAACTTTGGAGGGAGAGGGACCACTTTGTTCGGATCGGCAGGCGTGAGGGAGTCCTTCCGAGAACTAGCTAGCTTGCCTTGCATGTCTTTCATTTGTTCAATCGCCCGTGCCATGTGGGGATCACCTGGTCGAGGTGGGTTACCGTTTCTGTGGACGGACACCGAAGATGGGGGTGGATTGGTCGACGGGATCGCCATTCGGGAGTCTTGGGGAGGTAGTTGAGTGTATACCAACCCATACCCCGGGGTGTTGAAGTTGAGGGCGTGATTGCCAGTCCGCTAAGGGTTGTGTTTGGGAACCTGGGAAATGATTCATTAGCCCCAATTGCGTACTAGCAGTGGCAAACTTGAGATGTCGGGATATCCGCCGATGCCCGTCCTTGGTAAGAATGGGGACTTTTGATTGTGGTTGCGAGGCTCGTATAGAGGCAAAGGATTGAATCCCTGGGGATACCGAGATGCATTGGGATCTCGCGGAGCAGCACGTATGTGTGCCGTTGGTACCGAGCTTGATGTGCAGAGCCGGGAAACCGACCGATCTCGAGGCGGGCATGCCTGAGCCGCTTGACCGACGCCCGAGGGGAGCTTTGAGCGAGAGCCGCTTGCGTTGCCGGGATCTCGTAGCTTGGCGGAGGCGGGACTCCGCCGATAGCTTTGAGAAACCTGGGAGCCGGTTTATCTTCGTCCTCTATGAGAACAAAGGTTCCGTCGGGTTGGGGAACCGCAACTGCTCGAAGACGCAAGGTGTCGACGATCCAGCTTGCCGTTCTTCTTGGCGCTTCTTGATGGTTTCGAAGGCTCGCAAAGACCTCCTCCATTGTCTGGAGATTCCTTAGTGGCGGGGTTCCGTTTCCCTCACTGTTATCTGTTGATCCCGTCATGGGGGAGTATTGGACGGTGCGGACCGTTGAACTGGAAGGGCTATCGGACCCTGTGACCTCGATACTGAAAAGGCGGCTTCCAGGTATTCTCAACCACTCTCGGTTCGCTGGAGGGGTGACGGGCAAGGTTTAGACACGGGAATGGCCTAACGGGATAGAAGGGGGAAAGCTCACGTGGCATGCGGTTTCCGTTTCTTTTATTTTTGATTTTTTTTTGTTGTTTTAATTTACTTAAAACATGTTTTCTCAGAATCCTAGGTAGGTTGGAAAAGATTGCTCTTCTTTTTCGCAACTATGCTAGATCCTGGGTCGCCGGAGACCATCTCGTGCGGCTATAAGCCCCTCGTTTGCACCCGTATTTCGACATCCCAGTGGATGGACAGCCCCTGTGCGAGGGTCCTATAGTGCAAGCGGTTTCCACCGGCCTAAAAGAAAAATCGAACCTAAGGACCGAGCCTCGTCATGTTCGTTTTGATGCGTTAGCCATGTGAATAGTGAACCGAGCCGGCCACCGAGTCAAGATCAGTCAAGAGTTCGGCATGACCTTCTCTTGCCTTGCTTGCGCAAGGGATCCGTGACGTTAGGCGTTGGTCGGGTCATATTGTCATGGCTGACATATCAAAGGCGTGATGACATGGTGTCATGTGAGCATGGATGTATATCCGGGACGGAACATCGTCCGGGTGTAGCTTCGGAAATCAAGATCAGGTCAAGATTTTAGCATGACCTTTCATCGCTTTGCTTGCACAAGGCATCTTGAGTTCCGAGCCTTGACTCAGAAAAATGGCCGGCATGGTATATGTATCCAGCCGTATGACACCTGACCGGGTAAAAACCAACCGAGTCCGGGACAGAGTGTGACTCAAGACTCAAACGTGTGGTTGACGCTTGGCTAGGATGGGATGTTTGGAATGATCCCGTGCGCGCCCAAGAGGCCTAGGAAGACCAAACGGACCGCAACCGAGACCACTCCGGTTAAGGGTTGTAGTGTGCGGTGTATCCGAGGCAAAGCAGGCGCATAGTGTGCGGTGTAACCGAGGCAAAAGCAGTGTGAGTAGAGTGCGGTGTAACCGAGGCAAGAAGGCGCGTAGTGTGCGGTCTCTAAAATTCTTTTTCCGAGTAAAACAGAGTTTTTGAAGAATTTTAAATGTATGCACGTATGTATATTGATGCATTTTTTGTATTTTTTTTTTTTTTTTTGTAAAATAAAAACGAAGCACGTGCACACACACACAAATGCTTAAAGGAAGGGGTAAAATGAAAGTTTGACCCTCATCATCGTTTTAAAAATCTTTTGTTTTGTTTAAAAGTTTTTAAAACAAAATTTCCTCGGAGTCGCCAACCGAAATTACCCGGATCCGTGCAGCCTCGCGGCCCCGCATCCGGCATCTTTCCCGCTTGGAGCGACGTGTCTCGCCGTCGCCGTTTGTTTTCGCATTTGTAGAGTCGCCACGCCGTTTTTATTAAGCCCAAAACATTGAAAAGGGCATCGGCTTAAAGATAATTTTAAACTGTTTTTGTGTGATGAGATTTTGAGTTCGGAGGTCGAGCATGACTCCCCGGAAGAGAATATTAGAATATTAGAGCTCACCCGAGTAGCCTCGTAAAACGAGTCTTTCTGATACCCCTAATATCCTTTAAATGTTGTGTGTGTGTGTGTGTGCCTTTTAAAAATGCATGTCAGATCGGATGTCTACATTGTATGCTATGTATGGAAATGTATTGAAATAGTATAGGAAGGAAGCCTTACCAATGTTGGTTCGTGTCCTGTCTTCCGCCGGGGAATGGTGTTTGAGGTCGGAGTAGCGTTCCGGCACGGATCGGGATTGCTTCGGGAGATGCCGGTTGTCCGCGGACGTAGTTTCGGCGTGAGTTGAGGTTGCGGGCTGCGTTCGGGCAGAGGTTCGGCGTGAGTGGGGATCGTCGGGATCACTCGGGCAGAGGTTCGGCGTGCGCTGTGGTGGCAGGAGTCACTCGGGCGGGAGTTTCTGCGTGATTTGGGATCGTCGGTTTGACTCTGAAAGAGCCGGACACCGTGGAAAGACCGTGCAAGGCCTCTGAGTACCACGAGGGGCCTCAGAGTACCTCGAGAGTGCCTCGGGCAGCGCGGGAGCGTCTCGGGAGCGCTCGGGAGGCTTCGGAGCACCACAAGGGAGCTCGGAAGGCCTCGGAAGGATCCGAAAGGGGCCGGGAGTGCCTCGAGAGGACTTAGAGGGGAGCCGAAGGCTAAGGGAGGAAGAGAGAAGAGGGAGGTGTGTGAAAATGAGGAGGGGGAGCCCTCTATTTATAGTAAAAATTTCGGGAGCAAAGAGGTCCGTACGGACCTTCTTGGTTATCCGTAATTTTGGATTTCCTCGATTTGAGGGAATCTCGCAATGATGGTGAATATTCTAGAATGATGGTGTTCCCTGAGCAATAAGGTCCGTACGGACCATCTTGCATGCAAAGAGGTCCGTACGACCAACTCGCAGTGGAAGTAATCATTTTCCCTGGATTTGAGGGAATATTGTGGACTTTAAGGATTTAGTAATCATTGAAACAAAAAGGTCCGTACGGACCTTAATTGCTTTTCTCGATTTCCTCGAAAATTCCCAAAAGGTCCTTTTGTCCCTTTTTATCCTGCAAAGGCTCCTCCCTTGGTTTGGTTGGGGTTTGAGAGGGTTTTGAGAGGGTTTTGAGAGGGTTTTGAGTGAGAGAGGTCTTCGAGACTACGTTTGATGAGTCTGCGGTGTTTCCCGTGTGTTTGAAAGGGGGTGATCCAGATTGGGGTACTTACACATGCTGCCCTTTGGGCTTAAGAATGCGGGTGCTACGTACCAACGCATGGTGAATGAAGTGTTTGGAGAACAAATAGGTCATAACATGGAGGCCTACATTGATGACATGTTCATAAAGACCAAGGAGGGCAGTCACGCCCCTGACCTGGAAGAAACCATTAACAGCCTTCGAGCTAACAACATGAAGCTAACCCCAAGTAAATGTGTGTTCGGGGTGACAGCGGGAAAGTTCCTAGGCTTCATGGTATATCAAAGGGGAATCGAGGCGAACCCTAAAAAAATCAAGGCCCTGATTGACATGAAGGAACCTACCAACATTAAGGAGGTTCAGAGATTGAATGGAAGAATAGCGGCACTTGAAAGATTCATTGCCAAATCCGCCGAAAAATCACTGTCTTTCTTCAAGGTCTTGAAGGGGGCTAAGAGCTTCTCCTGGACTCCTGAATGTTCTGAAGCATTCCTCAGTTGAAGGAGTACTTAGGATCCCCTTCCTTGCTAAGCAGTCCGGTTACTGGCGGGATGCTTTATGTCTTCCTAGCTGCCACAGATCATGCAGTCGCAGCAGTATTTGTCCGGAATGATGAAGGTATTCAGAAACCAATCTACTATGTCTCCAAGGCGCTGTCAGACGTGGAGAGTAGATACTTTAATGAGGAAATGGTAGCGTACACGCTAGTTATTGCCTCAAGGAAAGTACTTGCCTACTTTTCGCTCATCCCATCACGGTGTACACAAATGAACCTTTAAAGAAAATCTTACACAATTTGGACAGCTACGGACGTCTCCTTAATTGGTCCATCGCTCTTACCGAGTTTGATATCACGTACCAACCAAGGAAGACCCTCCTGGAACAGCCTCTAGTTGACTTCATGGTAGAGACTGCCTTCATGGGTGAACACGTCCCCACCTCCCGTAAGCATAACACACCAGAGGAGGAAGAGTCCCCCATTGAACTCACATCCAACTGTTGGGTCCTGTACACTTATGGGTCAGCCACAAAGGAGAGAAGCGGAGCTGGAGTGGTACTGGAAAGTCCAGAAGGAGAGCACACCATCCAGGATATCATCCGATTCAAGTTCCCTGCCTCCAACAATCAAGCTGAATACGAGGCTCTGATATTTGGTATCGAGTTGGCTTCCTTCTATGGAGCAACTAAAGTAGCGGCTTTTTGTGACTCCGAAATTGTGGTCAAACAAATTAAGGGAGAGTATAACACCCAAAATCCTGTACTTTCCAAATACAAAGACCTGGTCCTAGACATAACGAAGAAGCTGGAGTTTTTCGAGATCAAACAGATAGGCAGGGAAGATAACCAAATTGCGGACGTTTTATCTAAACTAGTGACTATGGATGTGTCTGAGTCCAACTCCAATCCATACATAGTTTTTGCTGAAGAACCCGCATATGAAAGACTACAAGTCATGCTCCTAGATGGAGAGGAGAGATGCTGGATCGATGACTACATAGATTACATCGAGAAGAGCCAACTCCCAGAAGATGAAACGCAAGCTAAACTTATCAAGAAGAGATCACCAAGGTTCATTGTGATGAACGGATTCCTCTACCGACGATCCTTCACTAAGCCCCTGCTGAGGTGTGTCTATTGGCCAAACCTGAGGGAGGACGCGCAAGCCTATGTTAAAAAATGTGACAAGTGCCAGAGATACTCTGACATTCCTAGACTCCCAGCAGTTGAACAAACCCTTGTAATACCTACATGGCCATTTGATATGTGGGGGATCGACATCATCGGACCCTTCCCTCCCGCACGAGGCAATTGTAAGTATGTGATAGTAGCAGTCGACTACTTCTCAAAATGGATCGAAGCGAAAGCATTGGCCAAGATAACGGAAGAGAACACAATCAACTTCGCCCATGACCACATCTGGTGTCTCTTTGGGGTTCCACATACCATCGTTTCAGATCATGGTCTCCAATTTTCTACAACATTCATAGCAGAGTTGAGAAGAGTAGGAGTTCGTCAAGCCAAGTCATCTGTAAGAAGACCCCAATGCAACGGACAAGCAGAGGCGGCTAACAAGGTTGTACTGACAGCCCTTACTAAGAACCTGGAAGGAAGAAATGGTAGATGGTTGGAAGAACTTCCCCTAGCCTTATGGGCTGTTCGCACAACCACCCGGGGGCCAACCGGGGAAACCCCATTTGCATTAACCTTTGGTTCTGAGGCTATGGCGCCAGCTGAAATGACTATCCCGACTGTGAGAAATTCCAAATATGACGAGCAAGTCAACAAGTTTAATAGGCTCCTAGACCTAGACCTGATAGATGAAAAATGACTAGCTGCGCAGATGAGAATGGTGAATTACAAGCAAAGGACCAAGGCGTACCATGACAAAAGGGTCAACAGAAGAGTATTCCAAGTGGGCGATTGAGTACTTAGAAAAATCGAAGCAACTGGTCGGAAGGCCGAACAGAACAAGCTCTTCCCAAATTAGGAAGGTCCCTACATCATAACGCAAGTCATTCGAGAAGGGACTTACAGATTAAAGACTAAGGAGGGGAAAGAGCTCAAGCATCTGTGGCACTCCGACAATCTTCGGACATACTATCATTAGTTCTAGTTTTCCTTTATGTAATAGATTAGTCGTTAATTAGTCTTTTATTTTTCTAGCATGGTAGGATTGCAGTTCGATGTAATCATGTTCAGTTTATGAAATTTACTTCTTCAACGTGCAAGGCAACTACCAACTACCAACACTACTGAAAGACGAGGATCCTATCCCCGGTCTTCAAAGAAACAAGCCAAACGTCTAGCCTACCTCGGCATAAATGACTAATTGGCCAACATCTAAAACCTATGTACGAGTCACCTTCCTCGGCATAAGGAGATGGATAAGAAGGAAGCCTCACGTCTGACCAAGGAAACACCTCGGTCTAAAAATGACTATAGGCAAAACCATCTGAAATCTATGTCCGAGTCATCTTCCTCGGCATAGGGAGATGAAAAAGAAGAAAAATCCAACAGTCAAGACCGAGGAACCTTCCTCGGTCTAATGAATTGCCTCACATCTAATCGAGGAAACACCTCGGCCTAAAACGACTACAGGCATTCCACGTCTAAAACATATGTACGAGTCATCTTCCTCGACATAGGTAGATTAAAAAGAAGAAAGCATCCAACAGTCAAGACCGAGTAACCTTCCTCGGTCTAATGACTTGGACAGGCAAAATTGCCACAACTCCTAAAAACTAGGACGAGGAAACTTTCCTCGGCTCCTCCAATGGCATGCTTGTACTTGTGCAAAAAACCACAAACAAGTATAAAAACAACAGTTCATATATCAAGACATAAAGTAAAGATGATATGAATTAAAAGAAACATTTCATTGATAAACGATGGGGTACATAGAGACCTAGTCTATTACATCAAAAGAAAAAATTCTAAGGCTTCTTCCTCTGAGGGGGTTCCCCGAAGAAGCCTGTTCGCCGGCATCAGCGTTCAGCTCGGCATCGAGGTCGGTGGTGCTGGTGACGTCATGAGTTTGAGCTTCAATTCGAGCTTCCTCATTAACAGGCTCCTCAGCAGCAGTCCCCTCATCCTTTACCTCCATCACATCCTCGATCCTTTCGATTAAAGCGTTAAGATTATCTGGATCGACGGATGGAGGAACCAAAGCATCTCGGCCTTCCCGAGCATCCATCATGGCGATCACCTCCAAGTTATATTCAGAATAATGAACGAGGTAGTGAAGAGCCCGAGCTGCTTCATCGTACCCGTCCTGACTCTATAGACCCGAGCCCGAAGCCCGACCCGCTAAGCAGACACCACATACTGGCCCACTAAGCACCTCCTCAATTGGGTTAACCACAGCCCATCACAGTCCTCCAAAAGTCCAATGGATGATTTGATGCTTAATAGTAGTGTATGTGCCTTCTATATATCACACTAAATTCCCACATATTTTTGATGTGGGATGGGGATATCACAATCTCCCCTACTCAAACCCTTGTCGTCACTGGCAAGGTCAATCAATACCCAGATCGTACCCCCGAGCTAGATCGCAAGCCTTAAGGCCGGGGTTCTGCTCTGATACCATTTGTAACGACCCGAGCCCCAAGCCCGACCCGCTACGTAGGCACCACACACTGGCCCACTAAGCACCTCCTCAGTTGGGTCAACCACAACCCATCACAGGCCTCCAAAAGTCCAATAGATGATTTGATGCTTAGTAGTTGTGTATGAGCCTTATATATATCACACTAAATTCTCACATATTTTCGATGTGGGATGGGGGATATCACAATCTCCCCCACTGAAACCCTTGCAAGGTCAATCAATACCCAGATCGTACCCCCGAGCTAGCTCGCAAGCCTTAAGGCCGGGTTTCTACTCTGATACCATTTCTAACGACCCGAGCTCGAAGCCCGACCCGCTAAGCAGGCACCACACACTGGCCTACTAAGAACCTCCTCAATTGGGTTAACCACAGCCCATCAGAGGCCTCCAAAAGTCCAATGGATGATTTGATGCTTAATAGTAGTGTATGTGCCTTCTATATATCACACTAAATTCCCACATATTTTCGATGTGGGATGGGGATATCACACTGACATACAAACCGAGCAATGGCCGCTAAGTCTAGGCCATGGGAGGTGTCCACCATAAGCCGACGAGCCAAGTTCAGGTAGCCATCCTGGAACATAGTGGTTGTTTTATCGTCGACAGCATCCTTGAAGGCCGAACTATTTTTGAAACGAGCAATAGCCTCCTCTTCCTTGGAGGGAATGACGGCCTCCAGATCTAGGCATTTAGCCTCAGCCTCATCGGCTTTCTTCATTGCCTCGGCTTGGAGCCTTTTTAGCTCAGCAATCTTAGCATTTTTTAGCCTGAGGGCTTCCTCGGTCTGTCCCTTGGCCTCCTCGGCCATCTTCTTTTCTTCCTCGGCCTTTGCCTTGGCTGCCTTCTCGGCCTCCAGCTCATCATCCTTAGCCTTCAGCAACTCATCAGCTACAACCATCTCGGCCTCTCCCCTTCCCAGACTGGCCTTGAGCTCAGCAATTTGCTTATCCATGGCCTTATTATGGATGGTCTGGTGAGCAACCATGATAGCCCACTATAACAAAGAGGCAACAACATTAGCCAAAAATCAAGTACAAGGTACGAGAGGGAAACGATGAGATAATTACCTCAGCCATCATCAAGCCCCGCCTGGTGGCCATATGTTTATTACTGTGCTTGGCCTTTATCAAATTCTCAAGAAGCTCCTTGTCTATGGCCCTGTGGATGACAGATCGGCCCAGCCTGACATGAGGGCCCTCCCTGGCTAGCACATTCAGGCCTCTGAGGGGTGTTGACTGGGTGATGATTTGCCGAACCAGCTGCTCGGCCTCTAGATAAGTCTTTATTGTTTGGAGGGGGATTGTTTGGTATGAGGAAGCAGCAGCCTTCTTCGAGGGAGGTTCTCCTCGAATGGCTCCAGAATGTGACCTTTTCTGGCCCGAAGACCGAGTGGCGAGGTCCGTCTCCTCGGCAGCAGGAGGATCGACGTGCCTCTCCTCGGTTTCAATAGTTCCAATTTGGGGGCTATGCCCCTCGGCTGTTTGCCTCTCCTGGCTCCAAGAAGCCTCCACGTTAACAACCTCTCCGGTCGGCTTGAGGGGTACAACAATAGCCCCCTTAGTAGACAAGAGGAGTTGACGATGAGTGACCTCGTCTTTCCTCTGGCCGACAGCCGAGGCCTTGGCTGCCCGTCTCTTAATCTTGATCAGCTCTTTGGGATCAATGACGTCCTTGGAGGCCATCTCAGCTTCTTGCTCGGGAGTAAGATCTGTACAGACGAGGAAGAGACATTATATTACGACATGGATAAAACAACAAGAAATATTCACAAGTATCAAATATGAAGAAAATAGGAATTACAACCTACGACGTCCTCTTCTAGAAGACATTGATCTTTGGGATCAAGCTGGCAACAAGCACAATCATAATGGAAGACCAGACCGGGGTGGACCCTCCAGTCATTGAATCTCCTACCCCTAGAAACGGTGACAAGAGGCTCCAGGCCATCCCTCGGTCCTGGCATTATACCGGCTTGGATGTAGTAACGATCATTCGTCTCCAAAACTGACCAATCGAGGAGACCTACCCTGGAAATCTCCGTAAGATGAGCTATCAAGGCCTCAGACCATTCAGATCGTAACACCGCCTTAGGCGCAGGTTCATGAGTAGGAGAAGCGAACTCCCAGCCTTATCGGCTCTCAACTCTAAACACGTGGTTATCCCAGCCAGAAACTTTGGAATATCACAACACTTGGGGACATTGAATCAACTCGATCAATCCTAAACTTGCTCGGATAATGGATGTACATTCTCGGACATCCATACCTCGTCAACATTTCCCCAATCTCCATCAATCTCACCAACCACCATGGCCCTCTCTCCCTCCGGCAAACCCTGAGGTTGCCTTTGTGGTAACCATGAATCTCACGAGGGACATGTTCCCAAGAATGAGTCATCTCTAAAATGGGACGAAGGAGTAGAAAGGATTCAAGAGATTGTTCAAATACAAGAAACTCAAGAAAAGCTTCAAAATTTTATCAATGGCGGTTTCGAAAATCAAAATCAATGAAACCCTAGAAAATGCAAACTAAGGACAGAAATAACAATGGGAGAAGAAATTATACATGTTTATGTTGAAGATTGGTGAAATCAAATGGTGAATCGAACGCTTCTGAAGATTCTGGGCAACTCGAGCGTCAAGAACACGAAGGGTTTTGAATCTTAGGGTTTCGCTCTCAATGGACAAAGCTGATAAAGTTGAGAATTGTAGAGGAAATTTGTGTTTACACTCACAAAAACAGGTCAAACCCACAGCAAAATGGGTCATACGGGTATGGCGCCCCCAACATTAAATGTGTTGGTTGTTTCCAAGAGGCATGTCAGACATCGTGGACCACACTCCATCTTTACATGACTAATCGACGGATAATGGAATGACACGGGTATCAAAGCGACATTGCCACGTGATGCCAGTTCGTATTCTCGTAAGCCGAGGACAAGCTCACTTTCCCCTCGTCGTAGCCGAGCTAGAAAGTCGGGGGCCACTGAACGGTATAAACTGAGATACGAACATGGACTTGTCCGGGTAAGGCCAAAGTGGATTGGGCCCAAAACATAATCCATCAAGTCTCAATTATGAGGGAAGACCTGGGCTTCCTCGTACATGTATACTCGGCAAATACCTAGGCCGAGCAAGGCCTTAGCAGGCGACATGACCAAAGCCCAACTCAAGTGTCGAGGAACTCCCCCAAGGCCGAGGTGATCTCCATTGAGGACGAGGAGGCTTCCTCGGCTATGACGTCATTACACCTGGTGTCCCATTTATCTCTTATCCTTTCCCCGGCACCTCGTAGGCCGACCAGGTTACGAAGGACGAGGAAAGGGGCATCTCGGCGTATCGACAGGGTTGCAGATATAACCGTCCAAATCAAATAAGGATACTAAAGCAGCTACAATCTCTTAGGATTGTAACTTCCTATATCAATTCAGATCCAACAAGGACTCCTCAACAGATATAATCCTCAAAGGATTTATATCTTATCTCTTTACAGTCCAAGTTCAACATGGATTCTACATATTTATCCCTATAAATACAAGCCATATATCAGATTATTTGGTACGTTATCTTTTTACCCTAAACTCTGTCAAATTGATTTCTCTCTCTCTAATTGTATACTTACTCTCACAACCGACCGCTGAATTTGGGCTGATTCGATCTTTTTGGCAGCATCAATCTCTTTGTTTTCTCTATATTTAAGGTTTGTACAATTGTAAATTCTTTTGATCAATAATTCGTGTATTAGATTAAAGATTGTAGTTGGTGATTGCCAGCTGATAATATTATTCTTGCCATCTGCTGTGTACGTAGTCAAATTGGTGAACCACGTATATCGCTGTATTGTTTAATTAATTTATTTTCTGTTATAACAATATATATATATATCAAACCATAAATGATGTTGTTTGATTTATTAGTTCAGTTCTTCAACATTATACCAATTTTGATACCAAAAATTTGATTTCTTTAAAATCAAGTAACATAAGCTAACAGTAACGTCTATTTCAATCTTTTCGTTTCGATTTTTTTATTCACTAGTGGTAAGTCCGTGCTACGCACAGATTGCATTTTACCTTTTATTAGTAAGTTGAAAGATAATAGTTACCTTATATAGTAACTATTATGATTAACTAATACTTTTAATAGTAATAGTTAACATATACTCCCTCCGTCCCATTACATGGTGTACAGTTACTGTTCACGAGTAGATTAAGGAAAAAAATAATGATATAAATGTTGTGAGTGTAAAAGTATAATAGGAGAGAGAATGAGTGGAGGGAATAGTAAACTATAATGGTGTTGTGAGTATTAAAATAATGTAGGAGAGAGAATGAGTGGAGGGAATAGTGATAAAAACTTTCCTTTTTAGGAAGTGTGTGATTTGTAGTGGGATGCCCAAAAAGGAAAGTGTGTGAATTGTAATGGGACGGAGGGAGTATATAGTTACTATTATGGTTAAATAATATTATTAATAGTAATAGTTAACATATATTGTAACTATAATGCTAACATATATTGTAACTATAATACTATTACTTAACATATATAGTAAACTAATACTATTTATAATAATAGTTAACATATATAGTAACTATTATAGTTAACTAATACACTTAATAGTAATAGTTAACTTATAAAGTAACTATTATAGTTAACTAATATTATTAATAGTAATAGTTAACATATATTAACTATTATAGTTAACTAATACTATTAATAGTAATAGTTAACATATATAGAAACTATTATAGTTAACTAATACAATTAATAGTAATAGTTAACTTATAAAGTAACTATTATAGTTAACTAATACTATTAATAGTAATAGTTAACATATATAGTAAATATTATAGTTAACTAATACTATTAATAGTAATAGTTAACATATACTCCCTCCGTCCATTTAGTTGGTTCACATTTACTGTATACACAGATATTAAGGAAAACTATGTGTTTATTGAAAAGTACAAAAACTGAGCTGTGATTAACAAGGATTAAAAATTTCTTTGAAAGTCAAATCTCCTAATATTTCCCTCCAAAACTGAATAATAAGTACAATAATAATAATAATTCCAGTCACTGTTTACACCAAATTTTCCCTCATAATCTGAGAACACCATTTCTTTTTCCTCCTAATCTACTTACAACAACCTACTATAAATAAGGTCACTGTTGACATCCATAACCAATAACACACAACTGCCAGTAGTTCTTCAAATCAGGGACCTTCCAAAATGCCAAGAAACATGACTGATGAAGAGAAGAACAGGTTGGCCCAGTACCTTTTATTCAACTCAAAAGATGGAGAACTCCCAAGAGGCTTGGCTCAAGAAGCTGCTACGAGTTTTGGAGTTTCAAAGAGGACGGTTTGGAAAACCTGGGCTATTGCGTCGAAACAGAGAGCGCTTGGCCTTCCTGTCTTCATAACTTCAAAAAAAAAATCCAAGAGGTAAAAGGGTCAAATTAGATGATGCTAAAATGAAGTCCATTCCTTTTTCAAATAGGACTTCTATTAGGGGTCTATCATATGGATTGGGAGTTAGTAAAAGTTTAGTATGCCAATGGAAAAAAAAAAGGTGTGATCAGGGCCCATACAAATGCCATAAAGCCATCTTTAAACCATTCAAATGAAATGAAGAGGCTCAGATTTTGTGTTGATTCTTTAACCTTTGACAAAGAATCAAAAACAACAAAGTTTAAACCCATGACATGTGTAGTACATGTTGATGAAAAATGGTTCCAAATGACAGCTTGCAAAATGAGGTACTACACGTGTCCTGGGGAACAAACACCACATAGAACATGCCAAAGTAAAAGATTTATTCCCAAAGTTATGTTCATTTGTGCTGTAACTAGACCAAGGTATTCAGTACATGGAGAATTAGAATTTGATGGAAAGATTGGGTTATGGCCATTTATCAAAACTGAACCAGCAAAAAGAAACAGTCGAAACAGGCCTAGAGGAACACCCGTAAGAAAACCACTTGATGGAGTTAATAGACAGGTTACCAAAGACATGATGATCAACCAAGTAAGTTTCTACAAAAATTCCTACTCTTTTGAATTACATTCAGTTTTTATACTCATTTTAATGCACAATTTCGAAACCTTGATTGCAGATTATCCCTGCAATCAAAGCAAAGTGGCCACAAAATGCAAGCAAAGAAATAAGAATTCAATGGGACAATGCTCCCCCACATTTGCACATCGATGATGATGATGAATTCAAAGCAGCAGCCACAAGTGATGGTTTCAACATACGTTTGGTATTCCAGCCTCCAAATTCCCCCGATACAAATATAAACGACCTAGGTTGGTTTAGGTCCATTGACTCAATCAAAACCAGTTCCCAAGCAAAACAAGCTTGATCGCTAATAGAAGCGCTGAAAATTCCTATGCAAGCCTCTCACATATCACATTGAATAAGGTTTTCATAAGCTTGCAGAGTTGTTTGATCGAGATAATGAAGGCGAAGGGAAAAAATAACTATGACCAGCCACATGATGGAAAGGATGCATTGGAAAGAATGGGAATGCTTCATGTTGACCAAGAAGTAGAACCACAACTAGTGATGGATAGCATTTGCCATTTAATGGAACATGGGCATGCAAGTGGACTTGAAGGTATGATGGCAGAATTATTATGCCTACTATGAATTTGAATTTGTGAAGGATATCTTTTGTAAGCCTTTAAAAATGGCAACCCTTTTGTAGGCCTCTAAAATGGCAGCCCTTTTTGTAATCCTTTAAAATGGCAACAATTTCCTAACTCTCAATCATCATCATAGAATTAAAGGGCACAATATACTCTCAATATCATCTTAGAGTCAAAGCAGCAGTCGAAACAGGGCCCATACAAATGCCATAACTCTCAATATCATCATAGAGTTAAAGGCCAATATACTCTCTCAGAAATTAATCATCATAGAGACTCTCTCAGAAATTAATCATCATAGAGAACATTCAATTTCATAGTATTCATCACAAACTACCAATCTCACCAATTCAAGCTTCCAATGTAATCACAGAGAATCAAAACAGAGCATTTAATCATCATTTCACACAAGGACTAACATAGCATTACTAACTCCCAAACTCACAAACAACCAACTCTAAATAAACCATCACAGAAATAAGAAGGAAAGAAACGACCTTCCAGATCGACGAGTATCATCATCACGAGGGCTTTCTGGCGTCTCTGGAACAACCTTGTTGATCTTGTAATATTTTACCCAGCAAAAGGGACTTTTTGAGTTCCAATTAATTCGTTCCTCGTACTCCTTTTCCCAAGCTTTGTATTCCTCATCGGAAACCTTGTAATCCGGCGTCTTTGGAGTTTCTGGCACCAATTCCTCTTCGAAACATGTCTCCGGCACGACGGTGTCGGCCAAAGACGGAGAGGCGGAAAACAACGGGCATGAATCAACAAAGAGAGATTCATCATCGTCGGAAAAGGCACCATGGACGCCCAAATCAGGCCGGTGGTTACAATCAGGGACCTCCGATCACCATGGATCTATTAATTTTTTGGGGGAAGAGGTCAGATCCATAGAGATAGATCTAGGGTTTCGAAGAGAAGGTGCGAGAAAATGAAAAGAGAGAGAGAGAGAGAGAGACGCAAGGTTATGCTCGTGGTTTGGTGTTGGGTTGGGGAATTAACTGTATGGGTGGGTGGGGAATTAATTGGGTTATTAATTTATCATTTAATTTAATTAGGAGTTGTAGTTAGTAAATTAGAATTTGTAATTAGGAGGTTAGTGGGGTTTTTAGTGGGGTAGGGTTATTATTTTAATAATATAAAGTTTCCTTTTTAGGAAAGAAACAAAGTGTGAACTAAGTAAGTGGACGTCCAAAATAGAAAGTGTGAAGTATGTAAATGAGCGGAGGAAGTATAGTAACTATTATAGTTAACTAATACAATTAATAGTAATAGTTAACTTATAAAATAACTATTATAGTTAACTAATACTATTAATAGTAGTAGTTAATCTATATAATAAATATTATTATTAACTAATAGTATTAGCTAATAAGGAGAATACCAAAAGTCATATAGATTTTGGGATAGTGATGACGTGGCTTCTCCAAAATCAAGAATTTGCCTAAACTTGTCTACGTGGCGAAGCCATAGCCCTCCTCACCAACTTTAATATATACTCCCTCCGTCCGCTTACAAAGTTCACACTTTCTATTTTGGGCGTCCGTTTACAAAGTTCACACTTTGTTTCTTTCCTAAAAAGGAAACCTTAAATCACTATTCTCTCCACTCATTCTCTCTCCTACATTATTTTAATACTCACAAACCATTATAATTTACTATTCCCTCCACTCATTCTCTCTCCTATTTTATTTTCACACTCACAACACTTTCAATATAATACTCCCTCCTTAATTAACGTGTAAACAGTAAGTGTGAACTTACTAGGCGGACGGAGGGAGTATATATATATATATATATATATATATAAATTTTTCATTTTTCTTTATTTTTTTTTATTTTTCTTGCCCACCCATAATTAAATCGTTTATTAGGTGTAGCCGTGTAGGTACTGAGGGTCTAGTGTGTGGGCTAATTTAAATCTGGGCAAATAAATAAAAAATAACAAGTCCCATTATTTCAAAAGGAAGGAGACTAGGCCCAAAGGCCTTAAATATAAGTCAAAGCCCAGGCCCATTTACCACTCCAGCTGATACGCACATTTGGGGGCAGCTGGTTAAACGCCACACACACAGTTGACTTGACCCAATCAAATGACATCAGCAAAATACCGACGTCGTTAAATCCATCTTTTACCTTGTAAATTTCCCCCATTTGGAGTCGGATCTTACCACACCAAAGTCGGAGAGAGAGAGAAAGAAGAGCGTGTTCATACGGGTCGGAGCAAGCATCTCGTTACACACTGTTCTTCACGAGAAAAAGCTCACTTTCCCTCCTCCTCCTCCTCCTCCTCCTCCTCCATTTCTCTCTCTCTCTACCTTTCTCTCTCTAGAAATATACACATGCACATGTATTTCAAAGAACTGATGAATAAAGCTAGAAAGAAAAGGGGAAAGGCTACTTGAAAAGGAGAAGAATCAATTATCGTAATCCCCCAGCTGTTTCTTTTAATAACAATGTCCGATGATCTTTGTTTACCCATTAAGGTAATTGCTTGATTAATTTCAAATATTGTCTTTTGATTTTAGTTTTTTTTTCTTCCGAATTTTATGGTATTGATAGATTTTGTTTTTATTTATTAATTTGGAATGCAAGAATCTCTTCTCTATTATTGTTTTGAGCATGCCCATGTGTTTTTTCCTGATCTGGGTGTGTTTTCATATTGCAGCATATTCCTCGGTATATTTAATCTTTATGGTATGTTTAGCAACCTCGATTCCAAGCCTTGATTTTGTAATTTGAATAACAAAATGGATTCTGCTTGATGAAAACTACTTTTCCATTTCCAATGTTATTGCTTTATATTTGGTAGCCAAACATACCCTTAGACAGTGGTGAAGCTCTGATTTAGTGGGGTGGAATTTTTTTTTATTCGATTGGTACAATTAAGGTGTGAAAAAAAAAAAATCTCAAGTGATTTTTTCGAGTATGTGACAAAACAAAGTAGCACTATACCTGGTAGTGAATTTTTCACATCGGTGGGCCCTCGTGGTCCTACATTGGCTTTACCAATGGCCTTAGTTTAAACTCAGATTTTAGTAGTTCCTGTTTGTGTTCATTTGGTTTTGTAATTTGGAAGTGGTTTTTTTTTTTTTTCAGTTAGCTAAGTGAAATAAAAAGTTTGATCTGATTACATTTTATCGGTTTGGTTAGCTTATAGCCTTATACCACCCATGCCCTATGATTTTTGTGGTAAAGCTGAATTGGAATGCTTAATTGGCAGCCGTTCTAGGACTTTGTGGTAAAACTAAATTGGAATGCTCAATAGCTCCCGTCCTAATGGGAAATCTTGTAATCATCGTTGTTGTTTACCAGTTTTGTTGAATTGTTTGTCATCAACTTTGTGCAAACATTGTTATGAGTTGGGCAAAGTTCTATTCTCGATTTCCCTTTTTGCATATTGAGCATTTGTCATCACTGTAATTTTTCTTTTTCTAACATCTGTAAACCCTTTCGGTTTTAGGATGTTCTAGCCGTTAAACCCCCTAAAAGCTCATCACTGGCTTTGAGAATGGTGGTACTAGCATTTTCCATGACCTGTGGGGTTTTTATATTCTCGGTTTGCTTAAAGCAATTCAGTAGTGGCATTAATACTGGATTTGTAGACGTTCGAGTGGTCAATAAGCCATGTGAGGTACCTGACGTTGAACCATGGGAGAAACCTTACGTGCATTACCCAAAGCCCACAACTTTTAGTAGGTGAGACTTTCTTGTTACGTTTTGATTTATTCATTTTTTCTGTCAATTTTATTGCATTTGGATTTCTCTAACATGTCGGTTTTGGTGTATGATTAGGGCTGAGTGTGCTTGCAATCCTGTTCGATTCTTTGCTATTTTGTCCACGCAGAGATCCGGGAGTGGATGGTTTGAAACATTATTAAATAGCCATATGAATATTAGTTCCAATGGCGAGATATTCTCGGTTAAACCAAGGAGGAGTAACATTTCAACGATTGTTGAAACTTTAGACAAAGTCTACAATCTTGACTTCTTAACAAGTGCTTCAAAGAATGAATGCACGGCTGCTGTAGGCTTGAAGTGGATGCTTAATCAGGTAAGGATCTGTCTATCATGATACATTAATCTGTCCTGTATGAACTGCTTATTCATGTAGTAATGCTTTAAAATGGTAATTTTTGTACAAGTTGCCATATTTGGTTGCCTATCAGGTATTTCTGGAGGGGGGGGGGGGTAGAAAAGTTAGGTTAAGTTAGACACCAAGTTAGCTTTGCCTTCATGAAGATAGAGCTGTATATTTATACAGGCGCTTTGAGTTGCTTTCAATTCTACACATCTGTAGTTACTAATCATAGTGGAAAAGCAAAGGATAAAGGGGGCCTGTGTGGTGGTGGTGGTGGTGGTGGTGTTGGACTGTTGGGTTTGGGAAGGGTGAGAGCTGGTAAAAAAAATAGCTTCCAAGCAAATAGAGTAGTAGACTACCATCGTATGGTGTTTTGATGTATTAAGACTTCTCCTTTTGGAAAGTTCTCCGTCTGATTCAGTAATAAGTGGTTATATCCTTGAAATTCTATTTTACCAAGAAAGGAGCTGGGCAGTGATGAGAAAGAAAGGAAAGCCATAAAAGAAAACAAAAGAAAAGAAAAGGAGCTTATTTTTCCCAATAAAGCTAAGTTTCACTATCGCCCTTGCCAATTCACTACAACATAAAAAAATGTTGTGCTGGTCATGCACATTCTGTATGAAAGTTGTCCCAAACATTTGTCTCCTTCTGTCTCTTTGTTAACACACGGTTGATGCATTTACTCTCTTGGCCTGCCACAAATTTCAACGTCGGTTATAGGAAATTGGATCTGCATATGGTCATGTTTGAAAGGGCTATTTTTCCTAATGCATGTTTGCTTGAATAAAAGAGAGAAGCGAAACAGGTATTTATGTGTTTTCGTTTTTGAATGGCAGCTTTATTTTTCGCTCTCCCTCCACATGAGAAAAAAAAGTCCTCCTTTGGAAGTCAAATACTATGCTTTAATACGAGGTTTGCCCTCCAAATGATTCTTCATTGAATTTTTTTGTTTGAGTGGGTATGGATAAGTAGATATAAGTACAAGAAGTTTCTTTTCTTCCCCACCCATCATTGACAATCTGGTCCAAAGCTACGCTAATGTTGGAATTTCTTCATTGTCAGCCATGGAGAGAGTGAGCTAGGTTTCTACAGCAACCTTTTGCTTCTTTTTTTCTTCTCTGGATTATGAGATAATATTATGGAGGTCGAATATTTGGCTTGTTTTTGTAAAGAAGCCTGCTTATATTTGGAACATTTGGGGATTTTGTAATTTTCATTTTGGAAATGGATTCCGGCACAATCAAGAAAAGGTAATTGGGCCTTCCATGGGTAGGACATAATATCTATCTAGTTGTAAAATCTCAATTTATTTCTCTTTAATAATGTGTTAATAAAAGATCTTCTCTTTCCTGAAACTATAAGTTCTAGTCCCTTTTGTTTGGCGTTACTTCAGCTTTCCACTCTCTAAATAAACAGACCGCTTGTATAACAATTTAGTGAATTAGCTCGGGATCCTTTGCATCAGGTTGTAAAAAAGTTGGTGCTGGTGGATGCAATCAAAAGCTTTACCGGTTCAGAAGAAAGACTCCCTAATGTTTAAGTTACCACTGCAGTAATAAAGTAATAATCTCTTTTCCCAACGAGAAGCCTGAACTGTAACTAGCTTGAAGCGTGACACAGAGCTCCCGTTTCTTCTTTTACATACTACTCTGTCCAAAATGAATGTCCAATATATTTATTTTGAAATTTGCTTTCGACTTCAATTTATTTTGGATATTTATTTTTGGACGGAGGGAGTGTTATCTACTAGAATGTTGTTTTTGTAGAGTTCTTTGGTGAGTAAGCATCTTGCTTGGCAGTGTTTCTTTTTACCTAGTCAGTCAATAGCAAGGAACAAGTGGCCGTTGCCTAGACAACTGAATTAACTTGTACTCCCTCCGTCCCTTTATGTTCCTATTTGACTATTCAAACATTTTAAAGGTATATTTTCCTTTCCATTATTATCCTTAATGAAGGTAAGAATCACCTTAATAAAAGTGAGAATTAGACTTATAGCAAATGATTGTTCAAACATTTTAGTGGTATAGTTTAGGAAGTTCACTTATTTTAACCACTCAAATTTGAAAATGAGACTTTCTTTTTGGGACAAACATAAATAGAAAATGAGAACATCTTTATGCGAAGGAGGGAGTAGTATTTTTCTCTGTTTTCATGCTTACTGATATAATGGTGGTGGAATTGGCCGTGATCATTTTTAGTTTCATTGCAGGGTTTATTGCAGCATCATGAAGAAATATTAGAACACTTCAAAACTAGGGGCGTTTCAATCATTTTTCTCTTTAGGAGAAATCTTCTGCGTAGGATGATTTCAATTCTTGCAAATTCCTACGACCAAAATGCCAAGCTACTAAATGGAACTCACAAGTCTCACGTGCATTCTCCCCAAGATGTATGTCACTCTCTCTCTCTCTCTCTCTCTCTCTCTCCCGCATAGCTAATAAAAACTAGTGTTTATTTATTTATTGTATGTTTATTTATTTATTTATTTGTTTATTTATTTATTTATTTATTTAATTATTTATTTATTTATTTATTTTATTTTTTTTTCAACAACCTTTTTTCACGATGACATATGAGGATTCATATTAGCCGACCCCAAATTAATTTGGGACTAAGGCTTTGTTGTTGTTGTTGTTGTTTACAGGCTGATATTCTGGCAAGATACAAACCAACAATCAATACGACATTGCTGATATCCGATCTGAAGCATGTTGAGGATATGGTTTCAAAAGGCTTAGAATACTTCAAAAGCACTCGACACATTCTTCTCTACTACGAGGACATAATAAAAAATCGCACGGTACGACATTTATCATCATTCATCAACTCGTTATACATTAGCAATTCACATTTCAATGTTGCTATGACAGCAGAAGGAAATGACCCTTTTGCCCCTTTTGTTGTAGAAATTGAATGACGTTCAAGACTTTCTTAGGGTACCACGAATGAACCTTATGAGTCGTCAAGTGAAGATACATAAAGGTTCATTAGATCAACAGGTCGAGAATTGGGATGATATCCGAAAAACACTGAATGGAACTAGTTACGAGAGCTTCCTTAATGCGGATTATAGAGTTTAGAGACATGAATTTAATTGTAAATAGCAGTGTTGTGTTGTTCCTAACTTTGATTCATTCTTTAATTTTTGATAGCAGAAGAAACCAACAGGTTAGACCCCTGTTGAAATTTTGGCCTAGGCATGCTCTTTTTAGATTCTTGATGTCTTCCTCTAATTGAATTGACTCGGAATTTGACGGGATGAACTCTGATGTAGATGAACTGATTCAGTAAGTAGTAACAGTTTGGACCAAAAGCTTCATTATTGTGTGAAATAGTATATAACTATCCCCGTCCCAAAGTGAAGGTCAAAAAAAAAAAAATTTAAATTTGCTCTTGAGTATATTTGAACATTTTCTGGACATTCATCTTGGGATGGATGGATTACAAACTTTAATACAGAGGCTGGTTGACTCAAACCAAGTAGGGATATGGTTAAATACAGGGAACAAAAAATACAGGGAACCAACAAAATTACCAAAATATCCATATAAACCAAAAATTTCGGCCAAATGGCCAGAATTCGAATCAAATTCAGCAAAAAATCAAAATCAAATCGCATATGTAAAAATCGAATTTCGACTTCGTTAACCGTTGGATCGTTGTGAAACTTATGGGCTTTGGTCGCATCCCCTAGGCGCACATGATGACCGTTGGGATCTTCCAAATAATTACCGGAGAGGGAGAAATGGTCGACGGCGAAAACTGGTTAAAATTTCCAAAAATTCGCTATATTAAAAATCAAATTCCCGCTTCATTAACCGTTGGATCGTCGTCAAATTTCTGGGGTATGTTCGCATCACTCAGGCGCTCATATTGACCGTTGGGATCAGCAAAATAATCAGTGGTACCGGAGATATGGCCGACGGCGCAAATCCGGCGAGGCTATATTAAAAATCAAATTCCCGCTTCATTAACCGTTGGATCGTCGTCAAATTTCTGGGGTATGTTCGCATCACTCAGGCGCTCATATTGACCGTTGGGATCAGCAAAATAATCAGCGGTGCCGGAGATATGGCCGACGGTGCAAATCCGGTGAGACATCTCGTTTCACAACATCTCGTGTAGGGCAAGGACAGGGTTGGAATTTTTCGTTCCCTGTATTTTTCGTTCCCTGTATTTAGTATTTACCCCAAGTAGCCAAATGGTTATCACCAGCATATCCTTTATTGTAGTTCACTGCATTTCCTTTGGAATGCTGGTGATTTGGACTTCTTACTGTGAGTCTCTTTATTTTCTTCAGTATATGCCGGGGCTAGACAGTTCAATAGTAGAGCACAGAATCCCTCTAGCACCAGATGCTAAGCCAGTAAAACAGAAACTGAGGAAGATCAAGCCAGAATGGTCTCTACAGGTCAAAGAAGAGATTGAGAAGCTACTGCGGGTAGGATTCATCAGAGTCATCGAATATCCGACATGGTTATCCAATATTGTGACCGTCACCAAATGCTGGTGATTTGGTGTGCTGCTGTGTGGATTTCCTAGATCTAAACAAGGCCAGCCCCAAGGACGATTACCCTTTGCCAAACATAGACATCCTGGTGGACTCCACTGCCAACTACGAAGTCAAATCCTTCGTTGATGGCTTTGCAGGCTACAACCAGATCAAGATGGCCGAGGAAGACCAAGAAAAGACAGCCTTCACCACACCGTGGGGAACTTACTGTTATACAGTGATGCCATTTGGGCTTAAGAACGCCGGGGCTACCTACCAAAGGGCAGCGACCGCGCTTTTCCATGACATGATCCACAAGGAGATTGAGGTCTATGTAGATGACATGATAATTCACTCCAAAGGCAAGGATGGGCAGCACTTTGTTGACCTGCGGAAGTTCTTTGAGAGGCTGAAACAACATTCCATGAGACTAAACCCTGCCAAATGCACCTTCGGAGTGACAAGGGGAAAAGTGCTTGGGTATATGGTCACGGAGCGAGGTATTGAAGTTGACCCCCAAAAGATCAAAGCCATTATGAAAGTGAAGCCCCCTACCAGAGACAACCCCCTGGGAAAATGGGAACCCATTTGGATCGGCCCTTATGTGGTGCAGAAGATACTATCGGGAGGAGCCATGAAGCTTGCAGACCTGGACGGCAATCCCTTTGTCCACCGGGTCAACGGTGATAAGCTCAAGAGATACTATGTCTAAGAAAAAAAATATATATATAAAAAAAAGAAAAAAATCTTAGTGCAAAAGAGTAATACCCAGCCTAGGCCGAAAACCCCAAAAAGGGCGGTCTAGGCAAAAGACGGGGTTGCACATAAAAAAAGAAAAAAATCTTAGTGCAAAAAGAGTAATGCCCACTAAGTGAAAACCCTAAAAAGGGCGGTCTAGGCAAAAACAGGCCGCACATAAAAAAATAGTTCACCAGAATGAACTACGAATACCTGAGCCCCTTAGTCTTTCTTGTAAAAGGGGAACGTAGGCAGCCATATATGGTTCGGTCTAAACAATAAAAAAGGGCAATCAAGCTTCCATGAAGTGCGTCCTAAAAAAATAAAGGGTATTTCAGTTTTCATAAAACGGGTCCCAAGCAATAAGACATTTGAATTTCCATGAAATGTGTCTTGATTAATTTCTAAGATAATATTTCTTGTTCATTACAAGTTAAAAACTTCTTGATGAGTTCAAGCACGATCTACTCTTGACTCTGATAACCTGCTACAAAGATCTAAAATACAAAAAAAAAAATGCCTAAATAAACTAATGTGTTTGCAAAATGGCAATAAGGGAATCCTAAGAAAAGATCTGTCAGTCGTCATTCGCTGAGTCTTCTTTGGTCTTCTTCCCTTTACCTCGACCCCGTCGAGTTTTCTTTCTCTTCTTCTTTATAAGGTCGGCATCCCTCATCCCGATCTCCGGTATCCTCACTGGAGCCTCTACCAAACCCGTGTCAATAAGTGCCCTCTCTACACGAGCACGAGTCCGCACTTTCTCCCTCTGAGTCTCAGTCAAAGGAGCGACCTCGGACAATCTCTTATATCGAGCCTCCATATCCCTGATCAGGTCACCCGACTGGTTATGGCGACTCGCCTTAGCCTCGCCTCCCTCGTAGTCCTACTCGAGTCACGGCCGGCCCCAATAAAGCCTGACGTCTCTCCCCCAGAATGACCTGAGTCTCTCCCATTTCCCTCTCGTACCAGTACAAGTAGACAGTGGTCAAGATGGTGCTCTTCCTGCTCCTGAAGATAGCCCTGGGTGGGAAAGCAGTGTATGTCCAAGCCCTCGAAAAGAATGAAAAGCTGGCTGGATCTCTCATATCCAATGGCATCACCTCCATGGTCCGGATGTCCTCCCAATCGTTCAATGGCTCCTGTAATGCCCCAAACTGCCTGGATACCAAGCGAGGAATGTAGAAGGACGACCGAGAACCACCGGAACCCTCACAAAGCATAAGACTCCCGAAATATCCTCCTGGTCCGCAATCTCCAGTGAGGTATCCACCAACGGATGTCCGAAGTGGATAGCCTAGCCATCGTCGGCTCCCGGCCGTTCACGGTCTTGTTGCCTCGGTGCACCTCTCCGAGAAATCACCCAAGGGCACTAAGTCGGCAAAGCCCCCGGCAAAGCCCCGAGCCTCTCCTGCGGCCCACAAAGTCAAGACAACTGACTCCCGAACCTCATGAAATGGTCTCCCTAGCCATCCCGTCGATGCCATGCAATGTCTCTCCCAAAACCGGTGGGACAATGCCCTTCCCGGCCCCGGCCTCTCGACCATGTCCAAGAGACCACCATGACAGATCCCCACGGATTCGCCGCGAACAAAGCGTAAAATATGCAGAGAATGAAGGCATCCATAGCCACCGTGGTCGCAGCCATAGCCGGAGACCCAAACCTGCCCGGGATATCAGAAAGGTCAATCCTGTCCGGTGCTATCATCATCCCCTCAGCCTCTCCCAGAGAAATCTGCAGAAAAGATGCAAGCTTTGCCGCCACCGACACGTCTCCGACCAGCGGAATAGATATAGCCTCAATTTCGGGACCCCCAATCAAGGCTCGGAAGTCTTCATGCGTTGGGACAATCTCGTTATAAGAAAAGCAGTAAACGTGTCTCCGGACGTCCCAAAACCTTGCTGCTGCTCTCAAAAGGTCCCAATCGGGCGGGAGATCCCTCAAATACCATAAAGACTTGATCTTGAAGTAAGAATCAAGCAGCCCCTTGTGAAATTGGAAGTTGTGCTTCACCCAAGATTGAAGATCGGACAGAAAACGGTCTCGCTTCCCCCTTTGCAATCTGACGGGCTTCTCCATCGCAAAATGACCAAAGATGGTGTCTTTAAGTCCAAAATGTGCTCTGGGAACAATTGGGACAAGTCTAAGCTGAAAATGAAATGAAATGGCCAAGCCTTGCTTTTATTCAGAAAATAACCAGTTCAGACAGAACTGTGAGCCGCACGGCTTCATTTGCCCCAGAGACCAGTTCTCACGGCCTCTTTTGCCATCTGCAGAAAAAAAATCTGCAGCAACCAAAGTTGCTGCCCAAGGGAGTTTTCACCCCACTTTCTCAACCAAGACCTGTACAAAAACATGTCCAAAAGTCATTCAAGCATTTATACATCATCATATATCATTTTGGCCCAGTTTCAGCCCCAATTCCAAGCAAAAAACTGCCCCAAGGCTCAGATAATATGCAAATTTAAAAAGCATGAATTAGAAAAGTAAATAAAGCATTAATACAATGTCTTCGCCCCATCGGTGCCCAAATAAAGCAAAAAATAAACAAAATTTGCATCAAACGTGTTCATTGTTTGTTTTCCTTCCTAAGTCCACTCTAGAGACCTCCTAGGCCTCCGATTCTTCCTCTTCTTCGTCACTGCTTAGCTCATAGATGCTAGCCTCCCTTATCAAGTCCTCCTGGTCGCTCACGTCAGACAAATGGACATTATCGTGCCCATACTCAGCCAGCTGCTCCAGAATGTCAGCATTGGGTCCCTGCCCTCGAGGCATGGCACTGGAAGAGTACTCCGAGGCCGATGAGGTAGACGCTGCGCCCCCGACATGCCTTCTCTTGCGCCCGGGCTCCTGTGCGTCGCTGCCCGCCTTTGAAGCGCAGGGCCGGCTTCCTCGAAGGGACCGGCACATGTCTTTCCGGCCCTGTTCACGACCAATCATCGTAGGTGCGAGTGGAACACGAGAAAAAGAAAAAATCTCGGAAAAATCTCGAAAATCTCGTAATTGCAAAAAAGCAAAGAAAGCCGAAAAAGGGAAAGACCCTAAAAGTATACTTACAAAGGTTGCCAAAGGCAGGGTATACTGGGGCTCCCTAGTCTCGGGGACAGGAATCCTCATCCTCCTAGGTACTCCATGGACCACGTAGGACAGGTGCGCAGGAGGGATCGGCGGGTCAGTAGGCTCATCCTCCCCATATCCCTGAGTGACCGCCAGCTTCACTAGCTTCTGTGGCGTCCTCAGGCGCTGCTCCACAAACACAGCGTAGGGGGTATCCATGTCAAAGTACTCCTCGGCGGCCACGCCGCCCGGGTACCTAGCTATCTCATCTCGCCGCCAATCCCCGGGCTGTAGCATCCGTCTTTGGAGGATCATGGGGAGTAATGGCGTCCAAGGGAGGGACATGGCCATGCTGCCTCGAGAAACGGTCCCCCAAATATATGACATCACATGTCAGCCCAGTAAGCCATCTCCTCTGCCTCGTCGCCTCAATGGCATCTCCTAGCAAGATCTCCGGATACCTGCCCCAAGGGTAGAAGTCCACTCCATCGTGCCCATCCCTGTTGATGACCGGCTTCACCATCTTATAATCAAAAGTGATCCGGGTCTTTCCCGTGAACTTATCTCTCGCATCTCCCCTCCAGCGAACCATAGCAGGGAAGATGGTGATATCGCTCTGTTGGTTCCAAGGAAAGAACCTGATCACCTCACGTAACTGCACTGCATGTTCAAAACAAAAAAAAGGGTCATTTCTCTCTCATAAAAGTCTCAAGACAGGAAGAGAAAAGAGAAAAGAAAGAGGGACTACCTCGAGAGCAAAGGAAAAGCAGTCCATGGAGGCAGCTTTATTCCGGCTATACATATCCAAAGAGAAGTAGAGCTCCGCCAATCCGGCCTCTCCCCAAGAGACCGTCCCTATCCCATCTACATCCTCCAGAGAGTCGAGGAGGCTAGTCATGGCCAGTGTCCCAGAATTAGCAAAGATGGTGACCGACAGCATCAACCACACGAAGGCTCTAGCTACCGTGGGGGCCACATCGCTAACGGCAAAGTCCCGTATGCAGTTCTGGACTGCCACCTCGACATTCCGTGTCTCCATCCCTAGCCCCTTGGGAATCAGCTCAAACCCGACCAAAGCTCGGAACTCCTCAGCTGTGATGTGGTCCCTCCAAGTCACGGGCCTCCCAGTGAACTGTAGACCGGTAATAGTTGTGAAATCAGCGGGAGTCACTGTCAGCTCTCCCCAGCTCAGATGGAAGCTATGAGTGCTATCCCACCAAAACTCAGATAGGGCTTGGACCAAGCCCTTGCTCTTAGAGGTGATGTGGATCCCCCTGCCGATAGCCTCAATGAAAAGATCTAGGCCGGTAGCCCGCACCAGTTGCTTGGGGTTCGCCCCATTCTTCTCGAAATCTGGCATCCTTTGCCAAAGTCTGACTGCTATCTCAGATGGTCCTCTAGACTTGTTCTCCTGTAGACAAGCACAGCAAAGAAATGCGTCAGTCCTTCATCATTTTCAAAGGCATGCATATATTCAAAAAAAAAAAAATGCACATATTTTCAAAAGAAAAGCATTCATAAAAATTTTTCTAGCATCCTTGCATGAAAAGACACGTCTTTCATCACTTGAAACACATCATGTCAAGACCCATTGCTTTCCTAAAGCACAAAATCACAATTTTCACAAATTCTTTGCACATAAGCATTATTCTTTCAAAAAATGGCATGCATGAATCCTTTTCATCTTCCAAAAATCTTGTTTCTCATTGATAATCAAAATTTTGACCTAGTTCTAGCACATGCAAGAACTCCGTCTCACTTTAAACAATTATCATTCTTACTTTATTTTCGAGAAAAAAGTGGGTCATTCCCATTATGTTTATCAAATAAATTGCACATGCATGTTCTTAGCCTCATAGGTTCATCATCAATGTCATTCAAAAATCCTAGGAAAATCCTAGAAAATTCCTAAAATTCGGGTCAAGCCCTAAATCAATCAAAATTCAATTAAAATCGACGGAATCGAGCCAAATAAGAACGCTTACCCCAACCGATCGCGGGTTCGTCGATTTGTGCTCTCTTCTCCCCGGATAAAGCTCCGATGGAGGCGTAAGAAAGTCATACTTTCTCTCCGTTCGAACGAGCTCTCTCCTCCTCCTCCGAGCGGCTTCCGAGATGTTTCTTCTTGCTTGCCTTGGCATAGGATTGCCCTCCGGATCAATTCTTGATCAAAGAAAGCAAGGGAATTGAAGAATTTTGAAGAAATTTTCTCTCCTCTCTCTCTCTTCCTCGGCTGGAATGGGCGGCAGTAATGCCCAATTGCCCGTTCAAATCTGTTTTAAATAATCTGGAAAAAACAGACTTCTAGCCGTACGGCTTCTTTTGCCTCCATCTCATGGCGGGCGGCCTCATTCGCTCTGAGCAGAAATTACAATTTTGCCCCTGGACTTTCCACTTGGGCCTACAATTCCCGTCATCCTTTAACTGAGATAACATCCTTTTCAGAAGATGTCCCTTATCTCCTAAGCAATTAAGCTTTCTTCCCAGTCGCCTCCGTTAATTCCGTTATAACGGGATAACGCTAGGTGACAACCTCCGAATTGTCAAGAACTCTAAACTTAGCTTACCTCTATCCTGGATAGTGACGTATGCTAAGTTCTCTAAACTTAAGCTACCTCTATCCCGAATAGTGACGTATGCTAAGTTCTCTAAACTTAAGCTACCTCTATCCCGGATAGTGACGTATGCTAAGTTCTCTAAACTTAAGCTACCTCTATCCCGGATAGTGACGTATGCTAAGTTCTCTAAACTTAAGCTACCTCTATCACGAATAGTGAAGTATGCTCGAGTTCTTCTTAACTTTAGATACCTCTATCCCGAATAGTGAAGTATGCTAAAGTTCATCTAAACTTAAGCTACCTCTATCCCGAATAGTGACGTACGCTCAAGTTCTTCTGACTTAAGCTACCTCTATCCCGAATAGTGATGTACGCTCAAGTTCTTCTGACTTAAGCTACCTCTATCCCGAATAGTGACGTACGCTCAAGTTCTTCTGACTTAAGCTACCTCTATCCCGAATAGTGACGTACGCTCAAGTTCTTCTGACTTAAGCTACCTCTATCTCCTCGATAGTGAAGTATGCTCAAGTTCTCCAAACTTTAGCTACCTCTATCTCCTCGATAGTGACGTAAGCTCTAGTTTCCTCAGGTGACAACCTCCATTAATTGTCAATCAGGTGACAACCTCCATTAATTGTCAATCAGGTGACAGCCTCCATTAATTGTCAAACCCTCAAGGATCCTAGACATCGTTCCTAACTATCTAGTGATGCTTGAACTACGATCAAGGCTTGATTCCTCCGGGATACGTAGGTAGCCTTTCATAAAAGGTCCAGCCATCCGACCACTTTGGTCACCCTGTTCCTTCATTACTCCTCAGTGATGAAGTAACCCCTCATAGAGGTTTAGATATCTGACCACATCGGTCACTTCTAGCATATCCCCAGTAGGATCAATTGCTTGACCTCTTAGGTCATTTTCTCTTCTACTTCCTCAGCAAGAGACCAGTTTCTCTTCTCCATTCCCCAGCAGATCTATTCTGAACTACGGCCTGACTTGATTCCCACTCGGGATACGTAGGTAGCCTTCCAGAGGTTCAGCCACTCGACCACCTCGGTCTCTAAATCCGTCTCGGCATTCGCCAGATCGGATCCTTTTCTATCGACAACCCCACTCGCCTTGCAAGTGACGTTGCCGAGGGGCTTCTGTAAGTACCCATATCTGGCTCATGCCTTCCGGTTAAATTTCCCGGCAATTTCGGTAAGTTTCCCGGTGATTCCCCGGACCTTCCTAGTGTTCCGGAAATATTCCGGAACTGTTCTAAATCAAATAAAGGCTGAAAGGGAAGCTTTCCAATTAAGAAACACGTTTTTCTTAATTTGGAGGAAGCTTCTAGAATTTGCCACCTTGCATGTTTCTAGAAATGCTGAGTCACAAGGGATAATGCCGCACGGCTGCATTAGCTCGAGGTCTCTGGCCGCACGGCTTCATTAGCCTTATCCAGACTGCCTATAAATAGAGCCCTCCTCTACCCATTTTAATCATCAACAAAAAGCATAATACTCTCATAATGCGAAGAAGATCCCCCAAAGAGCTGCTGGAAGTCCAAGAAGGTGAAGAAGAAGGCCAAGAAGTCACCTCCCTCCTCCTTGAAGATCCCAAGATCAAGTCCTCCTCCTAGCTCCGTCCAAAGAAGAAGAGGAAGCCATTGGTAACCTCGCACACCCTAACCTTGCATCCTAATTGCTTTATGTGATTATAATTGCTCATTGCATTTCATACATTGCATTTATCTTGCTTGGGACTTGGTAGTTTATCATAAAGATCATATCTTTATCCCCTTTTCCCCCTTTGCATGCATTAGGCATCCTTTGCCATTAAAGATGTAATCTTTGAATGAAAGGTGCATCCTTTGCACCTAAAAAAACCATTTTCAATAAAAACATCATCTTCATGCATCCTTTGCATATAAACATTTAACCTTTATGATAAAAATGCATCCTTTGCATACAAAAACCTTTTTTCAAGCATCCTTTGCATTAAAGATCATATCTTTATCCCAAATTAGCATCCTATGCTTTTCAAAATACAATCTTCATGCATCCTTTGCATATTCAAATCTCAATTTCTTCATAAAAATGCATCCTTTGCATAAAAATCATGTCTTTATGCATCATTTGCAAATAAAGATCATTTCTTTAAATCAAATGCATCCTTTGCAACCCAAAAATGTCATTTTTTCATTAAAAATGTCATTTTTACATGCATTCCCCCATGTCCCCATTAGCAACCTTGGAACGGACCGGTGTAAAAGATCCTATCTTTACATCGTTCCTTCCATAAAAGGTTTCATAATTTTTTTGGAAAGGGACAACCTTGAACCCTATATCTCTGATTATCACTTAAGATGAGTATGAAGCATCTATACGAGCTCGACCGTCTTAAAGTGTAGGATTGATGGGCTAAGGACCCTCCGTTTCTAAAGAACCTCATCTTTGACTATAAAGAGAGTCATTCTCTCGATCATGCAAGTCCCGAGGTTAAAATGCAATGATCACAAGTCCAAGATGAGGACGGGATCATAATCCCGAATACATAAAATCCAAGAAATCCCGAGCGACAACCAATAAATGGTTTGTACGTCCGGAAGACGACTTGGGACATGCCCTCCCTTATTTTCAAACACATGCACACAAGAAAGCACGCAAGCAAGCACGATTAATGGGATCTTGGGAGACTTGCTCCGGCAAGACACCTTGGGTGAACGACGATCCGTTCTTCCCAAGGGGTAACTTAACCTCCGAACCCATAAGACCTTTTTTTCAAAGTTTTGAGGTAATCAAAATGGCGTGGCGACTCCGTTTTTCAAATTAAACCGGATGTCTTCAAACTCGCGTGAATTTCCAAAAATAAAACAAAAATTTGGGGCACACATTCACAATGGTGTAGGATGCTTCTTTGATGATGCATGCACTGAGTAACTTGTCGACCTCCTGTTAGATGGCGATTTCCTTATCACGAGCAAAAATCCTCAGCTTTTGGCTCTTGAATTTCATGGTGGGGTTGACCTCGAGCCTATGTATTGGAGTCTCTTCCTTAATTCCCTTCATGTCTGCGACTCTCCACGCAAATACATCCAAAATTTCTTTCAACAAGGCGACTATTTTGCCCTTTTCCTCAGGTGGTCACCTATCTTGATTTTTTGCTCAGGGTAGGTCGGGTTGGTTTCTACTTCCTCCAACCCGTCTACTGGCTCTAGCTCCGGGCCATCTCTGAACTGTAAGGTTTCAATGATGATTTTCCTAACTCTCCTCCTTTCTTCTACTCCAAGGTGTGGATCATCCACCTCAATCATGCCATCTAGCTCGTTGGCCATATCATTGGTGTTGGTGGCCCCCGAGTTTTGGTTGACTGAGAGGCATAAGTTTCCAATGGTAACTTGGTCGACCAAAACTATATCCCGAGCATCCTCTTGGTTATTGGAGGGACATGTCGCCTCAACCATGACGCGATCGGGTGAGGGATATGTCGCCTCATATTGCACTGGTTCCATTTCTTCATCTACACACCGGATAGGAGCCAACCTTGAAGTTGTAGTAACAGACTTAGAAAAATTCCAACTTGCCTCTAGAGTTTCTACCTCAAGCTCCCTTTTCTTCTTAGACTTAAGAACATGGTCAAGATACTCTCTTGCTGTTCCTAATACACATCCATCTCCCAGGGGGTGGGGAACTTGACCCTTTGATGGGGGATTGAGAGGATCATTCCTAACGTGACATGTCCAGGAAATTCCAATATAGCATGGTAGTCACTTATTACGTCAATAACAACAAAGGTTACCTTGGTCGTGGTCCTCAAAGGATGATGTCCAACATCTACCTCGTGCTCGATCTGACCCTTGGCGTTGACTCTGTGGTTGGTGAAGCCTTCCAGTCGACCTGAATAAGGCGACAATCTAATATCCGTAAGGCCCATTTCTAGGAATGTTTTGTAGTAGAGAATATCCTTGCACGCTCTAGTGTCTATCAAGATCCTACTTGAAGTGCAATTGTCGATTAGCCCCGGGATGATCAAGCTTTGTTCCCTTGCTGCCATACTAGTCGCCAGCTCATAGGGGTAGAAGCTGATAACCCCCTCTTGCACACAACTCCGTGGTAGGACGTATAGGGATTTGTTTAACTGAAAAAATTTATTTTTGAGGTAGGTGTTGCTCGTTTCTTCAGCTATCACTCCCAATGTTAGCCTTGGCTCGGGTATCCCTCTAGCAGGTCGATCCCCAACTAGGGGACGATCTCCCTTCACAAATCTATCTAGTATGCCCTCATTCACCTATTTCGGAATGATCCTCTTCAGACTCATACAATCCTCCGTGTTGTGGCCCGTATCCTTGTGGTACTCACAATACTTATCGTTATCTCGCCTAAATTTGTTTTGAGGATTCATAGGAGGGAGGGAACCAAATCAACAATGTTCATGATCTCTATCTAACTAACCGTGAGGGGAGTGAAGCTTTCGGGGACTCTTTCAGTCACCCTAGTTCTATTCTTCCCCTTGTTATTATTGTCAACTCTAGCCATCACCCCTATGGACGACTCTTTTGCCTCAGCATTCTTGGAGCTCCTCTCCCTTTTTCTTTCCTTACGCTCTTCAGCAACGGCCACATCATAGACCCTTTCGAATAGGTCTTTCCTTGTAGTAGCTCGTAGTCCAAGTCAGGTGAGGACACCCCATTTCTAAAACAGTTGATAACTTCTGCATGCTCGAGGTCTTTTTCAATCTGGTCGACCAAATCCTTGAGCCGAGTAAAATAACTTATGGTACTTTCTGTTTTACCTTGAGCTATGTTGTTCAGGTCGGTAACTGTCTTTTTACTAGCTCCAGCCTCCAAGTGTTGATGCAGCCCGTAGATAAACTACGAAACCATGCTAAGGCGCCCATGTGAACGTGCTGGTTAACGCCTTGCAGATAGAGCCGTCAATACTAGATAACGGGACGGGACGGGACGGGACGAAACTAAGTTGTCCCGCGACGGAAACGGGACGAGACGAGACGGGACAAAACGGGACGGGACTAAAATATTCCGTCCCGTCCTAAATCTACTGCGGGACGTGGGACAATGCGGGACCCGTTAACTAGGCGGGATTAAGCGTTGACTAGGCAGGATGCCTCCGAGGACACGACCAAGGTCGGCCAAAGCCAAGGCCACGGCAAAGGCCAAGGCTTCAATACGGGATAAAAGAAGCTGAAACAATTGCACTTTCCATCTTGAAGCAGGTTATGAAGGAAAAGGTAAGTATTTAGAGAGCCACTGAGCTCACAATTGTTTAGACATTCCAACATCCACTGAGCTAGTCAAAGAGAACTATCGTTTCGTTCGATCCTACCATTTGTCACCTAGCGATCTGATTCCATATCATCCAACCTCCTTATGAGGTTCAACAGTTCTCTAGCGTCCAGATCGTCTTTGTGATGGGGTATGGAGTTAGATTTTTTTCGTTCCTCCCTATGGTGCTGCCTCCATGACTGTGTCGTTTCCCTTTCATTTAATTGGAGGGGTCCTTTCCCTTCGGTCCCTTCTGTGGGGTGATCGGCCTCCCCTTAGAGGCGACCTACCTCGAGCACGATCAGCTTTGAGCCGCCTCCTCTGTGCCGAGTCACCTTCTTGCTCTCGGTTGTTATTAAGCCTATCACGTAGGTACCCAATACGATCAACAGAATTGTTAGCCGGTGAAATTACCCGGATCCGAGTAGGCTTCGCAGCCCCGGCATCTGGCATCTTTCGCGTTGGCGGCGGTGTCTCGCCGTTTTGTTTTCGCATTTGTAGAGTCGCCACGCCGTTTTTATTAAGCCCAAAACATTGAAAAAGGGCATCAGTTTAAAGATAATTTTAAACTGTTTTTGTGTGATGAGATTTTTGAGTTCGGAGGTCAGATGACTCCCCGGGAAGAGAATATTAGAATATTAGAGCTCACCCGAGTAGCCTCGTAAAACGAGTCTTTCGGATACCCCTAATATCCTTTAAATGTTGTGTGTGTGTGTGTGCTTTTAAAAATGCATGCTGTATCGGATGTCTACATTGTATGCTATGTATGGAAATGTATTGAAATAGTGTAGGAAGGAAGCCTTACCAATGTTGGTTCGTGTCTGTCTTCCGCCGGGGGAATAGTGTTTGAGGTCGGAGTAGCGTTCGGTATGGATCGGGATTGCTTCGGGAGGGACCGGTTGTCTGCGGACGAGTTTCGGCGTGAGTTGAGGTTGTAGAGGCTGCGTTCGGGCGGAGGTTCGGCGTGCGTGGGGATCGTCGGGATCACTCGGGCGAGAGGTTCGGCGTGCGGTGTGGTGGCGGGAGTCACTCGGGCAGAGTTTCGGCGTGGTTTGGGATCGTCGGTTTGACTCGGAAAGAGCCGGGACACCGTGGAAAGACCAGGCAAGGCCTCGGAGTACCACGAGGGGCCTCAGAGTACCTCGAGAGTGCCTCGAGAGTGCCTCGGGGCAGCGCAGGAGCGTCTCGGGAGCGCTCGGGGAGGCTTCGGAGCACTACGAGGGGGCTCGAAAGACCTCGGAAGGATCCGAAAGGGGCCGGGAATGCCTCGAGAAGACTTAGAGGGGAAGCCGAGAAGGCTGGGAGGAAGAGAGAAGTGGGAGGTGTGTGAAAATGAGGAGGGGGAGCCCTCTATTTATAGTGCCGGATTAGGTGCAAAGAGGTCCGTACGGACCTCCCGGTAATCCAAAAGTATTTTGGTTTTCCTCGATTTGAGGGAATGCGTGATGATGGAGGAATATTTGCAATTATGGTGTCCCACGAGCAATAAGGTCCGTACGGACCATCTTGCATGCAAAGAGGTCCGTACGGACCAACTCTGAGGGGTAATCATTTTCCCGGGATTTGAGGGAATATTGTGGACTTTAAGGAAATTGATAATTATGACAACAAAGAGGTCCGTACGGACCAATATTGCTTTCCCAATTTCACTGAAAATTCCCGAAAGGTCCTTTTGTCCCTTTTATCCCGAAAGGCTCCTCCGCTTGGTTTGGTTGGGGGTTTAGAGAGGGTTTTGAGTGAGAGGGTCGTCGAGGCTGCGTTGATGAGTCGGTGCTTCCCGTGTGTTTGAAAGGGTGTGATCCAGTTGGGGTACTTACGAAGCCCCTCGACGACGTCACTTATGAAAGAAGTGGGGTCGCCGATAAGATAAGGGTCCTGTCTGGATCGCGTCTTTGGGAGATAAAGTGGCCAGGGAGGTCGGTGTGAGGACGTGGTGGTGTCCTATTGTGTGGCCCGCATAGGTCGGTAGGGTGGACCTGTGATAGGATTCCTACGTATCCCTGGCGGGAATCAAGCACAGTCGTAGTTCGGGTGTGGGGTGAGTGTTTTGTGAATGCGGGCGTGGTGGTGCCACTGAAGTGTCGTGTGACCGCCGAGGTCGATGGTAAGGACGTGGTGGTGTCTGGGTGACCGCATGGGTCGATGGCTGGACCACTGTGATAGGATTCCTACGTATCCCACAGCGGGAATCAAGCACAGTCGTAGTTCGGAGGTCGTGAAATCTCAGCGAGTGCATGTGGGCGTGGTGGTGCCACTGAAGTGTTGTGTGACCGCCGAGAGTCGGTTGTGAGGACGTGGTGGTGTCCTAAGATGTGGTGACCGCCGAGGTCAAATTGTGAGGACGTGGTGGTGTCTGGGATGGAAATTTTACGATTTTCCTAATCGGGTGGTTTAAGGCCTTAGGGCCGGAGATAGTTGTGAGGACTTGAATCGTCTTCGGTGCGGTTGGTGCCACGGCCAGGACTTTGAATCATCTTACGGCGGCGGTTGATGTTATGCGCGAGGACTTTGAATCGTCTTCTAGCCGCAGTTGATGTTATGCGCGAGGACTTTGAATCGTCTTCTAGCCGCGATTGATGTAATGCGCGAGACTTTGAATCGTCTTCTAGCCGCGATTGATGTAATGCGCGAGGACTTTGAATCGTCTTCTAGCCGCGATTGTGGAGGCGTAGGCTGCCTTGTGCTTTGATTGCGAGAGGCGTAGATGCCTTTGTGTTTTTGCATGTTGAGTAGAAGGTTGGACTTACGATGACTGCCGGTGCTTGCGTTGCCGTTGAAGTGGGCAAGGATGACGGCCGGTGATTGCTTCACCATTTGGCGTTTTAGAGGCGCTTCGTGCCTTGGGACTTGTACTCGGAGGTGTTGGCTCCTTCTTGTGCTTGTTTTGCCGTTGAGTGGGCAAGGATGATGGCCGGTGCTGGGGATATGCAGTCTTGTATGACTTTCCTTTCGACTTGTTGGGGAGGAGCTCGGGCTTACTTTGATGGCCGGTGCTTGCGTTGCCGTTGAAGTGGGCGAAGTTCGGGCTTACACTGACTTCCGGTGCTTTGAATTGTTGAGGATGCGTGACCTTGTAGGGGCCCTTTTCTGTTGGGAAGATGACTTTGGACCTCTTTTGAGGGCCAGTGGTTGAGTTGTCGTTGAGCGTTTGGAGGCATCTTGTGCCTTGATATTCGTGCTGGGAGGTGTTGGCTCCTTCTTGAATTGTCGTTGAGCGGGCGGTGGTTGAATTGTTGGGGATGCGTGACCTTGTAGGGGCCCTTTTCTGTTGGGAAGATGACTTCGGACCTCTTTTGAGGGCCAGTGGTTGAGTTGTCGTTGAGCGTTTGGAGGAGTCTTGTGCCTTTTGTTTTGTATTAAGTACTGTGATTGACGTACCTTTCTTTGTGTTTACACACGGGATGCGGGGCTTATGGCCGGGAAGGCCAAGAGGATGAAGACTCGGGGATCGCTCGAGAAATTGTTGGTTGTGGCGACGGATGCACGATATTTTGTGGACGGTAGGCCGAGTCCCGAGAGGCCGGTTTTACGCTTCGGCACAGGTGTGTTCGTTGAGAACACATTTGGGGTTTCGACACGAGGAAGAACAAGAGCGTCTTCCTTGGCCTTTTACGAGTGCTGGTGGGATACCACCCACACCTTCCATCCGAGTTGGGGAGAGGTGACGGTGACGCCGACCAGACTTTCTTTGCGATCAGTTGGGCTTTCCTTCAAAGGAGGGCCAGTGCGGTGGAGAGATATGATCTCCGATGCTTGTGTTGACCGAGCCGCTGGGCTTTGAGCCTCGTCCTCGCGAGGGCACAGGGATGTTGTATAGAGATGTGGAGGCGAGGATCACGTCCGCATTGGGGCCTATGTTCGGGGTACCGGCCAGGTGACGGCGGAGCAGCGCGCGCTCCTTTTTGTGGTATGCACTTTGTCAGAGACTTTGTTCTCGAACCACGCGACCGCGGCTCCCTTTGCTCTGTTGGAGAGCTTGATTGACTGGATAGGTGCAGTGATATTGCTTGGGGCGAGCGAGGCTTGGTGAGCTCTACTTCTTCTTGGACCGGTTTAGCAGGGTATGGCGGATTCGTTGGCTGTTTTGACTTTGCTTTGGAGGTATGAGTTCATTCTTTGTTTTTGATTTAGCAACTTGTCGTTTCTCCGTTTTCTTTTGCCTTGAGTCTTCTCTGTTTTTGTCGCGGTGTGGTTTTATGAGGTTTTCCAGTGCTTCCCGTGGGATAGAGATCCGGGCCATTCTTTGCGTACCTGCTATCTTGGGTTGGGCTCGCACGGCGAGGAAGAGGAGGACCCGAGAGGGAAGCTCACCATCGCCTATGGGGATGTGCGGAAGCGTGCGGTCTGGAGCGGGAGGTAGCCGGAGGGTTCGTTTTGTTCCCGTGGGCTCGGTATGAGGGGATGAGTTTGAGGGCTCCCAGGAGTGACGGCGCGGCGGAAGATCTTTGCGGGGCTTGACTTGTGATGTCATGTATGCGGGAGAGCGGGTCTTACGGCGCATGGCCCGGTGTGCTTCCCGTGGCTCCGAGGGACCCTCCCTTTGGGATGCTTGATTCCGGGACATGGATGTGCTTGACTTTGAGAGGTACCTTGGCGGTGTCGGCGCCAGGAGTTCATTTTGTATGGAGAGGAGTACGGGGCCTTCGTGAGGAGGAAGGCGAGGACGCCCCCAGTGCGCGAGGGAGAGAGAGGGCGGCCGCGAGCTCCCGGAGGTTCCGATGCGGGCCGGATTTCACGTACGTCGCGGGGACGGATCGAGAGGAGGGTGTACCATGCCGTTCTGAGCGAGCTCTGCTTGCATACAGAGTGGATCCCGATAGATCGGTGAGTGTCTTGACTCTTTTCCATCTTGGCATCTTTTACGTATTTTCTCTTTTTGTTGTCGAGTATAAGCGTATTCTTGAGCGTTTCCTTGGGCTGCTTGTTGGTGCGAGTCCCGGGAGAGCTTATGATATGTTGACTGCGTTACGTGGCGATGAGGTCGTTCGCGAAGAAGATGGCTTCGAAGATATCTTGTCGGTCTTCGCGACGCGTGCCGGCGTACGAGCCTATGACTTCGAGGCATTACAGCAGACGTTCCTCCACCGAGGCCGAGCCGGAGCCGCAGCGGGAGAGACCTTCGAGGCGGCATAGCATGGATGCCGGGCGTCTTCGGAGGCTGCAGAGCCTTCGAGGAGCAGCCACCTTTTATCGGTTCATGCCTCCGCATGGCGCACGGGAGTGAGGGTTCCTCGAGCCTTCTTTCTTCGATCCTTTCGTCGGATTTGATCCTTCGGATTACTTTTCGTGGGAGCCTCCGGCCGGGTGCTCGGTATTCGGCGACGAGGATGTGACGGGGCGAGTTCGGCTGGGATGCCCGACTTTTCTTTGGAGGACCTCGGCGAGGATGATGATGCTTGAGGAGTCGATTAGTATTCATTTGCTTTCCCTCTTCTTTTTTTTGTTTAGCAACAGGACATTTGATGTACTGTAATAAAACACTCGTATTTGCACGGCAAACGGTATTTTATTTTAAGATGTAATGTCATTTTTGTGATTTCCGGGGATTTGTCCTAGAAATTGTTGCTATTATTATTATATTTTTGTACATGCCACGTGGCCGAGAGTGCGTTTGTGGGTAGTGTATGTTTTGCGGGAATGGCTTTGGCCGATGTTTGGGCGATTTGGAGCAAGGTCTGCGAGGACGGTGATTGTTATCTTGTTCTTTGGGGAAAATGGGTTAGTTGGTGCCTGGGAGACTCTTCATGGTATCGATCGTCAGCGGCCAGGGATCGTTTTATGAGAGGGAAGCCCCACTTTGCTCACCTTGTGGGCTGCGAGAGAGACTTCAGGCCATGCCAGAGGCTCCGACGTCGTTTAGTCCATGGTCATTTGCTCAGCGATCTCTTGCGTTGGATATGGATCGGTCCGCTTGGGAGAGATGGATGGCACGGCTTGGTACGCATCGGATCCGGCGGTGGGTTCCGCCTTGGAGGATTGAGACTAGGAGGATCTTGCGGGAAGGGTCCTACGTTGTCGAGTTCCGAGGTTTGTCTTGGTCCTCCTTCTATATTCCGTCGCTTGTTTCCGGCGGTTTGGGATGAAGCGGGAGCCTTTGTTGGTGGGATGACCTTGCTACTGCGGAGGTAGTTCCTCTTTGTATGGCGGCTTCGGGTGCCTTCTTGTATTTTACGAGGTATGGAAGTATTCCGCTTTCCCTCTGTGGTACTCCTTAGGCGTCGGGGAGTGTCGTATTGACGACTCGGTACTGGCACTGGTATGAGCGGCGTGTTGGGCGGTCCCAAGTGGTCTTGGAGAGCGAGGCGTGTAGCGATTACAGGACCGGTTGCCGTAGTAGCTATTGCCTTAGGAGTGCCGAAGCCTGGTTTGACCCTTTGGATGTGACGGAGACACTTTGTTTGACTACGAGACTAGAGTTGACCAGGCGACGGGGAGAGGTCCTCTTTTGCGGGCTCGCGAGGAGGAGATCCGAGCCGAAGCACGGGCGAATGAAGCCACGAGAGCTACTCTTGGATTGTTTGACTCTACGGGGAGGACCCCGGATCTCGGAGCGAGAGACGCGAGTTGGTTCACGTGGAGCGAAAGAAGACTCGCCGGGGACGAGGGAAGAAAGGAAAGAATGGCGAGGGGACAAGCGTAGATGGCGCGGAATGACCTCCTAGGTATCCATTCATTGCATTGCAAACACATTATTAGTTAAATGTATTAAGCTGTCTTTTAGCATGTTGTGAACTTGAGAGTAGACCGTGCTTGAACTCATCAAGAAATGTTGTAACCGTTAGTGATTTGTGATTTACTTTTAAAGCTTTGTCGAGACGCAAGATCTCTTGCTTGCCTTTGCTTCTGTTGTGCACTTTGTCGGCGTCCATCTTTGGACTTTTCTGTTGCATTTGCGGACTGAAGCAATCTGAGCCATGACGGCAATCCCCTTTTGCTTAGGCTTTGTGCTTGGCTGAGAGGTCGAGTGCTCCCTTGACAAGTCATTTTGACGGTCTTTTTCGTAGCTTCCTTGCCTCTTGTTGGCGTCGGGCTCTTGACCTCTTTTTCGCAGCTTCTGCTTGAGCTTCTTTATTGTTTTTTTTTGTGAGCCCTTGCTCGAGCTCTCTTTTTTTTGTTTTTTTTTTGTGAGCCCTTGCTCGAGCTCTCTTTTTTTTTTTTTTTTTTTTGAAGCGCGTGAGGGCGAAGACAAGCCCTGGCTTGGAAGCGAGCATGAGTCAGTCGTTTGATGCTGAGTGACCCTCGGATGTCCTTTGATGTTGCCGCCGTCGTTTGACCTGGTCAAGGTGACTGCTGGGGCGTGTTTCTTGAAAAGTGCGTAGCTTGATGGAGGTCTTGATTGACATTCAAACTTTTGACTTTTTTGTGTATTTTTAGACCGGACCAATTAAGGTTGCCTACGTTCCCCGGACTAGAGGGCTCGGGTCTGCGTAGTTCGACACTACATGGAGTGCCAAGAGATGCCTGTTGTTCTTCTTCAGCGAAGTATCTGCGAAGTTTGCTTCCGTTATTTGGATTCATGAAGGGATTGCCGTCTAGGTGCAGTCGGCTTCATGGCGCCTCGGAGAAGATCTTTTGAACCACGAAAGGGCCGATCCATGTGGGTTCCCATTTTCCCAGTGGGTTGGTTCGAGTGGGAGGCTTCTCTTTGAGTACAAGGTCGCCTTCCACGATGTCTCGGGATTTGACTTTCTTGTCGAAAGCTCTAGCAATCCTGCTTTGATAGGCTCGGACGTGTTCCATGGCCTTTAGTCGTCGCTCGTCTAGCGAGCCAATTCGTCATGTCGGCTTCGGAGCCATTCGACTTCGTTGATGTCATTTTCAGCTGGCCTCGGAGTGAGGGAATTTCCAGCTCAATGGGAAGGATTGCTTCCATCCCGTATGTCGGGGCAAATGGGGTTTCTCCCGTGGGTCATTACAGCGATGTGCGGTAGCCCCAAAGTGCAAGGTGCGGCTTCTCATGCCAATCTCGTCCTCGGGTGGTCATTTTTCGGATGATTCGTTCGAGGGTTTTGTTTGCTTTGCTTCCACGGCGCCGTTTGTTTGTGGCCGGTAGGGAGAAGATTTGTGGCGTGTGATCTTGAATTCAGCCGGCGATGCAGCCGAATTCCCCCTCGAAGTGTGAACCATTGTACGATATGACCTCATTTGGGATGCCGTATCGGCGAGATGATGTTTTCCTTGAGGAAATGCGCGACCCTCTTGGAGGTGAGTACCTTGTAGGACTTGGCTTCGACCCATTTGGTGAAGTAGTCGATGGCTACTAAGATGAACTCGTGACCGTTCTTTGCTGGCGGAGCGATTTTCCCGATGACGTCAATTCCCCAAGTGGCAAAGGGCGAGGTGTAGTCATGCGGTAGAGATCGTGAGGAGGTAGATGATTGAGGTTGGAGAACCGTTGGCACTTGTCGCGGCTTCGGACAAAGTGGATGCAATGCGCCTCCATGGAGATCCGATAGTAGCCCATCCCGAGAATGATTTGCATCGGGGCTGCGGCGTTCATGTGGGGACCGCAAGCCCCATTGTGGACTTCGTTCGCTCATGAACTTGTTTGCTTCTTCTTGGGCGATGCGGCGTAGGAGTGGCCCGTAGTAGCGTTTCTTGTATAGCATGTCCCCCCGAGGATGACGAAGTGAGAGGCGAGGCATTTTAGGAGCCACGATGCTCTTGGTTTTGACCCCTCCCGCTGTGTGGGTCTTCCTTGTTCATGAAGGTGGTTTCCCGCTCTTGAGGTATTGGAAAATCTTGGTTTATGTCTGGAAATGGCATCGGACTTGCGTCTCTTTGGCTCTTCGGCAATCTTGCAAATCGTTGTGATTAAAACCTTCTCGGCGGCTTGGGCCCGGTTTTCTCTCGTTTGACAACATGCTTAAATGTTTGCTTGATGCATTTATTTAATTAATGTGTTTGCCTTTTGTATAGATGAATTGTTATTAACTTGTATTGATTAATTAATATCATCATTTGTTAAAGATGCAATGAAATGATTTTTTAGGAAGGTCGGACCTTTTATTGAAAGCGTGAAAGGCTGTGCATTGTTGATCAAAGATTCACAATCGTCGGGCGTAAAGCCGTCAAAAGACTCAAAAGATGTGAATAGGCAGACAACAAGACTCGAAGCTAGACTATAGGCGACGAGGGATTGGACCGGGCTTCATTACTCTCGGATGGGCTGTAGCTCTAGAGGGAGTGGTCTTTGGTTCGGGTGGCCAATCTTCCCTTGGCATGAGTCCGGAAAGTAGCTTGCATGCGGTTCGATTTCAAACCGAGATCGCGGAGGTTTTGGTCGCTCCCCCGATGATGTCCCTCCATTAGTGTTGCCACCAGTCCTTGGGGGTTTTTGATGATAGAAGTCGGCGAGGGCCACTTCTAGGAGGGCGAAGCATTCGGCGGTCGGAGTGGATTCTTGCGATGTTGATCACTTTCATAGAATCCGCCTCTTTATACGGGATCTTTGCTTGGACGACATTTACAATGTCCGATTCGAGCGGGCATGCTATATCTCCTTCCACGATTAAGCCTTGGAGGAGGTTGCGCCACTGTTCGTCCGTGTCGGACACCGGAATGTTGAATTGAACTAAGTTTGTGATGGCTGTCCCCGTAAGATCCGAGAGTGTCGGCTAGAGGGTTGTCTTGTGCGGGGATCGGTGATGAGCCGGTTTGCAAGAGGGTTTTTCGGCGAAGTAAGGGTCTACTCCTCGATCAATTTCCATTAGGGCATCCATCTCTTGATCCTCTCTCGAAGCATTCTTCACGATCGCATATGTCGAGTTGTCATCCCGACCCATGAGTTCTTCGATTTCCGGCTCGTCGCGGCTTAGAGCGTGGATGTAAGGATCCACTTCGTAGCGGGACGGGGTAGGAGAATCATCTAGGGAAGAGTATTCGGTCATGTCGGGACCTTCTTCGGGTCATAGCTTGCTGCCAAGCACTTGCCATTGCGCTTGCTTTCGCGGATCACTTCGATCGCTCCATTGGCATTGATGAATTTCACGCATTGGTGAAGAGTAGATGATACTTGCTTTCATCCGATGTATCCAAGGTCGTCCCAACAAAGCGAGAGAAGGTTGGTTTGATTTCCACGACTTGGAGCTCTACCGACTCCAGTTGTACGTCGAATTGGATCCTCAAATTGATGACTCCTACGATTGGTCGTGCGGTGGAATCGTAGGCTCGGATTACCCGAGGTGAAGGCCTTATCGAGAGAACGGTCGATGTGGAGTCGCTTCAGTGTGCTTAAAGTGATGATGTTGACTGCGGAGCCGTTATCAATCAAGACGTTCGGGAGGAAGAACATCTCTATTTTTATGAGGATGAGGAGGGCTTCGTTATGCCGCTTATCACATATTGGCAAGTCATCGTACGTGAAGGCTAAACCGCTTCCCGTGCTACCGTTGGACTCGATCTCTTAAGGGAACGTTCGATCCATCCATTTGTATGCCTTGGGCCCGGGCAAAGATCGTAGGGAGACGGTTGCCCTTAGGCGTTCTTGTCGGAATTCCCGGTCACGAGATCTCTTGACTCGGTTTCACGCTCCCGATTGTAGCGGGACAACATGCCGACGGTCTCGGAAATTGCGGGGGTGCTCTCGCTTGGAGTTTCGTCAAAGGCTATTGAGTTTACCACTGTCGTTCAGGGGGAATGGATTTCCGATGGTATTGGGACCACGAGGGCGTTCCAATTTTCCCTCCTCAATGAGCCCTGGACCACACAGCTTGAGCACGAAGCAATTGTCGGTGGTGTGGCCGGGGTAGTTGTGGAAGGCGCGGTGTTTGCTCATATCCATGTTGGGCTTGAGAGTCTTCGGTTGGAAATTCTCGAGTGGTTTGAGAAGATTTCGCTTCACCAAAGCCTCAAATACTTGACCCAAGGGCATTTCCGAGGTTATCTAAATCTTTGGAGCTGTGGGAAGCGAGGGGTTGTTATTCTTTGGGGCCGCTTGATCGCGGTTTACTTGAGCTCCGTTCCGAATGTAGTGCCTTGTTCCATTTGCTTCCTTTCCTTTGGTCGGAGCAGGAGTTGAAGTTGCCGAGTTTGTTCGATAGCGGTAAGATGAGGCGGGGGTTCTTGTTGCCTTTTGAAGACTCGAGTCTTTTCAAACTTTGTCCCGGCGTTGACCATGGCACGGAGATGCAGGGTAGAAATGGTGGGTGATCAAGGTTCTCAAAGATGGCTTGAGGCGGGAATGGAAGATGTCCATGCTGCTCTTCTTTGGAAAGTGGATCCATTATCTCGCTTAGCTTCCGGTTCCATCTTTTGTAGAACTCGCCCACTTTGGTTCGTCATCCTTTTGTTCGGTGGCTTGCGGAGTCATGGCGGTTTGTTTCCCATTCAAGGTTGGCGCGGTACTTTTCCAAGAAGATTTCACTGATACGATCCCATGTGGAGCGGTTTTACGCCTTCACGTTGAGGAACCACCTTAGTCTTTGTGGATTTGAGGAAGCGAAAATGATCGCCATCTGTTGAGGGTTGCCCCTTTGGCTCTCATACCCGGGACGTAGGTGTCGATGTGGGTTTTGGGCATTCTGCCCGTCAAACTTTTCCATTTCGGCATCCTGAACTTTGGAGGGAGAGGGACCACTTTGTTCGGATCGGTAGGCGGGAGGGAGTCCTTCCGAGAACTAGCTAGCTTGCCTTGCATGTCCTTCATTTGTTCGATCGGCCAAGCCATGTGAGGATCACTGCGAGGTGGGTTACCGTTTTCGGGGACGGAAGCCGAAGATGGAGGTGGATTGGGCGATGGGATCGCCATTCGGGAGTCTTGGGGAGGTAGTTGAGTGTATACCAACCCATACCAGGGTGTTGAAGTTGAGGGCGTGATTGCCGGGTCCGCTAAGGGTTGTGTTTGGGAACTGGGGAAACGATCTCGTTAGCCCCAATTGGCGGACTAGCGGTGGCAAACTTGAGATGTCGGGATATCCGCTCGGGATGCCTGTCCACAGTAAGAATGGGGACTTTTGATTGTGGTTGCGAGGCTCGTATAGAGGCAAAGGATTGAATCCTGGGGATACCAGAATCATTAGGATCTCAAGTGGAAAGCGAGCACGTATGTGTCTTTGTTAGTGCGAGCTTGATGTGCGTAGCCGGGAAGCGCATCTTGAGCGAGCATGTCGGGCTATGGCCCACGCGCTGAGGAGCTTTGAGCGAGAGCGCTGCGTTGCGGGATCTCGTAGCTTGGCGGAGGCGGGACTGTGATAGCTTTGAGAAAGAGGCCGGTATATCTTCGTCCTCTATGAGAACAAAGGTTCCGTCGGGTTGGGAAGCTGCACCCTGTTCCTCGAAGACGCAAGGTGTCGACGATCCGGAGCTTGCTTGTTCCTCTTGGCGCTTCTTGATGGTTTCGAAGGCTCGCGGCACCTCCTCCATTGTGCAGAGATTCCTTAGTGGCGGGTTCCGTTTCCCTCACTATTATCGTTGATCCCGTCGTGGGGAGTATCGGACGGTGCGGGCCGTTGAAGCTGGAAGGGCTATCGGACCTTGTGACCTCGATGCGAAAAGGCGGCTTCTAGGTATTCTCAACCACTCTCGGTTATTTGGAGGGTGACGGGCAAGGTTTAGACACGGGAATGGCCTAACGGGATAAAAGGGGAAAGCTCACGTGGCATGCGGTTTCCGTTTCTTTTATTTTTGATTTTTTTTGTTGTTTTAATTTACTTAAAACATGTTTTCTCGAGAATCCTAGGTAGGTTGGAAAAGATTGCTCTTGTTTTCGCAACTATGCTAGATCTGGGTCGATGGAGACCATACGTGCGGCTATAAGCCCCTCGTTTTGCACCCGTATTTCGACATCCCGGGGTGGACGGCCCTGTGCGAGGGTCCTATAGTGCAAGCGGTTTCCACCGGCCTAAAGAAAAATCGAACCTAAGGACCGAGCTGTCATGTTCGTTTTGATGCGTTAGCCATGTGAATAGTGAACCGAGCCGGCCACTGAGTCAAGATCGGTCAAGAGTTCGGCATGACCTTTCTTTACCTTGCTTGCGCAAAGGGATCTGTGACGTTAGGCGTTGGTGGGTCATATTGTCATGGCCGACGTATCAAAGGCGTGATGACATGGTGTCATGCGAGCATGGATGTATATCGGGACGGAACATCGTGCAGGTGTAGCTTCGGAAATCAAGATCGGAGTCAAGATTTTAGCATGACCTTTCATCGCTTTGCTTGCGCAAGGGATCTTGAGTTCCGAGCCTTGACTCGAGAAAAATGGCCGGCATGGTATATGTATCCGAGTGTATGACACTGCTGGGTAAAAACCAACCGAGTCCGGGACAGAGTGTGACTCAAGACTCAAACGTGCGGGGTTGACGCTTGGCTAGGATGGGATGTTTGGAATGATCCCGTGCGCGTCCAAGAGGCCTAGGAAGACCTAACGGACTGCAAGCGAGACCACTCCGGGTTGAGGTTGTAGTGTGCGGTGTATCCGAGCGGCCGGTGCGCGTAGCGTGCGGTGTAACCGAGGCGGCGGTGTGAGTAGAGTGCGGTGTAACCGAGGCGGCGGTGCGCGTAGTGTGCGGTCTCTAAAATTCTTTTTCTGAGTAAAACAGAAGTTTTTGAAGAATTTTAAATGTATGCACAGATGTATATTGATGCATTTTTTTTGTATTTTTATTTTTTTTGTAAAATAAAAATGAAGGACGTGCACACACACACAACAGTTAAAGGAAGGGGTAAAATGAAAGTTTGACCCTCATCATCGTTTTAAAAATCTTTTGTTTTGTTTAAAAGTTTTTAAAACAAAATTTCCCCAGCAGAGTCGCCAACTGAAATTACCCGGATCCGAGTAGGCTTCGCAGCCCCGGCATCTGGCATCTTTCGCGTTGGCGGCGGTGTCTCGCCGTTTTGTTTTCGCATTTGTAGAGTCGCCACGCCGTTTTTATTAAGCCCAAAACATTGAAAAAGGGCATCAGTTTAAAGATAATTTTAAACTGTTTTTGTGTGATGAGATTTTTGAGTTCGGAGGTCAGATGACTCCCCGGGAAGAGAATATTAGAATATTAGAGCTCACCCGAGTAGCCTCGTAAAACGAGTCTTTCGGATACCCCTAATATCCTTTAAATGTTGTGTGTGTGTGTGTGTGCTTTTAAAAATGCATGCTGTATCGGATGTCTACATTGTATGCTATGTATGGAAATGTATTGAAATAGTGTAGGAAGGAAGCCTTACCAATGTTGGTTCGTGTCTGTCTTCCGCCTGGGAATAGTGTTTGAGGTCGGAGTAGCGTTCGGTATGGATCGGGATTGCCGGGAGGGACCGGTTGTACGCGGACAGAGTTTCGGCGTGAGTTGAGGTTGTAGGCTGCGTTCGGGCGAGAGGTTCGGCGTGCGTGGGGATCGTCGGGATCACTCGAAGGCGAGAGGTTCGGCGTGCGTTGTGGTGGCGAGTCACTCGGGCGGAGTTTCGGCGTGGTTTGGGATCGTCGGTTTGACTCGGAAAGAGCCGGGACACCGTGGAAAGACCGAGCAAGGCCTCGGAGTACCACGAGGGGCCTCGAGTACCTCGAGAGTGCCTCGGGCAGCGCGGGAGCGTCTCGGGAGCGCTCGGGAGGCTTCGGAGCACCACGAGGGGCTCGGAAGGCCTCGGAAGGATCCGAAAGGGCGGGAATGCCTCGAGAGGACTTAGAGGGGAAGCCGGAAGGCCTAGGGAGGAAGAGAGAAGTGGGAGGTGTGTGAAAATGAGGAGGGGGAGCCCTCTATTTATAGTGCCGTATTAGGTGCAAAAGAGGTCCGTACGGACCTCCCCCGGTAATCCAAGATTTTGGTTTTCCTCGATTTGAGGGAATGCGTGATGATGGAGGAATATTTGCAATTATGGTGTCCCCTGAGCAATAAGGTCCGTACGGACCATCTTGCATGCAAAGAGGTCCGTACGGACCAACTCTGCAGGGGGGTAATCATTTTCCCCGGAATTTGAGGGAATATTGTGGACTTTAAGGAGATTCAGTAATTATGACAACAAAGAGGTCCGTACGGACCAATATTGCTTTCCCAATTTCCTGAAAATTCCCGAAAGGTCCTTTTGTCCCTTTTTATCCCAGAAAGGCTCCTCCCTTGGTTTGGTTGGGGGTTTAGAGAGGGTTTTGAGTGAGAGGGGTCGTCGAGACTGCGTTGATGAGTCTGCGGTGCTTCCCGTGTGTTTGAAAGGGTGTGATCCAGATTGGGGTACTTACAGCCGGGTGAGGCCTGTCATTTCTCCTCTCGCCCCCGAAGGTCTAGGGGGCCCATTATCACGTCTGTGGGATGGAGCCATAACTTGTGACCGACAGTCGTCCTTCTTAGGAGACTCAGGCAGCTCGAGCAACTCATTCTGAACCTCGAGCAAACTCTGCAACACCTTTGTTCACTCCAACAACATATCCTTCCTATCTTGGATCCCTACTCCATTTGTCATACTCTTGGAACGAGTGAGTCTCCTCGTGGGGTACCCAGGTGGAGTAGAAGGAAGATTTGCAGTGCGGTTTCCAGCACCAACATATGTGCCTGGGTTGTTTCCACCAGCTTTTTCGTGGATGGGGTAGCTTGAAGTAGTAGTGGTATGCCCATCAGAAGCCATTTCGAAGGATTTCGAGGTCTAGTTTCAAACGTTTCCCGGCAATGGAAACAAACTGATTATGAAAGAAACGATCCAGATCAGCCTTAGTCCAACAATGGGTTGATCTCCAGCTATTAGGACCTGAAATCACGAACAAACTACTTGGCGGGATGCTATCCGACTAAAACCCTCCAGGGTGATGATGAGATATAGAGTTATGTGCTAATAAACTGTATTGAACTTAGTTAATCTCAAAATAGCTCAAGTGGCATCAACTTTTCACGTAGGATTTGGTCTGATATATATATGGGTGATATGACATGTTTACGAATCCCTTAGATCACGGAGATAATGGGGCATAACGGTCTCCAACATTATAGGAGACGGTTACGAAATGACGATGTGGGTAGACGCACGTGTCGTTTGATCGAGGTCGCCCGTATGATCGAGGTTGCCCGTATGATCGAGGTCGACCTTACTTCGTGTCTTGACTAGGCAAAGAATGGACAATGAGTGAATCGTATGTCGAACGAAGCTAGGTCGGGATTAAGGAATGTCGGACAATGAGGTTGATCGACGGATCTAGATTGATGGGTTGGTAGAATTGGGACAACTTGATAGGCTCTCTCTGTTTGATGGCCCTCTGGGCTGACTTAGAGCATCCACAATGGTAAAAGCTCAAGTGAAAGCTTTTTTATAATTTTAATATGACACGTCATTCTTAAACAATATATTAAAATTTCTAATATTTTCTCACAATGGTAGAGCTTCTTTGTTTGTCTAGAGAATTGATGAAATTTAATTAAAACCCACAAAAAAAGTAGCTCTTTCTAAAAAGAGCTACTCCTTCGCAAGGAGTTCCTCAAGGTTTTTCACAATGGTAAAAAGCTCTATATAACTTTTTTACAAAAATAAAAAGCTTTGAAAAAGCTTTCATTGTGGATGCTCTTAGAAATGGGGTCAACTCATTGGGTTTAGCCCATCACTTTTATTTTGTTAATTATCACTTTATAACAAATTTGGATATACAATATTTTTTGTGATACGATGATAAAAATAAAACAAATTTGTATATATAACAATAAAACTGGACACCATTTTGCTTCACCTCTTTGTTCCTTTTTGAATTTATGAGGGAGTATTAATACGGAATCCAGTTGTTGTTATCAAGCAAAATCCCCCGTAATAACCATCGCTGGCACTTTACTGTACACACACTATCTTTCAGACTAGCTATAACCTTACCTAATACTCATTCCATCCCATTTGAAACTTTACCATTTTGGTGAGGATATACAAATTAAAAAAAAGTGATGAGTGTGAGAAGGTTTGTGAGAGGAAAGAAGTGAGTGGATATGACAAGTGAGACTCTTAATTTAAATGTGTGAGGAGGAAAAGTTAGTAGGTATGACAAGTAAGGTCCACAATTTATGTGAGATGAAGAAGTGAGTGGAGTTGATAAGTGGGACCTATATTTTTTTACTGAACATACTAAAAGTTTCGAGTTGGGCCAAGTAAGCAAAGTCCAATCCTCAAAGCAGCTATTGCCCCAGCCTATCAAGGGGGCCAGGCCCAATCAATGCAAGGCCCACGGCCCGTCTCACATATCAGTCGACTAAGCCCAACGTTCGACCCATCAGGTCCCGACCTAACTTAGTCCGACCTCACTATCCAAGCTCCAATACGGGTATGATCCATGCTCTACCCGTCAGTCAGGTCGACCATTCCTCAAATGGCGACCTCGACCTAAACAACAAGTGACGACCTGACACTTGCCGGCGTATTTGGTTGAACAATTCTCATAATCACATCCCTACAAATCAGGGGCCGTTATAGACACGTTCCCATGACCAATAACCGCCGCTACAATCTCGGAGCACATGTCGCCTCCCCAAAAATACACCACTATTGCCTATAAATACTTCATCACTACCAAACGGTGAAAGGTAACTGCCATTTTGTCATCTGAATTCATTATTCAATACATTTTGAGCTATATACACTGTTATCTTACTCTCACGCCCGAGCGTCTTCGCCGGAGACACATCCGGCTAGTCGTGGGTTCTGATTTCAGGTCAAGGACCCAGGTGATTGGTCCTGCCACGTGGAGGATTACTAATAAGCACAATTCCTGCAGCATCAGTTTGGTTCCATTGCCGGGGAACGTGCTTTAGCTTGACCTCGAAGACCTCATCAACCTACAACAATGGTAACCCCAGACGGGCATGTGACAGAAGCTTCTGATGAACTCAATGAGGTGAATGCCAACACCAACACAGATTTCAACACCAATGCTGAAAACGCAAATCTGCCTCCTCCCCCACCAAATCGCCCCTACGGTAGAGCAACACGCTCTACTCAAGATTGTTGATGGCAGGGATTGCCGATACGAGAAGGGGAAAAAGACACATGGAGGGACAAGGAGCTCCACCTCCCCTAAGCGTCCAACTGCCAGTGAATGTTGGAAATAGGGCAGTCCCTCATCCAACCCATCGAGCAGAAGGAAATGTTATTCGAGCGAGCCCGCATTTTGGCCGAGCTATTGGCAATAGAGGAGGCCGAGAAGGCGGATATAAGATCGTAGAGGGTGGCTCCCTCTCAAACCTCAAACAGCAAAGCAGCCAGGAGTGTTAGGCCCAATGAGGGTGTGGGTCAAAATGCCGATCAAAGGATGGTAGTCCGACCTCAATCGCCCGTCCATGTTCCGAGTAATGACTTAAGGGCTAGCCTCACCGTAAATAGAGAGCAGGAGGCTCAATCGATTTGAGGACACATTTAGAGGCCAATAGAAGCCGACGTGGTTCCCCCGCCCGACACAAAGATCAGATCCCATAGGGACAGGAATGGGCGCAGTCGCCTATAAGAGACGAGAGGCGCAGTCGCCACTGGGGTAATAGGCCCAGGTCGCCTACTGAGATGATAGGCGCAGTCGCCACAAAGGAATGACAGCAAAGGTCTCCGCTCGATCGAAAAGAGCTCCTTCCCACAAAGACAGGAGAAGCGCATAAATGACTCCACCCGTAAGCGAGGGCCAAAGGTCGAATGTCGTTCCCCCGCTGGAGAGGACAGACTGATGCTAGGGAGTGGCTCCAGTGGAAGAGAAAGTTCGAACAATGGGAGGAAGAGAAGAAAAAGGATACTGGAAAGGTTGAACGAGTTGACTTTGCTCTTCGACCTCTATCCAAGGAGATGAGAGACAATCGACCTCCTCCTAGTTTCAGATTGCCCCTATCGAAAAGTACTCAGGGCAACCAATGCCAAGAATCACATAGCACACCCGGAAGCCACGATGTGTTTTGTCGCCAATGAAGACGACAATATGTGCAAAGCCCTCATAAGCACACTCACAAAGGCGGCCTTGACATGGTTCAATAGTTTGGCGGCTGGTAGCATCACCACCTGGACGTGTTTAAGAAAAAAATTCCTAGATCGCTTCTCGACTGCTGGAGCTCGAAAAGTGACGGTTACTGATCTAAGCAACTTGGTGCAAGCTAAAAATGAAAGCTCAATGAGCTACTTCACCAAGTTTAAGGAGATGGTGGATAAGATCGAGGAAGATCTCACTGACAGGGAAGTTATCAACTGCTTCAGGAATGGTATTTCCTCGGCAGACATGGATTATGAACTCACAAGCCAGACAAATACAACTCGACAGGAGTTGTTCGAAAAGGTATACAATGTCGCGCTAGCCGAGGAGAGAAAAGAAAAGAAGAATGGAAAAGGCCCCAAGACTAAGGTCGTTGATGACAAGAAGGACTCCAACAAGAAGGACTCCAACAAGAATGGAGGAAACAATAAAAATGGCAAGAACAGGACAAGGGCGACAGAGAAGGTGCCCGAGACTTTCACTCCCCTAACGGTGAGTCGAACTGAAATCCCGAATGCAATGAAGTTGGCTCCACCTCGCCCCAATGAACCCAGCAACAAGTTCGTAAGGGACAACAAAGAAATACCGTGATTACCACAAGGACACGGTCATCTCACCTGAGGATTGTTTAGGCTTGAAGCGCATTATCCAAAGAATGGTCGAGCAGGGAAGACTCGACGCATATGTGAAGAGGCCTCAAACTGGTGGAGGCGAGCAGCCTGCAGGTGGACAACAGGGACCGAGGCAACCTAGATTGAATCTGGGGGTCATTACAGAGCAAGCAAGTAACACTGCCATCAAGCCCAAGATCTTTCAACTCGCAAAGCCCCACACGTGCCTCCAAGGAGAGATGTCGAGATGAGGTGATCGCCTTACCCCCATGAGTTGGCAACCAATATGGCGGCTAGGGAGCAAGTTCTCGTCATCCCAGTCTCATAGATGGATGTACGACGAGCAGACTCTTAGTCGACACGGGGGCCTGTAAGGATATTTTGTTCTACAAGACTTTCAAAGAGATGGGTCTTAATGACGAGCAGCTTGAAAGATATGACGGCAGGTTGGAGGGCTTCACCAACCATCGAGTTGATGCTAAAGGCTAGATAGAGCTCGACGTCGACCTAGGCCAGCACCCTTACAGGGTCGTATCAAAGGTACAATTTATTGTGATATATGTGAACAGTGACTATGCTGCTATCCTTGGTATTCCTGGCCAGGTCGCACTTGGAATGGTGGCATCAATACCTCATTAGCGAGTCAAGTTCCCCACACCTGCTGGAGTAGGATGCATACAAGGCATAGCTCGAGCCTACCTGGACCATGTTCTTCGGGAAAGAAAGAAGAGAGAGTTAGAAATTGAGACTGCAGATGGATACTTGAAGCTGTCCCAGTCGGTCACCAAAACTACTCGACTGTCAACAATCACCAATGTGGAGGAGTTGACCTATCGCTCAAATGACGAGGTCATGATTGAGTCGACACGTCACTCTGAAACCACAGAGGTCGATCCAGATGTAGTTATGGTTGACCAAGTCCTCATAGGCAACCTATGCCTCCAGATCGACCATAACTCGGGGGCCACCACCACCACCACCAGCGAGGTTGCAAATAACCTGGATGATATGATAGCAGAAGAAGCTCCACACCTGGGGGCCGAGGAGAGACAAAGGGTCGAGAAATCATCATTGAAACCCCGCAGCTCGTAGATGGTCCAGAGTTAGAAGTCAGGATGAGCTAGAGTCAGTAATCACTAACCCTTCCTACCCCGACCAAAAAATTCAAATTGGAAAGCAGCTATCTGTTGAGGAGCGAGCAGAAATCATTGAGCTACTCAAGGAGAGTAATGACGTCTTCGCATGGAGAGTATAAGACATGAGGGGAATCAAGGAAGAGGTCGCCGTTCACCGACTTGAAGTCAACCCGACCATAAAGCCTAGACCCCAAAAATTGAGAAGTTTTGCTCGTGATAAGGAGGAAGCCATAAAAACTGAGGTACAAAAACTTTTAAGTGCAGGGATAATCAAGGAGGCCACTCACACAACGTGGTTGGCCAATATGGTCATGGTGAAGAAATCAAATGGCAAATGGCGGATGTGTGTCGACTTCACCACTCTAAATCTCGCCTGCCCGAAGGACAGCTATCCTCTTCCAAGAATCGACAAACTAGTTGATTCTATTGCCGGTCACTCCACCCTCGCTTCTCGACGCTTACTGTGTGGTACCACCGCATTAAGATGCATGAGGACGACATAGTAAAGACGGCATTTCAGGCGGCTGGAGGCATCTACTGCTATAACATGATGCCGTTTGGATTGAAGAATGCCGGGGCGACCTATCAGCGCATGGTGAACAAGGTCTTTGCCTCTCAAATTGGCCGAAACATGGAGGCCTACGTTGACGATATGGTCATCAAAACTAAGGCCGGACGTCACGTGGTCGACCTAAAAGAAACATTCGCCAACTTGAGAGCAAACGACATGAAGCTCAATCCCAAAGAAGTGTGTCTTTGGAGTAGCAAACGGTAAGTTCCCGGGGTTTATGGTGTCTCAACGGGGCATAGAAGCTAACCCGTAAAAAATAAAGGCTTTAGTCGACATGAAGGCTCTCACCAAGATCAAAGAAATGCAACGACTTAACTAAGGGTAGCAGCTCTGGGTCGTTTCATATCCAAGTCACAGAGAGGTATCTCCCCTTTTTCAAAGCGTTGAGGGGATGATGAAAATTTTGAGTGGATGGCCGAATGTCATTCGTCGTTCCAACAACTCAAAGAATACCTTGCTACTCCTCCACTATTGAGCAGCCCGACCACTGGCGAGACCTTGTTTGTGTATCTGTCTGTGGGAGACAAGTCAGTTGCAGCGGTCTTGATTAGAGAAGAGGAAGGGCTTCAAAAGCCAGTATACTACATCAGCAAAGCCTTATCGGATGTGGAGAGCAGGTATTACAATGCTGAGAAAGTCGCCTATGCTCTAGTCATAGCTTCAAGGAAGCTGCGAGCTTATTTCTTGGCTCACCCGATCGTAGTACTGACTAATGCAACTTTGAGAAAAATATTACACAAGCCGGAGAGTTCAGGTCGATTGCTCAATTGGTCAATTGCCCTTACTGAATTTGACATTGAGTATAGACCTCGAAAGGCGCTGAAGGCTCAAGCTCTAGCAGATTTCTTGGTCGAGCTTACGTTCACCAAGGAAGACAAATGACAACGAGCTCCGAAAGAGAAAACTAAAGTGGAAAGAGCCGAGTCTCAGTCGACATCGCCTACCCGATGATTGTTGGAAGGTCTATTCGATGGATCACCGACCAAGAATAGCAAATGAGCCGGGATAGTGCTAATTGAACCGGTAGAACTGGGACAAATGTGCGAGGAGTCACTAAGGTTCAAATTTGATGCTTCCAACAACCCAGCCGAATACGAAGCCTTGATAGCAGCCATAGAATACGCCAAGTGTTTTGGAGCAACTAAAATCATGGCTTATTGTGATTCCCAACCGATAGTCAACTGTGTCGAGGCGAGTACGAGGTGCTTAGTTCCACTCGATCAACATACTGCGACCTAGTGAAGGAGCTAATAAAGGATTTGGAATTCGGGAGATTCGTAGGATTGGAAGGGAAGACAACGAGCTAGCCGACCTCCTCTCGAAATTAGCCACTTCGTATGAGCCACATGAAGAGCCCATCTCTTTCCTCGAAAATCCGGCTTATGAGAGAATAAAAATTCAAAGGTAGAGGACACTTCAAGAAACCGGGCTTATGAGAAGTGTTGGATCGAAGAAATGAAGGCGTACATAGAAAGTAGCGAGCTGCCTGATGACGAGAAGAAAGCTCGAGCAATCAAAAAGAAAGCTCCGAGATACGTCATTCAAGGAGGCAATCTGTTCAGAAGATCCTACACTCGACCATTGCTAAAGGGCATCCACCCTCAAGAGGTCGCCCATTGATACATGAAGTACACAAACTGGGATTTGTGGCGACACCGGGGCCGGACTCTCGTGCAAGTTAATCACTTTGGGGTATTACTGGCCGCACATGAGAGCTGATACTCATAACTTTGTTCAACAATGTGATCAATGCCAAAGGTTTGCCAACTTACCTCATATGCCTACCACCGAGCAGACTCCAGTGATTGCAACTTGGCCATTTGACATGTGGGTGTCGACTTGATTGGACCCTTCCCACCCGCCCGGAAATTGAAAGTATGTGATCGTTGCCATAGATTACTTCACTAAATGGGTTGAGGCCAAACCATTAGCTCGCATCACGCAGGAGAATGCTATCAACTTCATTCACGATTTCATTTGGTGTCGGTTTGGTTTTCCTCGAGCCATAGTATCGTACAACGGACTTCGCCTCCGCAGCCTTCAAGCGTAGATGAATCGGGTAGGGATCAAGCATTGGCAATCTTCGTCGCCTATCCTCAAGGAAATGGACAAGTCGAAGCGAATAAACCGGTCCTATCTTCACTCAAGACAGCCTCGTAGGTCGACGCAATAACCGGTTGGACGAACTTCCCTTGCTCTTCGGGGCGCTCGCACAACCACTCTGGGGCCTACTGGGAAACCCCATTTGCTCTTATATATGGATCGAGGCCATGGCACTCCGCCGAGCTCGTATTTCCTACCGCTAGAGTGACTTTCTTCAATCAGAGCGTAATGACATCACCGATTGATCGACTTGGATCTAGTCGACGAGAAGCGAGATACACTTACCTTCGAATGGTCAACTACAAGCGAACTAAAAGTTACCACGACAAGAAGGTCAAGGCAAGATCATTCCAAGTAGGAGACCACGTGTTGAGAAAGATTGAAGCAACGGGAAGGAGAACTCATCAAAATAAGCTATCTCCCAACTGGGAAGGTCCTTACATAGTCACTCGAGTCTTCAAGGAAGGAACCTATATGATAGCTCATCTTGGGGGAGAAGAGTTGAAACATCCTTGGCACGCCACTCACCTCATCAGATACTACTTCTAGTTTTCAGCTTCCAAGTTCAAGCTTGTTTTAGTTCTAGTTTTCAGATTAATGTAAGCGTGTTCGTACTTCAATAAGAATGCTATTTTGTTCGACCAATGTTGTGCAATACTGGTTTTAACTAGCTCGACTCCCAGTCAGCTTAGTTCGAACGAGCTCGATTCTTAATCAGCTTTGTTCTTTTAACAAGTCCGACTCAACGTCGACTTCGTTCTTATGAGCTCGATTCTTAATCAGCTTTATTCTTTTAACAAGTCCGACTCAACGTCGACTTCGTTCTTATGAGCTCGATTCTTAATCAGCTTTATTCTTTTAACAAGTCCGACTCATAGTCGACTTTGTTTTAATTAGCTCGACTCTTAGTCAGCTTTAGTCTTTTAACAAGTCCGACTCAACGTCGACTTCGTACACATTAGCCCGACTCTTAGTCAGCTTTAGTCTCATAACAAGTCCGATCCAAGGTCGAATTCGTTCTAATGAGCTCTACCCTATGCCATCTCTAAACAGGTTCGACCTTAAATCAACCTCGTTTCTGAATTCTTACAAGGCTTAGGTCGACTCTTCCTTAATATATCTAGCTCGACATATATATGCTGAAATTAAAGGCATGAAACATACAAGGATATGAAGTCAGCTAAGATTAAACATGTTTAAGTCTCCCAAAAGCGGGCTGAGACTTGCAAAAGTATGATTACATGTTTCTATGCCTCCCAAAAACTGGGCCAAGGCATTCAAATAAATTTCAAAACAAAAAAGCAAAATATTGTTTAAGACTTGTTCATTACAATTCAAACAAATGACTCAAGGGTCCAAAGCCAAGATCGCTTGGTCGTCGCAGCGTGCTCGACCTTCCCCATTCTCTCCTTGTTGCTGAGGGTCTAAAGGTTTACCTGACTCTGAATATACCTGCTCACTTTCTTCTTCCATAGTGGCGGCGTCTTCAAGCTCTTGCAAAACAACATCAAAATTTCTCTCGGCAATTGGGGGAGCTTCCCACTTCTCACATCCGTCCTCTTGGTCTTCCTGGGCGATGAAAGCCAAATCATTCTCAAGATAGGGAACCATGGAGTATCCACCACGGGTCGTCATGTCATATTGGGCTTCAGAGAACCAACGAGCTAACTGCTCGAGGGTAACTTCAGCCGTGGGATCTACTAAGGCCCGGCGTGCCATATGCCTTTTGCCCACCTCCAGAAAGTCTTGAGCTTTGGATACAATGGTATTATAATATTCATCGCTCTCCTTGAATTTATCAATGGCAGCTTCAGCAGCATCCTTAGCAGCAGCGGTAACAGCGGCCTGGAGGTCTTCTTGCCATTTTCCCCGTTCAAGTCGGCGCTCTTCCTGCAGCTCGATTAAGAAAGTGTCTTTCTCCTTCAGAAGCTTCGAAACTGTTGCCAGCTCAGTCTGAGTTTTCCCCAACTCCTTCTTCTCAGCATTTCTTTCTACCTCTGCCTCCTTGAGCTTGGACTCAGCAGCTTCAAGATCTACCAAGGCTTTTTTCTTGACCATCTCCATGGCGTCATATGAGTTGTCCAAGTCATTGAATTTTTCCCTTAGCTCAGACAGCTCTTGGGACTTCTTGGATAAGTCTTTAAGAGCCTGCCTCTCCCTCTCAATGGAGGCCCTCCAAGAGCATTTAACTTGCTCGACCATAGTAAGATTCTGCATCAAAGGAAATCAAGGAAGAGTTAGCTCGGAAGTCAAGTTGGTCGAGTAAAAGAACAAGCGACTAGACTGAAAAGGAAAGCGAGAAATTACCTCACAATGAGCCATCCCAGAACGAGCTGAAAATTCCTCGGGGGTGATCCCCTTATCGGCGAAATGAGCTAGGAGGTCGACATCTATTGCCCTCCTAACAATAACTTGGCCCAGGCTCATATCGGGGTAACGGCGGCTCAAGCTGTTGACCCCTGCTAGTGGAGGAACGTCACTCAACCTCCTCATCTTTTCATCCAGAGACTCTTTACTAGGGGGAGAGGAAGTTGGTGGAGGCAATTGGCTCGAAGACACAGACTTTCCCTTCTCAGATCGGGACCTCTTCTTTCGAGCTCGAGAGGACGATCGTCCTCATCTTCCTCCATGTCATCATCATCAACATTGACAACCTCAGAAGGGCTAGCCCCCGCCATCCTAGCTCCAGAGGTCTCCACATTGGCATCTTGATTGGGGTCGAGCTCGACTTGCCCTAACCGACCCTGTGGGACTCGTTCCCCCTTCATTAGCATCATTGGATTGGGTACCGCACTGCAAAGGGTCTTCCACTCAACCTCTTCCATTGGGATCATTCCAAAGAACATCCTTTCGGGGAGCGGATTGTTTCTCGTAGCAGCCTTATCTCTCTCTCGCTCGCCTTAGCATTGGCACCCCATGAGCCCTCTTGGCTTTCTTCTTATCGAAACTCCAACAATACGCACCATATTCGCTTCTTGTTCGGGAGTTAAAACTACACGACATCAAAGTAATCAAGTGTTAGCTCGGCAATTCAAAGCAGTTCTATGTACGAGCTAAACAGTTCTACGAGTAAACAATTGGCGAGGTAATTGATACGATTCAAAGCAGTTCTATGTACGAATTAACTAATTCTACACACGAGCATGCAATTTGATAAGTACAGAGTTGCAATTCGAAATAGTTCTATGTACGAGCTAACTAGTTCTACATACGAGCAGGCAACGGACGAGCTAAGAGTTGTGTATGCAGCTCAAAATAACTCTATGTGCCAATAATAAGTGACTTATGCAAGTTAACAGTGGACGAGCTAATGAATGCAGGTCAAGTAAACCCTTACCACCAATATTCTCCATGGTCTTTGCAATAATTTTCGTTCTTCTGACAAAATTGACAGTTCTCCTTCAACCTACCCAAGGAATGAGTAACCCAGTCTGGATATACCTGGCCTCTCAACACAGGAACAAGGGGTTCTACCACTCCATCCCTAGGCATCATTCCAGCCTGGATATAGTTGTACTTGGTCGTCCCTAGCAACTCCCAGCTAATGGGCCCTTTCTTGACCAATGCGCACAGTTTCCTATACAAAGCTTGGTGCCATGGAGGCTCCCAGTAATTCTCCTCGTCAATAACGTCAGACTCGTTATTTGGCAAAGGGAACTCCCATCCCAACCTACTCTCTACAACTACCACATGGGAATTCCAACCGCTATGTTTATTGGGAAGATTGGCAAATAGCTTTGGGGAGTTGGGTTTAGAAGGAGTGCTAATCCCCCAATCAGCCTTGTCGAGCTTAGGAGCAAAGAACTCCTTGAAAACTCTCATGCAGGGCTCATGGCCTAGGAATCTACATACCATGGCAAAACATATCAGGACCCTACAGGTGTTGGCCCCAAGCTGGAGAGGAAGAGCATCCATACACTCAAGGAATTCATTGATGAAGGGATCCAATGGCAACCTCAACCCCGCCTCAAACTGTCCATAAAAGAAGGCCACCCTAGTGGCATCAGTAGTGAAGCTGGTACGGAACTTAGCCATAAAATCCGCCTTACTAAAGATGGTTACCCTATAATCCGCTCTACTTACTCCACAGAAATCATAAACCATGTCATATCGGGACTCCATATTTTTCTTTCCTCGAAGAGGCCTACTGGGTATATATCCTCTCTCATTCTTCCCCGGTACAACAGAGGAGCCAAACGCATCCACTATTCGAGGACTTGAAGAAGTTGAAGCTGCAACTCCACCTTAAGTCGTCATATCTGTACAAACAAAAGAGGAAGCAGGGGAGTCAATCCTATGATCACATTCAGTCGACCTACCTAAGGGCGACCTAGACTCCCCTGGAAAACCTATTCTATTTCTAAGGAAGGAAGGTTTATGGACGTCCCTAACATAAAACAAGGTGATATGGTCGAGTAGTTCATGGAACAGATGGAAAGTGACGATATTTGAATCATCGACTACTAGATTTTCAGCGTCCCCTACAACGGGCAAACCTATCTCACTGAAATTCAACTCCCACCTAGTCAAGATAGAGGCGCATTCACCCAAAGACAGTTCTCTCCACTCACTGTTCACGTTCTTATACACCCTACGGTTAACAGTGCAGTACCCATACCAAGCACCAGGTTCACTACGGAAGGTTCTAGCCATGGCGAAAGTGTAAACAGAATCATAAACCCTAAAGCAAATATACAAGGGAAATACCTTAATTGATTACAGAAAGGGAGTTCGTTGCTGAAGTCGTGAACTTGGATTAAATCCTGCCGCAATTCCGCAATTATCGCCGGAGAAGGAGAGTTTGAAGACGGTAAGAATTCGAATCTGAAGGGGATTCTGAGTATTTATATTTTCCTAAATTTGGAAGGGGAAAAGAAATTCAAAATTGATTTTCCAAAATTAAAATCCGAAGCGGTTTTCGAGAAGGACTACCAAGCGTCAGAGTAGCAATGATGACAAGAAAACGGCGCTCGTTCCGATCTGACCGTTCATCGCCAACGTCCAGGATTATGCCACGTCATGATGGTCGATCTACCTCAAAAACTAGCAGCGACCTGCGAGTGAAGTAATTCTCATCAAAGATCTTCTTAACTTCCAAGTCGACAAAGTCAACTCGAAAGTTGGGGGCCACTGAACATACCAAAAGTGTCAAGTTGCGCCAAGTAAGCAAAGTCAAATCCTCAAAGCAGCTATTGCCCCAGCCTATCAAGGGGGCCAGGCCCAATCAATGCAAGGCCCACGGCCCGTCTCACATATCAGTCGACTAAGCCCAACGTCCGACCCATCAGGTCCCGACCTAACTTAGTCCGACCTCACTATCCAAGCTCCAATACGGGTACGATCCATGCTCTACCCGTCAGTCAGGTCGACCATTCCTCAAATGGCGACCTCGACCTAAACAACAAGTGAGGACCTGACACTTGCCGGCGTATTTGGTTGAACAATTCTCATAATCACATCCCTACAAATCAGGGGCCGTTATAGACACGTTCCCATGACCAATAACCGCCGCTACAATCTCGGAGCACATGTCGCCTCCCCAAAAATACACCACTATTGCCTATAAATACTTCATCACTACCAAACGGTGAAAGGTAACTGCCATTTTGTCATCTGAATTCATTATTCAATACATTTTGAGCTATATACACTGTTATCTTACTCTCACGCCCGAGCGTCTTCGCCGGAGATACATCCGGCTAGTCGTGGGTTCTGATTTCAGGTCAAGGAGCCAGGTGATTGGTCCTGCCACGTGGAGGATTACTGATAAGCACAATTCCTGCAGCATCATTTACCATTTTAAAAAAGATGAAGCTTTTAATGGGACACCCATTTAGGTAAAAGGTGAAGCTTCAAATGGGACGGAGGGAGTATATCTTTCTTGTAACAATTACATTTGATTTTTCAATATTTTTAAAAATATATTTTACTTGCTTATATAATATAATGATAAAACTGTACTAAAATACCTTCCTTGTTTAAAATGAGATATTTATATACTCCCTCCGCTCTGAAAAAAGATTGTTTCATTTGTCATTTTAACTTGTCTCAAAATGTATGTTTTATTTCTAAATTTAGGCATGAATATTAGTGTAAATTTACTAATGTACAAGAAGATGAAGCTCTTCCTTAATAATTGCAAAATGTACAATAGGACAATTTTTTAGGGACGGAGTTTTAGGGACGGAGAGAGTATTTTTCAACTTACCAAAAAGTATCAGTGCGTAATTTATTATGAATCGAAGAGGAAGTAACAATTTTTTAAACATTAGTTTTGTCAAAATTAATGAGTTTTAGCACCTTCCACGTAGGTAAATCATAATTGATTGTTTTGCTATAATTTGAATGTGGTTGAGCCAAATATAGGATTGTAATGAGAGCTAATATCACTCATAATGTTAAATTAAATTCAAAGGAAAAATAAAAAATGATATGCCGTATACTCCCTCCGTTCCACGTGAATGCAAACTTATTTCTATTTTGGTCCGTCCCACGTAAATGCAAACTTCCCAAAATGGAAATAAATATTTCACTTTTACACTCACAACATTCTCTCTCCTCACTATTCCTCCCATTCATTCTCTCTCCTATTTAATTTTTCATACTCACAACATTTAACTTTTTCTCTTTCTTACATCACTTTTCCTTAATTTTCACACCCATAAAGTTGATTCACATTGACGTGGGACGAAGGGAGTATACATTTGTCATATTTTTATTTAATTTTATCATAATATCAAGCATATTGAATGGTTAGATCATGATAACAGACGGATCTAAGACATGTTAAATGGAGAAGTGCGTTCATTTAATAAAAATATTTATCTAGTATAAAAGATCATTGGTGGATGTGTATAGGATGATTCCGACTTTATTTTAAAATATTGGTCGTATTGATTTATATGATTTATTAATGTTTTTATTTATTTTTATTAATTTGTTGATGGATGTGTATTTACCCATTCAAATGATGCATTTTTAGGTTTTCTTTGTGTTTGATTTCCGAGTTTTATGTATATTTGATATGGTTTGTGAGTGTTTTGAAAGTACAGAGGTTGAAGTGCAACAATGTTGAAAATGGAGGATTGGAGTGTACTTTGGAAGCTTTTGGATCAAATTGCAATTCTGAAAAATCTGGGACAAAACTGACATTTGGAAGTTCAAGGGCTAAATTGGAAATATTGGAAAATTCAGGGACTAAACTGGAAATATAGAAATTTTGGACAAATTTGATTTATAAAAATTCATGAGCTAAAATGAAAAATAAAATCCCAAAGAGCGAAGTGCAAAAGAATTTTTTATAGTGGCCAAAGTGTGGTTGCAAAATTGCGAGACGAAACGAATATTATTCATTACAAATCAAGGCCACTGCTTCAAAGGATCATGGCCGGCCAACATGCTGGAATTTGGGGCCAAATGGCCGAGGCTGGCTGGAATATGGGGCCAAGGTTGGGCTGCTGGCCAATGCAAGCAAATTCAAGCGCTCAAATTCTCTGGCAACTTGGGCGTCCGCGCTACTCCACCAGGGCGGCCGCGCTAAGGAGAATCTCACGGCCAAACTTCCTGCCAAGTTGGGCGACCGCGCTAACATCTTGGGCGGCCGCGCTACGCCAATTTGAGCAACAGTATTCACGCCGTACAAGAGGACAGTCTTGTCTTTTCCTGGCTTGGGTTTATAGTTTTTGCCCTATTTTATTATATAAAGGCAGCAGCCACGATTAGTTTATGATAGATCACATATTATATCATATTTTAGAGTTTTGATTTTTTCAATTGAAGAGAAGAATTATTTCGAATTCCAGGTTTTTATCATTGTAAATTATGAGTAGCTGATTTCTTAGATTTGTAGATTGATCTTTACTGAATTTCTATGCAATAGTATTTTAATTCTTTCTATTTGATTCCTTCTAGTTCAATAATAGATTTTAAATTCCATGTTCTTGGATTCGAGATGTATGTTAAGATACGAACTCATCTTTGAATAATTGGGTATCGAATTCGCCATTAATTTGGGATTTTGATACATAGACTATTATTGATTGAATAACTTGGTCTGTGCCGTAATAGAATCGGATCAACATTAGGTTCTTATATTCTTTCGTGCTTAATGTATTCTTCGAGTATTGTGATGCCGTAATAGAATTCACAATATTAAAAAGAGTATTTAGGATTGTAATCCGGCCACATAACCGTGTCGATCCTAGCCAAAGTGAATGAACCCTAGAAGTTGAGTCAATGTTTTATAAGTAAAATTTTGCATAGAATGATGGTAAAGTGAAATCCAATCTATGAATCGCTGCTCATAATCTGTTTTCTCGTTTAGTTAGTTTTTGTTATTTATTTTATGCTCTTAGTTCTAAATCAAGTTATAAACTGTGGTTACAAAATTCACTGCTTTCACTTTATTTGTTTACCAACGAGTCTCTGTAGATTCGACCCCTGCATTTGCATACTGCTACACCGGTAGTGAGTACACTTGCTCGGTTTTTATTACAAGAGGGAGTTTTCCTCCAACAAGTTTTTGGCGCCGTTGCCGGGGACTTGTTGCAAGTAAACAAGTAGGTTAGGTAGTGAATGCAAGGTCGTCGTTCTTTGAAGTCTACATTGGTGCCATTGGACGATAACATAAATAGACTTGAGGAAGCATTTGAAGGCGATCCCCTCTTTAATCCCCTTTTCTCGGATTCGGACACCAAATCAGAACCCTCCACCACCGAAGTAGAGGAAGAGAAAGCCGAGATGACAGAACCACCGGCACAAACAATGAATGATTTCCTTAGACCTCGGGTAGACACATCTACCTCGTGCATAGTACTGTCCGAAGCAGCCAAAAATTTAGAGGTCAAAGGACAATACTTTGCCATGTTGCCAAGCTTTCACGGATTGCCTGGTGAGGATGCACTCACGTTCCTTAAAGAGTATATTATTGTTGTTGCTCAATTTTTGTTAAGACAGGGAGTGACTGAGGAGCAAATTAGACTGAAGTGCTTTCCTTACACCCTTAAGGGAGTGGCTAAAACATGATTGATGATGCTTGCACCGAGCAGCATCAGTACTTGGGTAGAATTGCAAGATGTATTCCTTAAAAGATATTACCCACATCATCTGTTAGCTAGTTTTAGACAGAAATTGATGACATTTTCCCAAGATGTGGGGGAGCCCTTTTATGAGGCATGGGAAAGATTTAATACAATGTTAATGCAATGTCCCCAACATAATTTCACACTACCTTCACTGAACCAAGCATTTTATGATGGCTTGAATGACAATGGTCAATCAATGGTTGACAATGCTGCTGGAGGCTCGATAGGAGCCAAGACCCCGGACGAGACTAAAGCTTTATATGAGATGTTGAGTGATAATTCTCAACAAAAGAGTTCGAGGGGTAGAACAAGGGGGGTATTGGATTTGACTGCTACTGATAATCTTTCTAAGCAAATTGCAGTCTTAAGTAGTAAATTTGATAAATTGACTGCCTGTGGCACTTCTGCTGGTGCCAATGTTATTACTGATTATTGTACAAATTGTGGTTTATCATCTCATGTGACTAATATGTGTCCAAGTGCAGCAAATTTACTATAATCCCGAATGTGCACATGCTTTCAATGGATATGGGCAAAGGCCACCACCCCAAGGCAACCAATATGGCAACTACAATCCATGGGGCGGCCATCCGAATCAGCAAGTAAAACCTCTTCATGTGCCACCACCCGGACAACATGATAAAGAGCCTTGGGAGCTGGCAGTTCAGCAGTTAAGGATGGAGATGCAGCAAAGCAACAAAATACGTATGCTTTGCGTTTGAAAAGATGGGCACACAAGTAGAGAAACTTGTGAAGGTTGCCCAAGAGTTGATGAAAGAGAAGAACCCACCTGAGCAAGCAAAGTCAATCACAACAGTGTGGGATGAAAGTGAGGAAATTGAGGAGGTATTTCTTTCTTCCCTTGATAATTTTGAATGTGATAATAGTGATAATGTTAGTGAGGAAGAGGATGAGATGGGGGAGGTTCAATATGTATTTTCTGCATTAAATTTAGAAACCCCTCCCCCCAATGTTGTGAAAACCACATCCCAGAGAGGTGTGGAGTTTGAAAAGACTAAACATGTTCAAAAAGACCCCGGGTGTTTCACTATCCCAATTTCTTTAGGGGGTCAAAATTTTAAAGGTTTGTTGGATCTTGGGGCAAGTGTCAATGTGATGCCCTTTCATGTTTTTAGAAGTTTGGGGGTATGTGAGTTGAAACCACCCATGAGAGACTTGCAATTGGCGAATCTCTCAATTAAAAGACCTTTAGGGGTTCTTGAAGGGGTGTTGGTTAAAATTGATAAAATTATTATCCCCATTGACTTTTATGTGATGTGTATGGAGGGATCAGTGAGGAACAACCGAAAACTCCCATTACGCTGGGAGGCCATTTATGTTTGACATTAAGGCCACCATTGATGTGTGTCAAGGGGTGGTGTCCTTGAGAGGTATGGGGGAGGAATATAAGTTTTGTATGCTTAAAACTGATGAGAAACCCTCCCCCAAAGATGGTTTTGTAGGAGCCATAAATTATTTTCCAATTTTTAGAGATGATGTGAATGGATGTGAGAAAAGTGGGGATAATGCGGACGTTTGTCCCTTGGCTAGTAACATTAAGGCCGACCAATACTCTAGGAGTAACGGGTCGTATCACTCCCCACACGACTCCCATAAAGAGTCGAATCCATCACATTTACCACAAGGGCCTTCAAAATCGAGAGTTAGTGAGGAGAGTTATAGTGATTTATCTGATTCTATATTTGTAAATATTTTTGTGCATGATAACTCTCTTGATCTTGGTTGTGAGAATGGTGTTCTGCAGGTTGCGGAGTTTGGGGGTGGAAACCCCAATAAAAAGAAAAGAAAGAGGGGTAAGCACAAGCGTAAAGTTTCAAAAATAAATATGGATTTACCCCTACTTGTTGACAATGGAGAGCTGATTTGGAAAGAGAAGGGCGTTTGTGCCCGTGAGGAGAAGAGATGGTCCAAAGGCCGCAAAGCAAAGGCCAAGTAAGCTTGGGACCATAGTCGGGCTAACGACTTTAACCGAATGCGCTGCTTGGGAGGCAACCCAATGAGGTATGTTTTATTTTTGTCTTAATTATTGTTTAGTCGTGTCATGTCTTCCGTTGAGCCCAAGGCACGCTTTTGTTCTCTTTGCTATGAGGACATAGCATGTTTTGAGTTTGGGGGTGGGCAACTCTTCGAGTTTGTGGGTTTATAGGGGAGTGTATATAGTGTCACCCTCTAAAAACATAGAAAAATTTTAAAAAATTTTGTTCTTTTCATAGTTGGGATGTTGGCCAAAGTCTGTGATGATTAGAGTGTGCTTTAATTTTAAAATCACATGTGCTATTATTAGTGTGGTGATTGGGATTACATTGAAACATTTAAATTATGATTGCACCACCTCTCACTTCCGTATCATTTTCTTGGTCATTGTCATCAACTTAGGTGCCTTTTATGGGATCACTTTGTGTATTCTCGGGGTCCCTAGAACATGTTTGCATGATTGTCAATAACACGTCAATAGGTTACTTGATATATATGGCTATTCTTTGAATCCCTTTTTGTGAGCCTTAAACTTTCTAGTCACTAAAAATTTTCCGCTAGAACCCTTTTGAGCTTGAAAAAGAATGGAATCTCTCACAAAGTGGGAGGTTATCTTAGACCACCATCCGCCTTCATTTGTACCCTCATTATCCCACCCTTTTAACTTATACACTATTTTCTCACCTTTTCAAGAAAGTGAAACTAGGGAAAGAATGGGGATATTTTGGGTGATGTTTTGAAAATCGAAGGGTTGAGTGAAAAGTGGTCACGAAAAGAAAGAAAATGGTTATGTTATGTAATGAAAAGAGGGGCTTGAGCAAAATATTAAATGCACATTATTTGTGATATATTTGTGCAAAAAAAAATAATAAAAAAAAAAATAATAAAAAAAAAAATTGAAGCCTTGCCCTCTCTAATGTTCAAGTGAAAATCATGTTTCAAGATGACCAAAGAAAGTAAAGGAATGTGCCCAACCCCATGTCAATGTATGAAAAAGTTTTAGTTTGTGGGTTGGCACATTGGAAAGTAATAAGGGTGAGTGGAGAAATCATCATCAAAGTAAGGATGTATTGTTAGAAGAAGACTTTCTAGTCTCACTTTCTTATGTTCGTATGTCCTTACCTTCAATTGTAACCATGAACCTAGCCCTACGAATTGTCGCACTTAACTTTTAAGCCATATTATTCTTTCAATATCGAGTAACCGGATTGACAATCGTGTAAATATGCATATGAGTGTCCTTTTTGGGGTTGTACTATCCATGACATATTTATTTAGAGCATCGCTTAGTGAATTCATAAACAATCTTAGGTTGTTAGCAGTGACCTTCCATAATTCATTCATCATTCAGGCCGCGGTGGAAAATTGTGAGTTTTATGCTTCAATGTGATTGTAATCCCATTACTGTGGTGGCACTTGTTGATTATGTGTGTTGGTAAGAATCTGAGACTTGTAAGGGCCAATAACTCATTTGTGATAGAACATTCCAAAAATAATTATTTTGTTTTTATATTTTATTATTAGTATGTAGAGTAGCTTTATTTTGCTTCTTTTAGTTTTGTTTTACTCGGGACGAGCAAAAGGTTAGTTTGTAGGTGTTTGATGGATGTGTATTTACCCATCCAAATGATGCACTTTTAGGCTTTCTTTGTGTTTGATTCCCGAGTTTTATGTATATTTGATATGGTTTGTGAGTGTTTTGAAAGTACAGGGGTTGAAGTGCAACAATGTTGAAAATGGAGGATTGGAGTGTACTTTGGAAGCTTTTGGATCAAATTGCAATTCTGAAAAATCTGGGACAAAACTGACATTTGGAAGTTCAAGGGCTAAATTGGAAATATTGGAAAATTCAGGGACTAAACTGGAAATATGGAAATTTTGGACGAATTTGATTTATAAAAATTCATGAGCTAAAATGAAAAATAAAATCCCAAAGAGTGAAGTGCAAAAGAATTTTTTATAGTGGCCAAAGTGCGGTTGCAAAATTGCGAGACGAAACGAATATTATTCATTACAAATCAAGGCCACTGCTTCAAAGGATCATGGCAGGCCAACATGCTGGAATTTGGGGCCAAATGGTCGAGGCTGGCTGGAATATGGGGCCAAGGTTGGGCTGCTGGCCAATGCAAGCAAATTCAAGCGCTCAAACTCTCTGGCAACTTGGGCATCCGCGCTACTCCACCAGGGCGGCCGCGCCAAGGAGAATCTCTCGGCCAAACTTCCTGCCAAGTTGGGCGACCGCGCTAACATCTTGAACGGCCGCGCTACGCCAATTCCAGCAACAGTATTCACGCCGTACAAGAGGGCAGTCTTGTCTTTTCCTGGCTTGGGTTTTATAGTTTTTGCCCTATTTTATTATATAAAGGCAGCAGCCACGATTAGTTTATGATAGATCACATATTATATCATATTTTAGAGTTTTGATTTTTTCAATTGAAGAGAAGAATTATTCCAAATTTCAGGTTTTTATCATTGTAAATTATGAGTAGCTAATTTCTTAGATTTGTAGATTGGTTTGATCTTCACCGAATTTCTATGCAATAGTATTTTAATTCTTTCTATTTGATTCCTTCTAGTTCAATAATAGATTTTAAATTCCATGTTCTTGGATTCGAGACGTATGTTAAGATACGAACTTATCTTTGAATAATTGGGTATCGAATTCGCCATTAATTTGAGATTTTGATACATAGACTATTATTGATTGAATAACTTGGTCTGTGCCGTAATAGAATCGGATCAACATTAGGTTCTTGTATTCTTTCGTGCTTAATGTATTCTTCGAGTATTGTGATGCCGTAATAGAATTCACAATATTAAAAAGAGTATTTAGGATTGTAATTCGGCCACATAACCGTGTCGATCCTAGCCAAAGTGAATGAACCCTAGAAGTTGAGTCAATGTTTTATAAGTAAAATTTTGCATAGAATGATGGTAAAGTGAAATCCAATCTACGAATCTCTGCTCATAATCTGTTTTCTCGTTTAGTTAGTTTTTGTTATTTATTTTATGCTCTTAGTTCTAAATCAAGTTATAAACTGTGGTTACAAAATTCACTGTTTTCACTTTATTTGTTTACCAACGAGTCTTAATGGATTCGATCCCTGCATTTGCATACTGCTACACCGGTAGTGAGTACACTTGCTCGGTTTTTATTACAAGAGGGAGTTTTCCTCCATCATTTGTATATTACTTGTATAATGAATAGAATTATATTACAAAATATTTTTTATTCTAAAAACACAATATTTATTTTGAAACGAATTAAAAATAAAAATTACAGTACAATTTATTTTATTTTGTACATGAATTACGTGACCAACAAAATGTGTTCATGTAGCAATGTCTAGGGCTGTTACACGAATCGAGCCGGCTCGAGCTCGGCTCGGGCTCGGCTCGAAAAAAGCTCGAGTTCGAGTGGGCTCGAGGTGAACTCGAGCTCGAGCTCGAACCGATTTTCAAGCTCGTCATTTTTTCGAGCCGGCTCGTGTTCGGCTCGTATGTTCGACGAGCTCTGTTCGAGATCGACTCGTTTGAGCTCGACTCGGGCTCGGCTCGTTAAAAGCTCGAATAAATTTTAGTATATATATATATATATAAGTCGAAGCTCGAGCTCGGCTCGTTATAAGCTCGTTTGATTTCAGATTTTTTTCAAAAAATAAGTCGAAGCTCGAGCTCGGCTCGTTAAAAACTCGTTTGATTTCAGATTTTTTTCAAAAAATAAGTCGAAGCTCGAGCTCGGCTCGTTAAAAGCTCGTTTGATTTCCGATTTTTTTCAAAAAATAATTCGACGCTCGCGCTCGGCTCGTTCAAACTCGAGTTCGAGCCGCTCGCAGCTCGCGAGCCGGCTCGCGAGCTCGAAACTTGATTCGAGCCGAGCTCGAACACATTCGTGCTGAGGCTGAGAGCTGAAAACTCAGCCGATATTTTTATTCTGAGCTCGAAACTTCAAAGCTCGGTTCGGCTCGGCTCGTTTACAGCCCTAGCAATGTCATCGCGGGCCCAACTAACAACGAGTACATGTCGGATAACGTACGGTGATGAGTGCAGAGGCACCGTCCAATCAGACGGCTGAATACAACGGTCGACACAAACTATGAATCACATCAAGGGAGATTCACCAGATCCAGCAATTTTTTTTAATTTTTTTTTTCATGGGTGTATTACAGTCAGCCCCCTTCTTCTATGTTTTTATTTTAATGGTTTGCCCTTCATATTTATTTATTTATTCTGAACTACCGATATTTAATCTATCATAATACCGGGTATGACTAGTTCAGTTTATTTATGTTGAACTAGTATGTCACCCGTGCATTAAATGCATGAGAAGAACATTTTTTTAAATTAAGGTTAATCAGTAAAAAAAAATTCATAATTTTGATAAACATAAATTTGAAACAGCTAATGATCTAAATTAAAGAAAGATATACTTATATAAATATTCCAAACACCTATTACTATTACAAATTTTGGAAAATTTTCTTATAGACAACATTTGTAGTTTCATTGGTGAGGTTTCCATCCTCATCGCAAATTAATATCTTCAATCCATGGCGATTTTGCGACCCTGCATACGCAACGTACATAACCGACTACGACCGAAAAACGAGTGCTCTTTTCAAGAAAATGCCAACATTGGAAAGAGATTGATCCTGACTTTTATTGATTGTCATTGCATATGATACAACCAACTGAAACTGTCGTCTCTGTAATTTGATTTAATATATTTACAAGAAAAATCATTCATTATACACTTATAAAAAAAACAATCATAAACTTACTATTTCTCCCACTCATTCTCTCTCATATTAAATATTTTTAACTTTTACATTCTCTCTCCTCTAATCTTCTACCCACTTTAAAAAAAAAAAATCAATCAATAACTACTATTTCCTACCTCACATTTAACATTTACATTCTCTCTTTTAATCTCATACCCACTTTCAAAAAAAATTCTTAAGAAGAGTGAAACTCACACCAAGGACCTTGGCGTGGGACGGAGGGAGTACAATCTTTTCATTTTTAAAACAATAAAGCCCAATTAAATTACAACCCTAAGAAAACTTAGTCGACCCAATCAGCCCAACATTAAGCCCATATATATATAAGCACTGATTATCTCACAAACCTTAACCCTAAATCATTTTCGCATCTCTCTCTCTCTCTCTCTCTCTCTCTCTCTCTCTCTCTCTCTCTCTCTCTCTCTCTCGTATGTTTTGCATTCCTTGATCAAGTAAATTCCACCGCCGACTTCGCCACTCTCGAAATACGCTTGTTCTCCATAATGTCATTAAACCCTATACACATAGGCACTTTTAAATGAGGGAATCAAATTCTCGTAAATATTCGATGGTTTCCATGGAAAAGTTTAGTTCTAGGATTCGGCTTATGTTATTGACATCAATCAATAACAATTTATTTCATTCTGAGCCTTGATTTTTGGTATTTTCTTAATCCTTTAGTTTTTTTATTTACTTTTTACTTGGATATTTTTTAGATTCAACACTTATTTCACGTATTCTATCATTCATATTTAAGAAATTAACCCATATATTCTAAATGCATGTTTATTTCGAGATCCAAATTAGTATAGTTTCTGAATACCCCTTCTTCTATCTCGGTGTTTATATCAATTTTTATGTATACATATGAGTCATGATATCTAAATCCAACATTAAAGCTTTGATTTGATGAGACATTAAATTAATCAATGACTACACAAAATCAAAGCTACATTTTATATATATTTTTTTCATCATGTTTTTCCAGCTTCAAAAGTTAAGTGATGAGCAAAAGACAAGACTTCTTAATATTGCACCATATCCCAGATATGTTATTGAAAAGGAGTTAGAAAAAATGCATAATTTATTTTCCCAAAAGCTTCCCATCGGCAAGTTATAGATGACTGTTCAATATTAATATCATGGACCACTGTTGATTTTTACGCAGGGGCGGAGCAAGGGGCGTAAGCTCGCCACGGCAGCGAAATGCAGTGGAAAAATTTTTTTTTTGCCCCCCCCCCCATTTTTTTTTATATATGTATATATATAATTAACTTCAAGATTAACACCAGTGAGTGGTATGGTTCAGTGGTAGAATGGGTGAAGTTAAAGCCTTTGGTGTTTTCTTTCAAATCCGTGTTCGAGCCCTGCTACCTACATTTTCAATTAATTTTATTTGTCCTCCATCTTTGTTATTCTCTCTTTCTCTCTATCCATTTCTTTTTCTTAACAGTTTTGTTTTTCTCTTTCTCCTAATTTCCTCACATTTTTTCAATCTTAATTAATTAGTTAGGCTTTTCCCATTTCTTAATTCTTTACATTTTTAACTAAAATACATTGTATTTCATGGATCAGGCATTTTTTACTTGTCGTCAGAAAAAAAAAATTTGCGCGCCACGAACCCCGTAAAATCTTGCCCCCCCCCCTGGGCCAATTCCTGGCTCCGCCCCTGTTTTTACGAGAGTGCGTAATTCTTCCATGCTAATCATTTTGCATCTTATAATCTTTTGTTAAACATCTTGGAAAAAATTGCATCATCTGAATGCATTTTTTTAGTAGTATTAAGTTCTCTTACATTGCTCTCTTTGCTATTATGTCCTCTTGAACATATTGACTTAAGTAGTAATATCATGGACCATTGTTGATTGTGACTTTTTTTTATCAATTATGTTTGTTGTTATTATGTGTATGTGTGTTTGTGAGAAGCAAGACGCGCTATTGTAGGCCTGCTGAAAACTTGTAGCACTTTGGTTCTAAGACTTGATTCCTGATCCTTAAACATCAACTTTCCTTTAATTTCACTTGCGATGTTCTCATTCATACTTGTCAAATTTCCAAAAGAAAATAAGAGCCCAAGTCATTCCCGTGGGAAGACAGAGTATAGGAAAACCACAAAACCCTCTTAGCTACTTTGGGCTGGTAATGTTTTTCATCTGAAAATGTACATATGTTGTGAACCTCATGCTTGTTCTTATCTCGTGGGTTACAATTGTCAATATCTTCATCAATGGGTGACAATGAAAGCGTGAGCTTTTTTAGGAAACAATGTGTTTCCTTATTCGAATCAATATCGCATATTTGGTGATTTGATTTTGGGACTTTCATGGAAAGATTTATATTGTCCTATTGTGAAAAGGATTTTAGTTTAGGAAATAAGTTGTTTCCTATTTCGAATCAAAGAGGAATTTTTGGTAAGTTGATTTTATGCTTTCATGGAAAGATTCATAAGTATCCTACTTTGAAAAGGACTTTGTAAATAGAGTAAATATATTTTATTATCCTACTTTGAAAAGGACTTTGTAAATAGAGTAAATATCTTTTATTTATGTACATAGTTTTATATTAGGACTAACCTACTAATATTTGATTTCCTTGTGAGTGTGTTATATGTTTTCATATAGGAAAAGGAATCTCACAAAGGAAGAGGTCGATTGCATGAAGATCTTCTCCAAGGTGCTCTATAAATACAAAGGTGCATTCAAAGCACAAAGAGAAGTTACACAATTTTACGAGAGAAAATCACATTCTTCATAGTCATTCGACATTGTTGATTTTAGGTTGTGAGCTTACATCCGTAACTCACATCTAGGTTTTCATAAAGTTCTCTTGTTTTACTTCTGATTGAATAAGTCCTACTTGGGAAAGGGGAGTTGTTCATATCATAGAAGGTGATTAGAACTTGTTTAGTATTTTCATATTTTAGTTTTTCACTTATTTGTTTTTGTAAGAAACATAAGTTTTTATAGTGAAAAGGTTTTTGGGCGTAAGCCTAGTTTGCCGATCACACGGATCGGTAAGCGTATATAACTCTTGAGTTATTGCATTTTATTTACTTTTATTTACTTTATTCCGCCGCATTATCTGTGGATGTGTGGACAGTTGTGAGACACATCTCGTACTCACATCCTTTGCCTATTGCGTGATCCAAGTTTCCTAGCTACACGAAACTTTCAATTGGTATCAAAGCCAACTCTCGAAATATTACCGAGTGTTGATCCGAAAGTGTAGTCATTATGGAATGCCAAAATCACCAAAATAGGCCTCCTCTGTTCCTTGGATGGCACAAATTATTCTCTTTGGAAGTCTAAGATGCGAAATTACATCAAAAGTATTGATGAAAGAGCTTGGATGTGCATTCTTGTTGCTTGGCAACCTCCTACTGTGGAGAAAAAGCCATCTTCTGGTGTTGGTGAGTCCTTCTTTGAAAGAAAACCTGAAGAACAATGGACTCTTGATGAAATACAAGCTGCAAATTACAATTCAAAAGCCATGGGTGCTATTTCCAGCCATGTTTCGAATATGTACAAGCTTATAACAAATGAAAGTATAGCCAAATCTGCTTGGGATATTTTGCAAACTCAATGTGAGGGAGCACCAAGTGTGAAGGCTACCAGGCTTAGGATTTTAATGGATAGGTTTGAGTTACTTCGAATGGAAGAAACTGAGGATATTGTGTCATATGCTGCTAAGATTCATGAGATTTCAAATGAATGCACAAGTCTAGGAGAATCTATCTCCAATGCAAGACTTGTTAGTAAGATTCTAAGGACCTTGCCTGAGAGGTTTAACATTAAAGTAGCTGTGATTGAAGAAACAAAGGACACAAATACTGTAGGTCTTGACACCATCATAGGAATCTTGACTGTGTTTGAGCTTAACCTTGAGGCTCAGAAGAAAAACAAAACACACAGTCTTGCTCTCAAAAGTGCTGCTGCATTACCAAGAGAGCTTGTGGAATTATCCTCTGAGATTGACAAGTCAAATCTTGAAGATGAGGATGTTGCTTTTATTTCAAAGAAATTCAGTTCTATACTGAAAAATAGAAGGATGAGCAAATTTCCCAATAGACCTACTTCCAGTACTGCTGAAAAGCCAAAACCTAGCACTGACACTGGATTCAAGAAACCAAGTTTTGAAAATAAATCATCTGAATCTGTCCAATGTAGAGCATGTCGTGGATTTGGTCATTATGCCAATGAGTGTGCTAATACACTTAAAAAGAAGGGAATGAGCTTAACTGCTACCCTTAGTGACAGTGAGGATGAGGAAGAAGAAGTGGCTAACATGTCTGTCTTAAATTGCCATTCTGTGTTTAATGCCTTTTCTGCAGATATAGAAGAATATACCCCTGAAAAACCCTTGGATGTGGACTCAGTTGTGTACACATCTGGTGTCACATCTGGACTGGAGCTGAACTGTTTCTCTGTAAAAGGAGATTCAGATGATGAAGATGAAGAAAGAGACATTCCCTATGAGGAACTCTTTGCCACATACAAGGAGCTGCATACAGATTGGATGAAAAGATTGGACAAAATTGAGGTACTTGTTAAGGTAAACAAATCTCTTTCTGATAAATTGGCTGCTTGTGAAGATGAAAAAGCTGTTCTTTCAAAGGAAAATGATGCTCAAAAAGATACCATTGCAAGACTTGAAGTCCTTGTGACCAAAAGAGAAGTTGACCTTGAAAAATTCAAGAATGAATGTGAAAAAGCTGATAATACTTTTACTAAGTTAAACAAAAGTAAAATGAAAATGGAAGAAGCTTTTTCTATGGGTCAACGTGACAAAATTGGTATAGGTTTTGAAAATAATTTTGTAAAGGAGGGATGTGAGGCTTCTACCTCAAAAAGTGTGAAAAAACAAGCTTTTAAAGAAAAAGTCATTCTGAGTGAAAAGAGACCAAGGAAGAGGCATTACATTTGCCATTACTGCCTAGCTCCTGGTCACATTAGGCCCTTCTGTTACAAACTCAAGGCTGATAAAAAATCTGGTCACTTCAATCAGCCTCAGATGTGTGAGAAGATGTATGCACATCCTAACACACATCCTGTCAATCTGAGACCTCTGCAACCCAAAAAGAAAACTGTAAAACAGTGGGTGGCCAAACCAATTGCCACCTGCAATGTTGTTTACTCTTCCCTCAAAAGTACTGTCTCTGGCTCTTGGTATTTTGATAGTGGGTGCTCTAGGCACATGACTGGAAACCAAGCAGTCCTTCTTGACTATGAAGTGATTAGTGGAGGGAAAGTAAATTTTGGTGGAGGTGCTCAAGGAAAGATTGTTGGGAAAGGAACCCTAGATGTCAAGGGTCTCCCAAAATTGCACAATGTGTACCATGTGGAAGGCTTGAAAGCCAACCTAATAAGCATCAGTCAACTGTGTGATGATGACCTATTTGTGAAGTTTGATAAGCACTTGTGTGAAGTGTTTAATAAGGATAACACATGTGTCCTCACTGGTCTAAGATCATCTGACAATTGTTACAAGTTTTGTGACAATTTGTCTTGTTTAAGTTTTTCTGATGTTGTATTTGATGATACACTTGATTTTAACCTCAAAAATGCCAAGGAAGATGTTTCAGGTTATCAACTGGAGTGGAAATCTGCTGATATAGGTGTTGAAGATATGGAAAGCACTGCAAAGGAAAAACAGGCAGATGTGTGCCCAGATGTGCAGAAGGATGTATCTGCGGATGTGAACACAACCGTTCCCACATCTGAACACACATCCACTCAAAGCGAGTGCGAAGTCAGCTCTTCAGATTCAGAAGGAGAAGTTATTTCTGAAAGAAACCATGTTGGGTCTGTTGATAGATCAGATGACATTTTGTTCAGAATTCAGAAAAATCACCCCACGTCTCAAGTGATTGGTGAAGTGCATGATCAAAGGCAAACCAAAAGGAATGAGAAGGTAAATCACAGTTATTTGGATGCTTTATGGAGTCATACATCCTTATACTCCAAGGTATGTTATTACTGCTTTGTGTCTATGATTGTGGGATACATTAACTTAGATTGGGCAGAAATTTTTTATGATAAAAACATTTGTGTTCGATGTTCCTACCTTGATAACATCCTTGATTCCTGGTATAGAAGGAGAAAAAGTTATGTCTCCTTGTTCATAGTTAAGGCTAAATATGTTGCCCTTGGAAGTTTTTGCACTATGTTACTTTGGATGAATCAAATTCTGAAAGACTATGGATTGAATAGCAAAATTTTGACTGCTTTTTGTGATAACAAAAGTGCCTTGGACATATCTAAAAATCCTGTCCAACATTCTAGAACAAAGCACATTGATATTAGACATCATTTCATCAGAGATCTTGTAGAACAAAAAACTGTGTGTCTGGAATTTGTTGGGACTGAAAATCAATTGGCTGATATATTTACAAAGGCATTAGTTTTGGAGAGATTTTCCTCCTTGAGGAAGTCTCTTGGTTTGTGTGATATCTAAGGTTGTGAGCACAAATGTGTCTCACATCCTCTAACACATCTGTAGATTAGGTTAACTGAAAAAAAAAAATCATAAAAAGAAAAATCCAAAAATATCATGCATTAGCACGAAATTTCTCAGTGTGGTCACTTGTAAGTCTTCATCTTTGACATTATTTTTGATCACTTAATTGTGAGTATTTCCTGTCCATGTAATCTTTTGATTACTTGGTATAACCTTCCTAGGTATCTCACAGTGGGTGCTAAAAGAATAAAAAAATATATATACTTGTGTGAGAAACAGCTGCTTCACCCTTAGTATGAAGCCATACCATTGTGATCAAGTGATTATCATAAGAAAACTTGAAATCAAACTTGATAAGATCATTGGGAAAAAGGGCTATCTTTGGGATCAAGTAAAGTGAAAGCTACTCACAATGCAAAATTCCACAACAAAAAATTGGTGGATGCATCCTAGAGGCTGTGCAGATTGGATTATTGCTCATTGACTTTTTGTGATCTAAATGTGTCCCCAAATGTGACTCACATCCTATGCCACATCCATAAGCTGAGAATTTTTCCATCACCTGTGTGTTTGCATCATGCTAGGCATACCCATTTTTAGGACATATAGGAGCTTTGTAAATATGCTAGTTAATTTATTTTCATTCTTACTTCATTCTTTGATTTTACATGTTTTTGATTTCCAATATCTCCCATGAAAGAAAAAGGTGTGTATCAATCCGTATTTAAAAAGGAAGGACAATTTTAAAGGGATTCTGTTGAAAAAGATATGGCTGAAGTGATTTTTTGTTACCATAAAACGTTGGCAAAATTTTGATTTATTTTAATCCCTATTCTTTACGCAATTAGTGTGTGTGGAAATATCAAAGGGTTATAGCCGTTGGTGGATCTTTGTGAAATTTTGGCTGTGTGAGACCTTTTTGGAAAAAGAATTCCTTAATTCAGTTGGAAAGGGGGAGTTGTATGTTTAATTGTGTGCCTCATCTGTCACATCTCTTTAATCCTTCATTGTGCTTCTTTCCCCTCTACCCCAATTTTTATCTCACACACACACACCATATATTTCTCTCTCTCTCTCTGTCTGTCTAATCAATCTGCAGAATCAATGGAGCTGAAGCTGTGGATGTGCGTCAGGATGTGGCCACATCTTGTCACACATCTGCAGATTCTTTTGATGCAATCGTGGAAGCCTTTGATGCATAAATGGGTGACTTCAGGTTTTTGAAGGTGGATCTCCATAAATGGGTGACTTCACTTTCTAGTCAAAAAGGGGGAGAAGAAGAAAAAGGATGAGAATGATTCTGATGTTGTCTTTGCTGCTGCTGCTGATGTTTCAGTTGATGCTTAAACTCAGGGAGAGTTTTAATGTTTGTTCTTACTTGTGAATGAAACATCAACAGGTTTGCTTTTAATATTTGTTTTTAATATTTTTAATTGCTTTTAATATTCGTTTTAGTTATTTGTTAGTTTTAGTCTTGATCTGTAATTCCTAAATACATTTGCTGAATGGCTGCTTTAGTTTATATTTGTTGAACTGCAATTTTTAGTACTAACTTGTTCTATGCAGTTTTGTGTGGATGTGTTGACACATCTGCACACATATCCATTCAGGGGGAGTTTTCGAATCTGAAAAATGTTGGTCATAATAATCAAATCATAAATCTTTAGTTTTGACCAGAAAGTCCAAAATAGGGGGAGATTGAAAGCGTGAGCTTTTTTAGGAAACAATGTGTTTCCTTATTCGAATCAATATCGCATATTTGGTGATTTGATTTTGGGACTTTCATGGAAAGATTTATATTGTCCTATTGTGAAAAGGATTTTAGTTTAGGAAATAAGTTGTTTCCTATTTCGAATCAAAGAGGAATTTTTGGTAAGTTGATTTTATGCTTTCATGGAAAGATTCATAAGTATCCTACTTTGAAAAGAACTTTGTAAATAGAGTAAATATATTTTATTATCCTACTTTGAAAAGGACTTTGTAAATAGAGTAAATATCTTTTATTTATGTACATAGTTTTATATTAGGACTAACCTACTAATATTTGATTTCCTTGTGAGTGTGTTATATGTTTTCATATAGGAAAAGGAATCTCACAAAGGAAGAGGTCGATTGCATGAAGATCTTCTCCAAGGTGCTCTATAAATACAAGGCATTCAGCACAAAGAGAAGTTACACAATTTACGAGAGAAAATCACATTCTTCATAGTCATTCGACATTGTTGATTTTAGGTTGTGAGCTTACATCCGTAACTCACATCTAGGTTTTCATAAAGTTCTCTTGTTTTACTTCTGATTGAATAAGTCCTACTTGGGAAAGGGGAGTTGTTCATATCATAGAAGGTGATTAGAACTTGTTTAGTATTTTCATATTTTAGTTTTTCACTTATTTGTTTTTGTAAGAAACATAAGTTTTTATAGTGAAAAGGTTTTTGGGCGTAAGCCTAGTTTGCTGATCACACAGATCAGTAAGCGTATATAACTCTTGAGTTATTGCATTTTATTTACTTTTATTTACTTTATTCCGCTGCATTATCTGTGGATGTGTGGACAGTTGTGAGACACATCTGTACTCACATCCTTTGCCTATTGCGTGATCCAAGTTTCCTAGCTACACGAAACTTTCAGACAATTAGTGTTATTGGTCATAATTAAGTCATCAAGTGCTTCAGCTAAAATATTTGCATTTTGATTTGATTTTCATGCAGGTTGTGTGGGGAAAAATTTCGAGGGTTGATGCCTAGAAATGGATGCTGTAAAATGCACTTAAAGATCCCGATAGACAACATTTTGTGTTACTTTCTGACAGGTGACACAGGCCCGGTTTTGACCAGGTGCAAGAGGCCCAATAGCACAGGGCCCAAAAAATTTAAGGGCCCCAAATTTTAACTTTTTTTATACATATATATTAGACTCCAAAATATTTTAGAGAAATGGAAGTGGTTTGTCGGATAAGGTGTTGATTGCATACTCTCATGTTCGAGTTTGAACCCCAGGGAGAACATTTCTTTACCATTTTTTTCCTATTCTTTTTTTTTTCCATTCTTTTTGGACTTTTCTTCTACTTGCTTGCGACTCTCCTTTCACTCTTATTATTCTTGGGCTTTTTTCTCATTTTATTTTTTGAACTTTTCTTCCCTTCTTTTTTAGTTAACTTTCATTCTATTTTTTCAATCTTAATTAAAAAGTTTGTTTTTCTTATAATATTTTTTAATTTGAATGAATTGTTTGTTTATTATTTCAACATTATTGCAATCATTCCATTGTATAAAATTTTAAAATATTAAGGGCCCCAATTTTCATATTTAGCACAGGACCCCTATAATTATTGAGACGGGCCTGAGGTGACAGAATGACCACTCCCCGGCACAATCATGTGGGGTATTGTGGTTGGTCATTATACTATTGAACTCATGAGTAACTTTTAATCTGTTTTTCAGTTGTATACCATTGCGGGATTTCGACCATGTACAACTATCTCATTGATGACGCCACAGCTTTTGGGGGTCAGGAGCGGTTCAGGATATCTGGCTAGGATATATTTGGTGGTTTGATGTACCTAGATCACAACACAAACAAGCACCGTTAAGGTCAAAGTTGGATGTTACTCCAACTCAGGCCCTCGGGTGTGAGAGTAAGAATACTGAGTAATAAGGCTTTGAATACCTTTGGAGTGTGTGTGTGTTTAGGTTTAGAGAGTAATAGAGCTTACTCAATTGTATATGGAACTTACCTTGCCCAAGGGGGTAAAGGCCTTCTATTTATAGGCAATGAGGCGGTGCTTAGTTGACGTAAGCAATGAGATCAGCCCTAGGGGCACTTTGGTATTTGACCAGCTACACGTGTCCGCAGCTAATTGGTCCTGTCAGGGAGGGAACATTGACTGTCCAGGGGACATGGCTGAAAGTGACATGAGCCGTGTAGCCGGCTTAGTGCATTAAATGGAATAGTAGGCGCCGGACTGAGCCGCATTGAATGCGTTATGGGGGAGCCGGCAAGTGGCCTGTCGAGCCGATAAGCTAACTTGCTCGGTAAGGCTTGACATTAGCAAGGGAAGCAGCATGTGCCCGCGGTCAACGTTGTGCCCGCGGTCAAAGATATATGACGCGAGCACGGTTGATGCGGTCATGACTCATGCGGGCACGGATCCAGCGAGCAGGGTCCCAATGTCCTCGATGGGGACGATGCGAGGAGGGACGCGGTCTTGACCACAAGGGCCTATTTGTCCGCGGTCTTCCCTCCAGCGGTCTAGGAACTGCTACGTCACTGGTTCCTTGGACTAGACCGAGCGCGGGCCCGGTCCAGTAGATCCGGGCTCATCAATGGCCCCTAGCTCCAAGTGTGATTATTTATGGTCTGAGTGAGGAGCTACTAGAAGCTCGGTTTGCTCCAATTGTTCCTCGAGCGAGCACCAGTGTTAGCGCTTTTTGTTGTCTGTTGCTTGGCCCCATGGGCCAATGGGAACGTTCGGGAGGCACCAGTGAGTGACACGTGGTCCCTTGCATGGCGTGCCTCCCGGTTAACAGGTGGGCCCCTTGGCAGATGAAAAGACGGGTTAGTGGTACGTACAGGGGTACGTGTCGCTCATCCCGAGGGGCAATAAATGCAAAGGGTATTTAATTTTTCGAATTTTCAAACGTTGGAGACGGTTCAGGGTCCGAGGTTGGATTTGTGGGCTAATTAATACGGGTTAACGGGTTAACCCGTATAGGTAGGCCTTATAAATACCAAACCCTTAAACCTCAAACCCTTTTTACCGTTTCCAAACCTTCAGAGAGCCCTTGAGAGAGAAATTTCTTGCTGCGAACTCCGTGCTACTGTTTTCCGAATCCATCTCTCAATCTTTCTCTCGTAAGTAACTGTTGGGTGTTTTTTCTTCTTCATCTCCCTCTATTTTTCTTTTTTCTGGTTTCTGAATAATGACCACTCGAGAGTTTGGACCCCGCCGTCCCATAGAGTTAGGAGATGGGAGCACACCAGATCTGTTTGCCGTTTGTAAACGGACAGGGGGGATATTTAGGAAGGTAGGCTATGGGTGGCTTAGGTTATCCCTCGAGTGCTTCCAATACTTCTGTGAAAAGTCCCAATGGGGACATTTTGTCCCACCCCGGTTGTGGGAGGCCAAGGATAAAAGGGTAAAAAGGAACGGTGATGTTTTGGTGTTGGGGGATACCAGTAGGCTGAGAAATTTTATAATGGGGGTTTTGTGCAGGTTTCCCCGCGAGAGAGGCTCGGCTCTGAACGCCGTTGAATTAGTGAGGAGAGCGATTCGCGTCCCCGAAGTAGTTTGTGACTGGGAAAAGTGTGAACTAATGGACTCTGATCAATCAAACAATTCGCGGGCACCGAGCACGGGGACCCTGAGTGACCCTTTAGATGTTCTGCCCCTGAGTACCATCTTTCCCCCCGTTGTGCCCGCGGCCCCTAGGGCGGGGACAATTGTGCTGAGCAGCAGTGAGGAACTTGACCCCCTCAATTTCGAGGTGACTGGAGCCGGTGAGGCTGAATCGGAGGTGGCCCCTGCCCGTGGTGACCCCACCGGTCTCTTTGGCTCCTCGAGCTCGGAGACCGAAGAGGATGACCGCGAGGAGGGGGATAGGAGGGCCGCGGGGACCTCTAAGAAGGCCGCTGAGACCACCAACATTGTGGATGCCTTCGAGAGCTCTGACTCCGAGGAGGAGGAGGAAGTTGTGGCCCCTGCCCGAAACAAAGGCAAGAGGCCAGCTAGGGATGTGAATCCTGGTCGTGGCCGTAGCAAGAAGGCCAAGGAGGTGGCCACCATTGACTGGGAGGAGGAGATTTATGAGGTTTATAATGTGGACCGCAATGCTTACCGTGTCCGCACCCTTGGGCATGTTCATTTGAAGGACAAGGACAAGCTGCGGCCAGAGACCATAGCAGATGTCCGCGGGGACAACCGAGCCTGCGTTTTTTATGGGGCCCAGTTTGAGAATGGATTGAGGCTGCCCCTGGACCCTTTCTTTTACTTCTTCCTGGAGTTCAATGCCTGCCTGCCCATGCACCTGACTCCCAATGCCATCCGGGCCATTGTCTCCTTCATAGCTGTATGCAGATTCCTGGGTTATGAACCTACCCTTGCTGGGCTCTACGCTTACTATCAGAACCAGATTAGCCGTGGTATCCTGAGCTTGAAGGCTAGGAACTACTCTACCAGGACTTTCTCTCCTCCCTCAAACAAATTTGACCAATGGAATCAGAAAGATATTTTGGTTATCGAGTCAAGATTTGGATGGCCCTTTTCCAAACCTTCAAACCCCGTCCCGATGAAGGTGGCCGCTGGTAGTTATCCGGACCCGTCCTCAGCCGATGCTATGCGCACTGCCATAGAGGGGCATCTGGCCCTCTATTTGGATAGCGGGGAGGAGCCCGTATATGACGTGGGGGCCATAGTGGAAGATGAGCCCCAATTGATCTACTCGGGGGTGGCTCCTCGCAGGGAGGGCGCCCCATATGCCCCCAGAGTAGAAATAGAGCCTTTGCCCCGTGACCCTGATTGGCGGGTGCACGAACATTACCAGTTCGAGGCCGATTGTAAGACACGTATCTTTGGCGGCGAGTGCGATCCTCCCGAAATAATCGGTCTCGATTCCTTTATAAAAGCGTTGCCAATTTACTTTGCCCTTGATTTTTTGAAGCGCTTTCTGCTAACCATTTTTCTTTCCCTCCGAGTAGATCCGGAAGAGTATAACTTCGATGGCCCCTCTAAGTCTTTGCTCAGGTTGAAGGCCAAGAACCCGAGAGGGCCAACAAGGAAGGCCGCCCGTAAGAGGCGAGAATGAGATGGGAGGGGTCCCCACAAAAGATAAGGCGTAGTGCACAGTAGCGAGCGGGAAGGCGGGGAGGCTCTATCTCGCTCCCAGAACTATTCTAACCACCGGGAATCTGCCTCCACCTCCCAGGGTCCTCCTCCACCCAATGCTCTCCGGGCATCATCTCCCGGCCGTACTATTGCCTCCGGGCATAACCGAGGCTTGATCCAAGAAAAGGGCTGCAGAGATGCGGATCTTGCGCATGGGAGAGGTCCTCCAAGACCCGAGAAAGTGGTGGATACTTCTTCTCGCAGCCCCCTGCTGCTTTGCCACCGCTTCTACCACTTGCTCCCTCCACCGCGGGGACAATATGCTCGGTAGCCTACCCGATCTCCTCCTGGCCACCCACGAGGAGACTGGGAGAAGAGGAAAGCAGAGGTGAAGCTACGTGCCCGCCATTGAAGGGGTGGACATGTATGCCGCTCTTCCCACAACTTCTTTGTTGGGATCGGGCTTATCAATAGGCTCTTCGCCCCGGACTTCTATCATGCCGTGGCGGAGAAGGAGAACCGTCGGCCTTGATAGGAGACATTGGGATTGCCACCTTGCGAGGTTTGACTCTTTACATGTCTGTCCCTTTGACACTTTTAGCCTTCCTTGCTCTAACTATCCTCCTCGCGAGGTGGGCAATAAGGCTATGCGGCTCAGGAGACCTGTGATAGCTGTCCGTGGAGCTTGCCAATAACACCAAAGACATGGCGGGTAAACTCACGCGGCTGGAGCCGACCCGGGAGAAGGTGGGGACTCTGAGCTCCCTCACGGATGCCAAGGAGAAAGAGTTCGCCACCAAGGAGTCTCGATGCTGAAGGGCTTCCGGGAGGCGGGTGATCGAGTGGAGAAGAGCCTGGAAAAGGCAAAGGGTCGGCGGGATGAGCTCGAGGGCCACAAACTCCGGTGGAGCAAAGAAATGCCGAGCTCGTAGTCAAGGCTGGATGCCACCCAAAAGCAAGTCGAGATCACGGAGGCCAAGGCGGATGACCTCTCCAGAAGTTCTTTGCCTCGGCCTTGATTTGGCTTGGAGAAGGAGAGGATGCGCGAAGCTCGCAAGGAGGCCATCGAGGAGTATAAGAACTCCGATGAGTTCAACGCGGAGTGCGGCCCGAGTATGAGGCCGGTGTCGGACACGGATCCGGAACTTCGCGGCCACGGGTATGTTCTCCGTGCGGCGGTTGGCCGTGATCGGCTCACCGGGTTGCTGCGACGCGGAGTGCGTACCGGGCATGCGCTAGTTCCTCCTGTCCAGGGACGAGGTCGAGGTCTGGATCTCTCACTGCGGCCTCTGCCTCCTGTGGCGAGAAGTGGCCCCTTGGCACGATCGCCCAATTGGATGAGGCTGCGATTCGGGAGAACCCTTTATCATTGGGGGATGCCACTGGCTCGGAGTTCTTCCGAGAGGGCCGGCCATGGGAGATCTGTTTCCCGGCGGGCAGCTCCCGCTTCAGCCTCTGTCGAGCAACAAACTGCTCCTATTACCGAGGTGCCTCTAGGGACCAGCCTGCCTTCCCCCACTCCGGCCTCAGAAGCGGGCACATGTGGTGCGGCCACTGAGGAGCCAGAAGCGGGCACAGGTGGTGCGGCCACCGAGGAGCCCAAGGAGAATGCTCCACTAGTATAGGGTTTTTGCTTTTTCTTTTTGTAATAGTTTAGGACTTTGTAAATATTTCCTCAACATTTAATAGAAGAATTTTTCTCCACCTGGCTCCTTTACTATTTATCTTAACTGCTTGTCTCGTAGGCTATTTTGAGTAGTTTGGCAATTTTCGAGCACCTTAGTACTTGCATTCTTGCCTATTACTTTTTCCAGCGTTTTTGACTTGCAATTAACTTTATACTCTCCTTCTGCGGGCAGCAGCTTAGTAGGCCCTTTGCCCGCATTTTTTGAGTTTTCCTAACTCTTTATTCAAAACCCTTAGGTTTTTCGTGAGAGTCAGCCTTATTCTTCTATGATCGCGTTTGTTTAGCCTTGTGGCAAACTTTGAGGCCTTAACCTCGTTTGTCTGTTTGGCTTTGTTAAACTAGTTTGATCACTCTCATCCATTTACACTTATTTCCCGGCCTTGCGGTTTGTGGTGTAAGTCAAAAGTAGCGAAGGCAAGCATACTTTCATAGGGCATGCGAAAGGTGGCCGTGAGGCTATTGTCCGCGCAACGAAGGTAGGAGCATATTTTAGCATAGAGGCCCTTTAACCACTGGCATCTTGTATCCCCTTATTGGAGGTTCTCACTTATTTGACCCTTTATTCAAAACTTCCTAGGGTTTTTCGTGAGGGTCTCGTGGCGATCTGGTGAACGGGCTTATATGTAGGCCTTTGTCACATACAGGCATGCGAGTAACGGCCCTAACGAGGTCCTTCGCGCAATTAGTGGGTCCGGACTTCAGGTCATTGTCCCCGCTAGAATCCGTAGGCACGGGCATCATGGCCTTTGTACCTACGTTCATCTATATCCACTTATTTTTTGTGGTGTCACGCGGGCAGGAGAGAGTATCCTCCCCGCGATCATAGTACGGATCGTAATGGATCTTTGTACATATATAGGCATGCGGATCCTTAGATCTTTGCGCATCAGTAAGTAGGAGCTCATATGTTGGCTCTTGAACCCACTGGCATCCGTCTGCGGGCATCCACCCTAGCTTTTGAAATTTGGTGGGAATTGATTTTTGCATCAAAATATGATGATAACTTCCTTTGTATACACAGTCTATACTCCTTCCAAAAAATTACAAAGATTTCTTAAAAGAAATATCTCTTAAGGTGGTCGCTATTCCAAGCGTGCTTAAGCTCTTCTCCCTCTTTTGATCGCAATATGTAGGTGCCCTCTTTGACTATCTTCGTGACCTCATATGGACCTTCCCATTTCGGGGACAGCTTGTTGAAACCAGGTTGGGTCCCTTGGACCTCTACGCTTGAGTACCCAGTCTCAAGCGAAAAACTCCTCTTATTTACTCTCTTGTCATGGTGCTTCTTCGCTTTACGCTTGTAGTTCACCATTTTTTCATTTGCCCGTATTCTCTTTTCCTCGAGATCGTCCGAGGTCACACCTTACATTTGTCTCATTTTGAGACTCCTCGAAGTAGGTGACTGCACGAAGGTAGGGCTACCTCTACCGGAGCCATTGCCTCGACCCGTACGTGAGCGAGAAGGGAGTTTCTCTGTTGAATTTCTTATTGTGGTGCGGACAACCCATAATGCGATCTGGAGCTCATCCAACCAACGTCCTCCTCGTCCTTCCAAATTTTTCTTTAAGGCGATCGGGACTAGCTTGTTTCTTTGCCTCGGCTTGACCATTTCCACGAGGATAGGCAAGCTGCGGACTTACGGTGTTGCACCTTCATTCTCACACATTCGGCGGTGAATTTTGCGGAGAATTGGGTGCCATTATACGAAATAATTGCTCGGGAACCCCAAATCGACAATAGATGTGGTCGTGGACAAAGCGATAGTGTTATCCTCGGAAATAGTGGCTAAGCCCTTTGCTTCCGTCCACTTGGTAAAATAATCCACGGCCACCACGGCGTACTTAATGCTTCCTCTAGCCAGGTTGGAAATGGTCCAATAAGATCTATCCCCCACGTATCAAACGGCCACGATGGTACAACCAAAGTCTGCTCTGTTGATGGTAGTCTAGGGATGTCCGCAAATCTCTGGCACTTATCACATTTTCTAACATACTCCTGCGCATCCCTTCTCATTGTGGGCCAAAAGAATCCTTGGAATTTGATCTTGTCTGAGAGGGTGCGAGCACCTGGATGTCCGCCACAAACTCCTTCATGGACCTCATAGAGTAAGTTGGTGACCATGTGAGTTTTAACACATCTTAGCAAAGGCTTGGTGAATGATCGCCGAAAAAGCACCCCATCGAGGACGAGGTATTTCGCGGACACCACTCTGATGGCTCTAGCCTTTACTGGGTCCTCGGGAAGGGTTTGCTTCTCGATGTAATCCTTCATTTCATCTACCCAGTCCCTTACTTGATTCTCAATATTGTTTATCTGAATTCGATCTATAGCAGGTCTCTCCGTGAATTCGATCTGGCAATCTGTCTCCAATTCACCAATTTCTTGCTCGGTTATTCTTGAGAGGAGGTCAGCTTCCACATTATCCTCTCTCATGACTTGGTTCAGCTCATAGTAAGTGAAATTTTTGATGAGGGTTTTTGCAAGGCCGCAGTACTGAGCTAGTACTGGGTTGATAGTATCATACTCCCCCCTAATTTGATTAACTATGAGCTGAGAGTCACTATTGATCTCAATATTCTGAACTCCCAAGTCTCTTGCCAATTCCATGCCCGCTATAATCGCTTCATACTCAGCCTGATTGTTTGATGCCTCGAACTTGAATCTCAAGGCCCTCATAAATTTCTCCCCGCAGGGTGCGATCAGAAGTATGCCCGCTCCACTGATTAACTTGCTCGCGGAGCCGTCCACATATAAAGTCCATACCTCTTCTGGACGCTCCCTTGGTTGAACAATTTCTGTGCTCGGGCTTTCTGGGTCATCTTCTGATTCTGCTCGCTTTCTTTTTCCGAGGTCGCTGTCCGCTAATTTGAATGATGATTCTACTACAAAATCAACTAAGGCTTGCGCTTTGATTGTCTTTCTCGGGGAGTAGGTGATCTGGAACTCAGTGAGCTCTATAGACCAAGCTAGCATTCTTCCCGAAGACTCTGGTTTGTGTAAAACCTTTCTAAGCGGAGCCTCAGTCAGTACAGTTATAGGATGTGCAGAAAAGTAGGCTCTTAATTTTCGAGCAGATACAAGCAAGGCGTAAGCTAACTTTTCTATATTAAGATAACGCCCTTCTACGGCGGACAGTGCCTTACTTACATAATAAACTGGTTTTTGGGAGTTATTCTCCTCCCTTACAAGAACAACGGCGGCTCTTGCCCGTATCGATGCGGCTAAATATAAAAAGAGCTCTTCTCAGAGACGCACCGGAATTTCTTTGAGTAGAGGTGGTCCCGAGGTATGTTTTGACTTCTTAGCTTGATGGCACTCGGTGCTCCATGTAAATTCATCAGCTCTCTTCCCCCTTTGAGAGTTTTGAAGAAGGGGAGGCATCTCTCCGCCTGGCCGCGAGATGAAGCGGCCAAGTGCGGTGATGCGACCATTGAGTTTTTGTACATCCTTCACGCAGGCAGGAGGTTTCATGTCTAATAGGGCCTGGATTTTCTCTGGATTAGCCTCTATCCCTCTTTGGTTGACCATGAATCCGAGGAACTTGCCCGCCTTGACCCCGAAAGCGCACTTAAGAGGGTTTAGCTTCATATTGTTGTGGCGCAAGTTTTTGAAGGTTTCCTCCACATCGAGCTCGTGGGAGTTTTCCTTAGTTTTTATGACCATGTCGTCAATGTAGGCCTCAAGATTTCTGCCTAGTTGGTTTTTAAAGACCGATTGACCATGCGGCGATATGTGGCTCCTGCATTTTTCAGCCCAAAGGGCATCATAGTGTAGCAGTATGTCTTGCCCGCAGCGATGAAAGCTACAGAGCGGACATCTTCAGGAGCCATCTGGATCTGATGGTAGCCGGAGTATGCATCAATGAAGCTTAGAACTCTGTGTCCGGCTATAGAATCCACCAATCTGTCTATGCGAGGAAGAGGGAAGCAATCTTTGGGGCATGCCTTGTTGAGATCGGTGAAATCAACGCACATCCTCCATTTACCATTGGATTTCTTAACCATGACCACATTGGCCAGCCATTTGGGGTAGGAGATCTCCTTTATTATCCCCGCCTTTAGCAGTTTTTCTACCTCTTCCTTGATCGCGATCTCCTTCTCCGGGGAGAAGTACCTTGATTTCTGATGGATGTTTTTGAAGGATGGGTCATCGTTGATTTTATGGAGGATCACGTCCTCGCTGATGCCTTGCATATCTTCCACCCTCCAAGCGAACACATCGCAATTTGCTCTAAGGAAATCAATGAGTATCCTTCTCTCCTCGCAGTGAATTTCTAGCCCAACCTTAACTGTTTGCTCAGGGAAGTGGGGATTGATTACCACCTCCTCGAGCTCGTCGTTAGGTTGAAGGTCGCTGATTTCACGATTGTGCAAGGAGTCAATGACAATAGTTGGGGGGTTGACCTGAGCTTCGGTCAGTGTTGCCATAGAATATATGATATCACGGTCAATTTCCCCCTCTATTCCTCGATCAATATAACCTCCCTCAACAGGGGCAGCCAACTGCTTCGATTTTCTGCTCATCTTGAGCTCCACCTTCGTGGAATGGAAAGAAAGCATGCCAATCGGTACGGGTGGCGGCGGGAGTGCAAGAGTTTTCCCCTTTTTTGACTTGTCCTCGCCTTTTCCCTCTATCATTTTGTCCTCGCCCTGTATTGGCGGGCAGGATGCCTGGCCTTTCTGTTCTTTCCTTTTTTCCTCCAGTGCTCGGAGGAATCTCCCGGGCTGATTCTTGATGGTAGCAACCCCGCCCGGGGTGTTAAATTTCACCCTTTGGTGGGGGACGGACGCAACTATTCCCAATTCGGCACGGCCGATTACGCCGAGAATGGCATTGTATTGGGAAGGAAGATCGACCACCATGAAAGTTATCTTGGTCGTCTTACGCATGGGTTTTTCCCCAATAGTTACGTCAAACACAATCGTCCCCTTTACCCTTACAGCGTGGTTAGTGAAGCCTTCGAGCATGCCCGCATATGGAGTAAGATGTGCTTCGGTCATTCTCATTCCAACCAAAGTATGGTAGTAGAGTATGTCGCGGGCGGCCCGGTATCTATCAACACTCGGCCTATGGTTGCCCGGTTGATTCTCATTCTGAGGGTAAGAGGCTGAGTGGAATGAAAAAGGGTGGAGGCAAGTTCACTCCTTTTGAACCCAATTTCTTGCTCTTCCTCCGGAGCCATAACGGGGATGGAAAAAACCTTCTCTAATGTCCGAATTTGGAGGGGCATTTTGCTTATTAGAGGAGATTCCTCCCAATGAAGTTAATGTCATAGTCCCCAAATCGTCATCATAATTATCTCTTTCATTTCTCTCTGGTCCCCGCGTGTGTCGTGCCCGCCGCCGATCATTGTTATTGGGGGCGGTATTGTTTCCCTTAACCCACTTGGTTAGCTCCCGTTATTGATTTTCTGTTTGGATTACTCGTTTCAACCGGAAACAGTCCTCGCGTTCCGTGCCCGTGGTCGTTGTGATACTCACAGAACTTAAGTCTACTCCTCTCATTTGGCTTTCGAAGCATGGGGGAGGAGTAGGAAAGTACGAGGCTCTCATGATCACCACCCTTGGGTCGGTGAGCTGCAGTAAGCTTGTTTCGGCCATAGCCTTTTTGAGCTTTTCGATCCCCGGCCTCTGTTTTGCCACGATTATTGGTGTGAGCGGGCTGCAGGGTGGTCTCTGGACTTGGCTTATCCTTTCTTTTGCAAGATCGGGAGCGGGCACACTAGGCTCTTCGGCGGAGGCAATGGCCGAGGCCCTTTCATACATTTCCTCCATTTGATTTAGGTTTCTTTGGAGGCAAAATTCATTTTGAGGAAGGAGGAAGCTGAGGCCGCCCTCAAAACATAGTCGATATCTCCTTCGTCCAGGTCCACAATCTCCTCGCTCACCTTCTGAACCGGGATATATAATCTTTTGTAGGCTCGTTTGGTGCACCTTGACACGGACAAGATCTGTCTTTGGTCTAGCGGGCACACCTGCTCCGGCAAAGGCATTGAGGAAGAGAACTACGAAGCTGAATATTTGGATACACCGGGGCTTGAGGGCTAGCATCCAAGATAGGGCCTTGCCGTGAAGGTCGCGACAAAGCTTTGCACATCCGGCTCGTCAGCGGAGAATAAAGCCATCTGGCCCTCAAATCTTCCCATATGACTCTTGGCATTTTTGGATCCGTCATAGGTGTCCATGCGGGGGGTTTGCCCCTACGGATCGGTGCCGCGCAATTTTATCGCTGAAGGCGTCCATGGTGCGGCCACACTTAGGCAGCCTTCGATGGGTCTCCCACATCTTACATAAATTCCACAAACTCGGGGCTCGATCATCAACCTTACGCTTCTTAGCTCGTGGAGTCACGGCCTTCTCTTGGCCGGAGCCAAGGGTGCGGCTTTGGACCTCGCACGGTGGTTTGATGTGCCTCTTCCCCAATCTCCTCGCTATCCTCTACATGCACCACGCTCTGCTTGGCCGGTGTCCGCGTTCGAACCGGTTCAACCCGGTTTGCCCCACGGCTTGACTAGCAAGTGAGTTAGCGGGAGCTCGTTGGGAGAATCTTTGTGACCCTTGAGGGAACTGTAGCCCTCCATTGGCCTCTATTTCAAACATTTCCATCTCCGCGTCGTTGATGGCCATGGCCTCCGCGACCAGTTTGGACTTGGAGGCCAGGATTTCCTTCCTTCTCGGGATTTGCTGCGGGGAAAGTGGGGTGGTTAGAGTGGTGTTTTTATGTGAGCTTGGGGAGTTTTGGGCTATTGTTTAGGAGGGCCTGTGCTTTTTCGGCCACGTATTTGGTGCGTGAGTTGGTGTATGGCCCTTTGACCGGGAGAGAGGGTGTTTGGTGGTGGGAACGTGCCCCATTCTATTGAAAACTGAGTTTGGAGCCTTGCCTTTATTAATGACGGAGGGTGAGGCTTGATCATCCTCCTCTAGGGTCAAGTGACCAGCATTTTCCAATATTCTAGCCATATTCTGGAAAGAAGATGATGGAAAAAAAAGAAGAGCCTTTCGGCACTGAATTTGTTTAGGACACGTGAGGTGCCTTGAAAACAAAAGATTTTTAACGAGAAAACGAAAGAAAGTCGATTCCCGGCAATGGAACCACTGATGACGCCACAGCTTTTGGGGGTCAGGAGCGATTCAGGATATCTGGCTAGGATATATTTGGTGGTTTGATGTACCTAGATCACAACACAAACAAGCACCGTTAAGGTCAAAGTTGGATGTTACTCCAACTCAGGCCCTCGGGTGTGAGAGTAAGAATACTGAGTAATAAGGCTTTGAATACCTTTGGAGTGTGTGTGTGTTTAGGTTTAGAGAGTAATAGAGCTTACTCAATTGTATATGGAACTTACCTTGCCCAAGGGGGTAAAGGCCTTCTATTTATAGGCAATGAGGCGGTGCTTAGTTGACGTAAGCAATGAGATCAGCCCTAGGGGGCACTTTGGTATTTGACCAGCTACACGTGTCCGCAGCTAATTGGTCCTGTCAGGGAGGGAACATTGACTGTCCAGGGGACATGGCTGAAAGTGACATGAGCCGTGTAGCCGGCTTAGTGCATTAAATGGAATAGTAGGCGCCGGACTGAGCCGCATTGAATGCGTTATGGGGGAGCCGGCAAGTGGCCTGTCAGAGCCAGTAAGCTAACTTGCTCAGTAAGGCTTGACATTAACCGGGAAGCAGCATGTGCCCGCGGTCAACGTTGTGCCCGCGGTCAAAGATATATGACGCGAGCACGGTTGATGCGGTCATGACTCATGCGGGCACGGATCCAGCGAGCAGGGTCCCAATGTCCTCGATGGGGACGATGCGAGGAGGGACGCGGTCTTGACCACAAGAGCCTATTTGTCCGCGGTCTTCCCTCCAGCGGTCTAGGAACTGCTACGTCACTGGTTCCTTGGACTAGACCGAGCGCGGGCCCGGTCCAGTAGATCCGGGCTCATCACTCATGTACACCAATGTCAACTTTATAGACAAGTATGACTAAGTTCATGAATATCATTATCTATGATTTTCTCATTCTTTTAATGTAGTTTCATAGATCAACATCTTTAAACCATGATCTGGTCTCTGTATTTTCTCTAATTAATATGCGCTGTTTAAACTTTTTTTTTTGATGACCCATCATGGAGACATGGTCCTATTTACTGTAATATTTAAAGCCATATCTCTACCCCAAGCTCTGGTATTCGCAATGTGGTGTGACGAACGATAAAACCCGCAAACAATATAACTGGAGCTGGTGTTATCCTATAACCGCCTTTTATAGTTCATTTCAGAATTTATAGGCACTTGATCTCCTTTAACCCTTATCTGAATTTTTTTTTTAAAATTGTTTTTTGGCCATAGTTAATAAAAGTTAGGTGCATTACCAATACACCAAACTGAGTTTTAAATTTGAATGTTGCTTTCATAACCTTTGGTTAGTTTACCTGTGTATCTTAGTATTAATGGTGTCAATTTAAACTCCAATTTTCTTTCTCGTTTAGTGCTAAAAAGTAGATATTTTTTCACTATAACATACTTGAAGTCCTATTAAAATATAGATATGTTCATACAAATAGTTGGAATGATATAGCTTTAAAAAGTTATTTTTTCACTAATAACAAAATATTGTTATATTACTTGGGTATAATAATAAAACGTATGCAGCCAAAATGTGTAGATTTGGAACTGTATATTAATCATATGTTTTTTTTAAAAAAAATGCAAAGTAGAATAATTAGTTAAAATGCTTATCTCAGCATAGACATTAAGCAGCTCAAGTGACGAAGGAAGCTTCATTTGGTTGTTAGATGAAATATCCCATTTTCGTGTTAACCATACTTTCATTACCCCATCTGATTTTTCCTTTCGAATGTCCGTAAAGAAAGTAGCAGACAAAGATGTTTTTTCTTTAGTTATTATACTGTTGAGTATATATGGGTTTGAGTATATTGGTATGCTTACAGAATGATGAAAAATGCATAAAGTTGAAAGGAAATAGGGTTTATAAAGTGAAGGAAGAAAACGGTTCATATTCCATTTTTTATGGGCGGTCATTTTATTTAAATTGATTGATTTTTTTTTTGTTAACTTTAAGTTACTAACATTTATGTTATTATTTATACATGCAGATACAAGCGACATATTAAGGACTTTGATTTTGTATTAAATTAATTAATTTATTTTTTGTTAAATTAAGTTACTAGCATTTTTGTTATTTCTTATATGTGCAGATACAAGCAACTGACTCAGAACTTTCATTACCTTTTTTCCAAATAAAAAGGAAAGAATATGTAATCTTTTAAATTTATAAACCTTGTAGTGCATTTTTTTATTTCTACAATTCTATTTTCCAAAAAATTGTTAAATTGTCGAAAAGGCTGTAGAAATTTCCTTTTAACATTTTTTAGAAAAGTAGTTAATATTTATTTAGCATGTTTGTAATAACTTGTATCATTTTCCAGACACTATTTTGGCAGCCCATTAAATGCATAAGCATGCGCCAAGAGAGACATTAGTAGCTAGTTTGTAATAATTATAGTTTCATAGGTAGAGAAGCATGTAGTAAAAATACATAGATAATGGTGCTTAGTAATTATTTGTGGTTACAACATTAAAGGTTGATTAAGTTTCCAGTAATAGATTGTAGTTTTCCCGCTCATTTTCTGTTTTAGGAAGGAGAGCTTATTCACATTAAACATAAAATATTAAAAACTTTGCATTTCAGTAAGTTACAATCATGTTAGACAAAAAAAAAAGGAAATTAGTTCACGACTCCCAAGCACCGGCGAAGCCAGGTTATATGGCCAAGGGGGTCACTTTGACTGACCCCTTCACAACTACTACTGAGACGAAAGGTAGGGCTGTACAAAAAATCCGAGGAACCGGACCGGACCAGTAGAACCGGACTGGACCAGTAAAAACCGGACCGAAAAAATAGTATTGGTCCGGTCCTGGTTCCAAATTTTTATGGAACCGATTATTTGGTCCGGTCCTGGTTTTGAAAAAAATATACGCGGTCCTGGACCGGAACCGGACCGAACCGAGAATATTATATATATATATATATATATATATATATATATATATATTAACTTTTTTACCTTTTATAGGCATTTACCCCAATACGGCAATACACATTACCCATTACCCACTAACTATCCACCCGTCTCTCCAGCAAAACCAAAACCAAAACACCTGATGTTGCACAAGCATGTATACCAAAACAATGTTCCTAGATCCTTGAGTTATTATAGTGTGATTAGTTATTATAGTGTGATTATAATGATTAAATGGTTCATAGCTCTCTTTTCCTCTGTTCATAATCGCCACAACTCCCCTCCTTTCGAGTTGTATTTATCTTTATTCATTTTGTTCATTTAGTAAAAGAAAAGTAATACTCTCTCCGTCCCAAAATGTCCAAAAAAATTCATATTTACTCTAATTGTTGATTTTGTTCAACTATTTGGTTTTTAAATATGCTTGCTTGTAGATTTTGTTATTGTAAAAAATTATATTATATTGTAATTTGTAGAACCGGTGGAACCGGACCGGAACCGGACCATTGGAATCGGACCGATGGGACCGGTCCTATAATGTAATGGTCTGGTCCTGGTCCTAAATTTTTAAAGAACCGAAGTATTTGGTCCGGTCCTGGTTTTCTAAAATTTTGCCAAAAACCGGACCAACCCGGACCGTGAACACCCCTAACGAAAGGGGTATTACGGTACCGATTCTACATCCATCCACGGGTCTGTCTGCATTCATTTTTCTCCAAGTAAACACGTGAATAGATATTTAAATAAGAACTAGTATGCCACCCGTGCGTTAAACGCACGAGAAGAACACTTTTTAAATTAAAGTTAACCAGCAAAAAAAAAATTCATAATTTTGATAAACATAAATTTGAAACAGCTAATGATCTAAATTAAAGAAAGATATACTTATATAAATATTCCAAACACCTATTACTATTACAAATTTTGGAAAATTTCCTTATAGACAACATTTGTAGTTTCATTGGTGAGGTTTCCAACCTCATCGCAAATTAATATCTTCAATCCATGGCGATTTGTGACCCTAGACAATGCAACGTACAACTGAACATGATCGAAAACAGGCCTTTTCAAGAAAATGCCAACATTGAAATGAGATTGACCCTGACTTTTATTGATTGTTATTGCATATGACACAACCAACTGAAACTGTCGTCTCTGTAATTTGATTTAATATATTTACAAGAAAATCATTCATTATACACTTATAAATTTAACATATTTACAAAAAAAAAACCAATCATTAACTTACTATTCCTCCTACTCATTCTCTCTGCTATTAAATATTTTTAACTTTTACATTCTCTTCTCTAATCTTCTACCCACTTTAAAAAAAATCAATCATTAACTACTATTCCCTACCTCATATTTAACTTTTACATTCTCTCTTTTAATCTTCTACCCACTTTCAAAAAAAAAAAATTCTTAAGAAGCGTGAAAACCCACACCAAGGACCTTGGTGTGGGACGGAGGGAGTACAATCTTTTCATTTTTAAAACAATAAAGCCCAATTAAATTACAACCCTAACAAAACTTAGTCGACCCAATAAGCCCAACATTAAGCCCACATATATATAAGTACTAATTATCTCACAAACCATAACCCTAAATCATTTCCGCAGCTCTCTCTCTCTCTCTCTCTCTCTCTCTCTCTCTCTCTCTCTCTCTCTCTCTCTCTCTCTCTCTCTCTAGTATGTTTTGCATTCCTTGATCAAGTAAATTCCACCGCCGACTTTGCCACTCTCGAAATACGCTTGTTCTCCATAATGTCATTAAACCCTATACACATCGGCACTTTTAAATGAGGGAATCAAATTCTCGTAAATATTCGATGGTTTCCATGGAAAAGTTTAGTTCTAGGATTCGGCTTATATTATTGACATCAATCAATAACAATTTATTTCATTCTGAGCCTTGATTTTTGCTATTTTCTTAATCCTTTAGTTTTTTTATTTACTTTTTACTTGGATATTTTTTAGATTCAACACTTATTTCACGTATTCTATCATTTATATTTAAGAAATTAACCCATATATTCTAAATGCATGTTTATTTCGAGATCCAAATTAGTATAATTTCTGAATACCCCTTCTTCTATCTCGGTGTTTATATCAATTTTTATGTATACATATGAGTCATGATATCTAAATCCAACATTAAAGCTTTGATTTGATGAGACATTAAATTAATCAATGACTACACAAAATCAAAGCAAGTCCATTTGTAATAGTTATTTTTTGTGAAAATTGAATCAAAAACTGGACCAAAAACTATTGATTGCATATTTATTGGGTATTCTCACAATAGTAGTGCTTATAGGTTTCTTGTGCATGAATCGAAGATTCAAGATATACACAAGAATACTATAATGGAGTCAAGAAATGCTTCTTTCTTTGAGAATGTGTTTCCGTGCAAAAGAGATGATGCAAGTTCATCTAAACGGAGACATGATTCAATAGAAGAAGAAGAAGTCGAAGGAACAAATCATCATGATGAAAATGATGAAGCGGAGGTAGAACCTCGACGGAGCAAACGAGGTAGGGTAGAAAAATCTTTTGGCCCAGATTTTCTAACCTATATGCTTGAAAGTGAACCACAAAGTTATAAAGAGGCCGTGAGCTCTTCCGAAGGACCTTTGTGGAAAGAGGCCATTAAAAGTGAGATTGATTCCATTTTACAAAATCACACTTGGAAATTAGTGGATCTTCCTTCGGGAAGTAAACCACTAGGATATAGGTGGATTTTTAAAAGGAAAATGAAGACGGATGGAACAATTGACAAGTATAAGGCAAGACTTGTAATTAAAGGTTACAAGCAAAAGGAAGGCCTTGATTACTTTGATACATATTCTCCGGTTACGAGAATAACATCCATAAGAATTGTACTTGCGATAGCCGCATTGCGGAATCTTGAAGTACATCAAATGGATGTTAAAACAGCCTTTCTAAATGGGGATTTAGAAGAGGAAATTTACATGGAGCAACCGGAAGGATTTTCTACGCCGGGGCAAGAAAATAAAGTGTGCAAGTTAGTAAAGTCATTGTATGGCTTGAAACAAGCACCAAAACAATGGCATCAAAAGTTTGATCAAGCCATGATGGAAAGTGGATTTAAAATAAATGAATGTGACAAATGTATCTATGTTAGAGACCCGGGAAATGACTACGTCATTTTATGTCTTTATGTAGATGACATGCTTATCATAGGAAGCTGTGATAAAATGATAAAGTCCACTAAAGATATGTTGAACTCAAAGTTTGACATGAAAGATATGGGGTTAGCCGACGTAATCCTTGGCGTGAAAATTTCAAGAATGTCAAATGGACTTGCTTTAAGCCAGTCACATTATGTGGATAAAATTCTTGAGAAATTCAGCAAGGATGACTTAACTATTGCTAGAACCCCAATAGACATGAGTCATATGTATACATAAAAATTGGGTATAATAATAAAACGTATGCAGCCAAAATGTGTAGATTTGGAACTGTAGAATAATTAGTTAAAATACTTACCTCATGAAGCATAGACATTAAGCAGCTCAAGTGATGAAGGAAGCTTCATTTGGTTGTTAGATGAAATATCCCATTTTCGTGTTAACCATACTTTCATTACCCCATCTGATTTTTCCTTTCGAATGTCCGCAAAGAAAGTAGCAGACAAAGATGTTTTTTCTTTAGTTATTATACTGCTGAGTATATATGGGTTTGAGTACATACAGAATGATGGAAAATGCATAAAGTTGAAAGGAAAGAGGGTTTATAAAGTGAAGGAAGAAAACGGTTCATATTCCATTTTTTATGGGCGGTCATTTTATTTAAATTGATTGATTTTTTTTGTTAACTTTAAGTTACTAACATTTATGTTATTATTTATACATGCAGATACAAGCGACATATTAAGGACTTTGATTTTGTATTAAATTAATTAATTTATTTTTTGTTAAATTAAGTTACTAACATTTTTGTTATTTCTTATATGTGCAGATACAAGCAACTGACTCAGAACTTTCATTACTTTTTTTCCAAATAAAAAGGAAAGAATATGTAATCTTTTAAATTTCTAAACCTTGTAGTGTATTTTTTTATTTCTACAATTCTATTTTCCAAAAAATTGTTAAATTGTCGAAAAGGCTGTAGAAATTTCCTTTTAACATTTTTTAGAAAAGTAGTTAATATTTATTTAGCATGTTTGTAATAACTTGTATCATTTCCAGACACTGTTTTGGCAGCCCATTAAATGCATAAGCATGCGCCAAGAAAGACATTAGTAGCTGGTTTGTAATAATTATAGTTACATAGGTAGAGAAGCATGCAGTACAAATACATAGATAATGGTGCTTAGTAATTATTTGTGGTTACAACATTAAAGGCTGATTAAGTTTTCAAAAATAGATTGTAGTTTTCCGCTCATTTTTCTGTTTTAGGAAGAAGAGCTTATTCACTTCAGTCATTATATAGTTATAGATAGGATCACAATAGCGAGCAAAGCTTTCCCTATCAAATTTTAACCATGCTGCATTACCAGAATTCAAACCAAACTACTTTGGTAAGTCAGAGCAACCCATAATATATAAAATGTCTCATTGTAAATTATCTTATTTTATTGTTAGTTTTTCATAATTTATTCTATCTTTTAATAAATATATTGCATGTAACTATATAAGTATCATTGTTCCTTGAATTAATTGTACTACTTATACATTATCACTAAATAATTATGAAATCTTTTACTTGAGATCTAAGAAAAATTGTAATAAGACACACTCCATCACTAAATGAGTGTTTTTTCTCTACCCTAAAAGAATTTATAAGTGAATTAAGTTACTCGCAATGAGATTCCATTATACTTAAATTGTCCCAAAATATGTGTTGTTAAAATGTGGAGAGAGTATAATATTTTATGTTATTTATCTTAATGAATTACAAATCATAAGACTCATATTTATACACAAAACCTAGGTCTCCTAAAACTTGAGGAATATTTCTTCTACCTTAACTATATTCCTTAATTTATGATAAAATGATATTTACAAAAGATATTCACAATCTTCTAATTATATCGTATCATTGATACATATCTTTTCTTGATTTGGCTTTATCTCAATCTCTCACCCGACTGGCTCGTTTCAGCTCGATTCCGCTCCATCTCGGTCTTGCCAACTTGAGTGCTTCCTTCGGGTGCGCTCCGTTAGATGCTCCAATGTGTGCTCCTCTAGACGCTCCTGATTAGGCGCTCCTCCACCGGGCGCTCCAATGTGCACTCCTCCATCAGACGCTTCTTCCCTTACGAGCACTCCTTCAACATTCCTTTTAACTCCCCCCTAAAGTTGGAGGATTTACATTGTACATACCATACCCAACTTGCCGAAATAAAAGTTGAAAAAAGTAAAAATTTGAATTTTTTTTTTCAAAATTAACAGGTCCCTTGCTTCACGCGTTTGTCGCGCACATCATGTGCCTCGAAGAAGCTTCTATGGGCTCATACTGCTTTGTTTTTGTCCACTGACATGTTGCACTTTCTGGAAACGCGTGTTCAATTTTTGGCCTTGTATCAACGCGTTTGTCTCACACAACTTTGTGCCGCGATGAAACATCATTTGTCGTCTTTCAAGTTTATGGACCTTAACTTAACATGTTTGTCGTGCACATCTAGTGCCGTGAAAAAGCATCCATGACCGTATCCCACCATTTCATTCACCCCTTAAAAAAATATTTCGTGACTCATGCCGTGAAAAAGCATCCATGACCGCATCCCACCATTTCATTCACCCCTTAAAAAAAATATTTTGTGACTGTTGCAATTAATCTATCATAGATGAGCAACGATCATTTCTTCAAGTAATAGTGATGGTGGTTTAATCAAAGGGATGAAGCAACAATCGAAGAAATCAGTCCAAGAAATCAACGGAGTACTAACGAATAATATAGTTCCTTCAATCCGAGAAATCAGACTCTTTTGGACCCAAAAATTGATCCAAAATATCTATTACAAAATTTTATATAGATTAGAATTTGTTTTATTTTTTTAATTATACTTATTTAGTAAAATACATATAAAAGATATAATTGATGATGGCAGATTTGATAATTTTTTGCATAAATTGTAGTAATAACTAGTATTCTCTTACTCGTGTCAATGATACGGTGACAGTACACAAATTAAAAAAATGATGAAATCGCATTCCTCCCATCCAATTTTTTTTTTTTAAATACCCAATATCATGATGATTACTTTGTTCCATAATTCACATTTGATGGAGGGTGGTTTGTTTGTGTAACTGTCGTAGAAAATATGAGAAAGACGATTATCCGGACCGTTATCCATTGAGGGTTAGTAAAAAACATTTTCTTAATTCCCATTTTACCATTATTCTTTTTTCGTAATCCCAACCCAACCCATTAATCATATAAATAAGTAATACTAATTATAGTCCATAACCCATCCCCTATCCTATTTTTATCCAAGATTCAAAACAAAAACTTAAGTAATCATGACGAATGATTTTTTAATTGATTTAGGTACAAACATTTTCTTTTAAAATCATTTTTTTAAAGATTCTAAAATCGTTCAAAAACTTAATTATATATAATAGTAATTATTATTTTAAGATTCAATCCTTAAATAAATGATCCTAATAAAATAAAGGAGAAAAATAAATAAATCAAATTGGAATGCACATAAATAAATAAAAAAATACCCAATTCAAACTTTTTTGAAAGAAGGAGTATATATAAACCCTAAACCTTTTTTTAAGGAGTATACTTAATAATAAAAAAAATGATCATTTATTTATAATCGGTTTTTCTGTTTAAAAAAAAAAGAATCTTATCAAGTCTTAGTGAATTCGTTAAAAAAAAACGTAAGTCATCTGCAAAAAGAAATAATAGTTAAAAAGGAAAATAGAAGGGAGGCGGACAGTTATGGAAAGTTACGGACGATTATGAAAAGTTACGGACGATTGAAGGAGGGAGGGAGGATGTGGGAAGTTATGGAAAGTTACGGACGATTATGGAAAGTTACAGACGATTGAAGGAGGGAGGGCGGATTTGGGAAGTTATGGGAAGTTACGGACGGTTATGGGATAAGTTATGGAAATTTACGGATAGTTATGGAAAGTTACGGACGGTTGAAGGAGGGAGGTCGGACCGTTATCCATTGAGGGTTAGTAAAAAATATTTTCTTAATCCCCATTTTACCATTATTCTTTTTTCGTAACCCCAACCCGACCCATTAATCATATAAATAAGTAATAATAATTACAATCCATAACCTATCCTCTATCCTATTTTTACCCAAGGTTCGAAATAAAAAACTTAATTAATCATGACGAATGATTTTTTAATTGATTTATGTTCAAACATTTTTTCTAAAATCATTTTGTTTTGAAAGATTCTAAAATCGATCAAAAACTTAATTATATATAATAGTAATTATTATGTTAAGATACACTCCTTGAATAAATAATCATAATAAAATAAAGGAGAAAAATAAATCAATCAAATTGGAATGCACATAAATAAATAAAAAAAATACCCAATTCAAACTTTTTTTGAAAGAAAATGTATATATATATATACCCTAAACTTTTTTTAAGGAGTATACTAAATAATCCAAAAAAAATGATCATTTATTTATAATCGATTTTTCTGTTTAAAAAAAAAAGAATCTTACCAAATCTTAGTGAATTCGTTAAAAAAATGTAAGTCATCTACACAAAGAAATAATAGTTAAAAATGAAAATAGGAGGGAGGCAGACAGTTATGGGAAGTTACGGACGATTATGAGAAGTTACGGACGGTTGAAGGAGGGAGAGAGGATATGGGAAGTTATGGGAAGTTACAGATGGTTGAAGAAGGGAGGGCGAATTTGGGAAGTTATGGAAAGTTACTGACGGTTATGAGATAAGTTATGGGAATTTACGGACGATTATGGGAAGTTACGGATGGTTGAAGGAGGGAGAGAGGATTTGGGAAGTTATGGAAAGTTACAGACGGATGAAGGAGGGAGGCAGGATTTGGGAAGTTATGGGAAGTTACGGACGGTTGAAGAGGGGAGGGAAGATTTGGAAAGTTATGGGAAGTTACGGACGGTTATGGAAAGTTACAGACAATTGAAGGATGGAGGGAGGGTTTGGGAGGCTATGAAAAGTTACGGACGGTTATGGAAAGTTATGGACGGTTGAAGGAGGGAGGGAGGATTTAGGCCGTCGGATCAATTTTCTAGCTTTCAATCTGAACCACCACTTATGTGGTAGATAAGAGGCTGTTAATTGGCCTTGTATTGTATTATAGACTAGTACTCTCTTGCCCGTGCCAATGGCACGGTGAAAGTATGAACGGTGACAATATGAAATTGATCGGTCCTATAAAAATGTACGACATAGTGTGTGCTTGAAAGATGGGAAATAAGTCAATTGTCTGAATGTATTGCCATTAAAATCCGTGACAAAGTAGAACCCCGAAAGAACATCAGAGCGAACAACAACGTCATCTTCCATCTCTTCTCGAGTACCCAGTACTTTGGATGATCCCCGTCTTATCCCACTAACCACTGAAACATAATGATGAACTCTCAGTAGTACTGCAAACTTTAGGGTGGGGGTGTACGCTGAATTAAGTGAAATTTTAACCAAATAGGCAAAATGTTAAAGAAACAATTAGATATGAATTTAAATAATTAGATTCTATGAAACCCAATGAGAAATAGATTAAGGACCAAACACTATGACAATAAATTCAAAGAAACACAATTTTTCAAGACTGGAAAAAGAGAATAGAGAGAGGGGGGTACCTTTGGTTAGGAACCTGTAATCCTAAGAAATCATGTCAAATTCAGAAAGAAAATCAAACGTGTAGAAAAGTGTCGCACATAAGGATGTACTAAATTAGTATTTTGAGTACTTTTAATCATTTTGGTAATTATGAATAACTCCAAGCATACTAATATATCACTTAACTATAACACTATGGGAATGGGGAATAAGTAGGGAAAATGGTGAGTTTATAAAAATCATGGTTGTAAGCTTTTATTATAGATTTAATCTAAACTATTATTTATATAAATTCAATAGACAATTAATTGTGATTGGAATATATTTTGGGGCGTACAATTGCGTAGTACATCCTCTGGTAGTCTTGGGCACCTGCCATAGTTTGGCCTTGGCCTCTACTCCTTCGATGTCAGCTTCTGTTTCTCAACATGTCCAACATAGAGTAGTATTTGTATCATGATCAAGATTTTAAAGCTATCCCATAAAATGATTGGGAATACATAAGTTGTCCAGAACCAAATAGAAGTTGTCCAGAATCAAATTGATCAAATCAACTCTGGATTAAATAGAATAATAATTGACCATAGATTTATAAAAATCATACTATGAAGTCATAAATTCTAAATTTCGTTAGTACTAATAATAATTTTTAGAATTCCAGGATATGCAGAAACAAAAAGAAAAATTCAATTAAAGCTGAAGCTGAAGCTTTCGCATATACATTGCAGCAAACACAATATAAATCTACATGATTAGATAGAGAGAAAAAGAGACAGACATACACAATAAAATAAAGACTTGGGTGGACATTGGAGAAGCTTGAGTAATGTGATTTAGAACAAATAAATGGATCAGAGTATGAAATTTGATTGAATGTTGAAGAAGTAAATGTGTCACGACCCTAATCCTAGGCACCATTTTAGTACATATTGAGCACGTGGGGTTGGGGTGTGTAGTATCTCATTCTATGCCTTTTGTGATATATAAAATGTTTATGTATTTAAATTGGTACTTTGACAACTTATATGATGTTAGGATGTAAATAAATTAATTTTAATGATTTATTGTCTAAATAAAATAAATTGAAAAGAGTGTAATGAAATTATAATAATTGAAGTTTAAATATTAAATTGGAAAGTGAGGAGGTGCTTGAGAGTAATAGTGCAATCTTAAGGTTTCTAGTTATAATAGTTTAATCCTTGGAGGAGGTTAAGTGTAAGTTGTTAATGTTTATCTTTTAAAATGCCATGGAAAGCCTCATTTGATAAAGAATCCTTCAGCTCTTTTTCTCAAAAATGCCATGGAAACCAAAACCTAAACTCCTTCTTCCAAAAATTCTAGAGACTTCATTTCCTTTCCGATTTTAAATCCGACTGCATATTCTTGTTCATGGTGACGAGGGGAGAGCGTAGAGCCGGAAAAATAAATATTTCATTTCGCAATATTCTGGTAAGTTATTATGATTTTCTTTCAAAACTTGTTCATTGAATGTAAAATGTTGATATTGTGATGTGATAAATGTTGTTTGGTAATTTTGAGCAATTTCTTGGAGTGGGAAATGTTGTAATTGACCTAAGTATAGTGTTGTTGTTCATGGAAGGTTGTAGAAAATAATTGGTTGTGGGTTAAGAGGAAAGAAAGTTATTAAAATGGAATTTGATAGTGTAATGGGTGATATAGTTAAGTTGCATGTAAAGGTTGAGAAATTTCTTATGCTTGGAAGCCTTGAATTGTGAATGGGATGAATTGAAATGGGTTGGTATGAGTTTTGGTGAAGTTTAGTAAACCTTTTATGTCTTTAAAACAGAGTAAAATTGTGTATAGCATTTGAGATTTTTGGTTGCTGATGTTGCAGCTGAAATCTGAATTCTGGGCAGAGGGCACGACTCGTGCTCTGTGGCACGAGTTGTCCCTTGAAGATTGGACGATTCGTTCCCCTTGGGACGACTGTATCTGAGGGAGTATACAGTGGGCACGAGTCGTGCCCTCGAGCACGAGTCGTGCCCTGGAGCACGAGTCGTGCCCTTCCTTGTCACCTCTGAACCATTTTTTTCAAGCAAAATAAACCTAATCTACCTAGGATATAATTGAACCCTCTTTGACTATAATTAAAGTAGAACACTTTAGCTATCCAATGGTATATTACTTGGTCAAAATGGAATTGTGGAAGTAGTTTAAATTTTGTTCGAAAAATGGTTGACAAGCTTGATTAGTAACTTAACCAAAGTTGTTTAAAACTTGGTAATTCGATCTTGAACCTTTATAAAGGTTACTCAATGTTGTGTAAGGAATATTTAGGACTTGTTTATGATACATGGTGGCCTTACTTACTTTCATATTTATGGTGGTTGGTAAATAGTGTATTAAGTATATGTTACACTATTGTATTAGTTTGAACATGTGTATTATTACCATGTTGTTTCCTTATTATCCCAAGTGTGGATTTATTTACCATGTTGTTTCATTATTATCCCAAGTGTGGATTTATATTTCAAGTATCTGTTATGTGCTTGAATGTGGATATATATATATATATATATATATATATATATATATATATATATATATATATATATATATATATATATATATATATACGTTGATGTTTAAAGGGTAATGGGATAAGATCAATTATGGAGGTGTTCTATAAGTTGATCGAATCACATTATGCCTTGGGCCTATCCCCTTCTGTTGCCACAGTAAAGGGGCGATAACTTCTGTATTGAGCCAAAAGCCTTTACAGATAGCTAATAATTTGATTGATTCTATGTGGATGTGCCTAAGCAGTTCACAGGAGAGGAGTTATGACAATAGCTCTCTCGGTTATATGATTGGTTCTATGTGAATATGTCTAAGCAGTTCACAGGAGAGGAGTTATGATAATAGCTCTCTCGGTTGTAAGATTGGTTCTGGTGAATATGCATTCACAGAAAGAGAGGAGTTTTACTCCCACATTGTACGACTTATGGTTCAGACGGGAAAGGTAAAACGAGGTAAAGTAAGGTGTTTATCGCTTTACCAATGTGTTATGTGTAACCATGTTATGTGTTTTACATTATTTGGCATCTTGTTGCATCATAATAGCTTATTGAGATTTATTCTCACCCCTTCTCCCTTTACTATTTTAGATTGCACTGAGACAGGCGGACCAGGCCAGTGAGGACGGAAAGGAGTTTGTACTTGGTTCTTTTGGGATTTGTCAGGGTATGTATATGATTAGGTGGTGGTTGGGAGTATTTTTGAAGTATTACTCTTTTGGGGAAAACAATTTGTATATTGAACTACTTTTGGAAAACTTTATAATTGTGGGTGGTTTGTAATTAAACAGGTTGTTTTGTTCTTTTCAAAGTTTGTTATAACTTTCCTCCACGTAGAGATGTTGAGTTAGTTTGATAAGGAAAGTTTGGAAGTTGGTTTTCTTTTAAAGTGAAATAAAAGTTTTTAAAATTTTAGGTGGTTTGAAGTTAGTTTGGGACCCTCCCACTCGGGGCACGAGCTAAGGTTCCGGGTTGGGGTTCCCACAGTTGGTATCAGAGCTTAGTTTAGAGGTCAAGGGTAGATGTCTAGACTAAGGGGGAGTGTGTGGTAACTGACGATGAGTGTTTGATGCAGGGGGGTTATTCAATGGCAGGAAGCAGTGATGATCAACGAAGGACTCCAGAAAATGAGGGTAATATGGGGACAGGTGAAATTCAGAATGAAGAGATAATAAATTTGTTCAGGGTGTTTGTACAGAATATGACAACTCGGGGATCAGCTCCGAATCAACCTGAGGGATGTCAAAGTGATGGATTGGAAAGGTTTGTGAAGATGAATCCACCGAGCTTTATTGGAGACCCGAATCCGTTAAAGGCAGAAGGATGGCTAGAGGCAATGAACAAAATCTTTGAGGTTATGGAAAGTCCCAATGAAGAGAAGGTTAGATATGCCATTTTCAAACTTGAAGGTCCAGCTGATCATTGATGGCAAATTTTGAAAGGAAGTTGGGAGCGGGATCATACGCCCCAGACTTGGGATAATTTCACCCAGCAGTTCAAGGATTATTTCATTTCAATGATTACAAGGGACAAGAAGGAGGTCGAATTCTTGAGGCTTGAGCAAGGGACCATGACGGTGGATCAGTATTCAGCATGGTTTGAGGAATTGGCTCGGTGTTGCCCTAATTTGGTATCACATGAAGCGAGAAGAGTTCATAGGTTTGTAAAAGGTTTGAGGGTTGAGTTTAGGAAGAAATTATTGATTGATGACTTCACCAATTATCAGGCAGCCATAGATAGAGCGTATAAGATCGAGATTAATATTGAGGAAAACCGTGGAAGATCAAAAAGTGGGATTAGAAGCAAATCAAAGTATCAAGGACAAGGATCCAGAATCACCAAGGGACAACCAAGTCTTCAGTCTCCGGAAGTGTTCAAGCGTGGCATGTGATAGCTCCATCGGCTCAGCTAGTATCCAGTCAATATGGGAAGGTTTGTAAATTTTGCAAGAGGATTGGACATACTGAAGATAAGTGTTGGAGTAAGCAAGGCAGGTGTATTAAGTGTGGAGAAATGGGACATTTTCGGAGGTATTGCCCAAGGTTGCAGCGGGGACGAGCTTCAGGCAGCGGTCAGCAAGGTGGACAACAAAGAGGTAGTACCAAGAGAGATAATGAAGGGAAATCAGAAGAGAAGGTCTAAGGTCGAGTCTTTGCTTTGGGTCTTGGAGAGATAGATCTCTCAGCGGTCATTAGAGGTATACTACCTGTCTCAGGAGTTAGGGGTCATATCTTTATAGATCCCGATTCATGTCAATTATGTTTGGCATTGCATTTTACTTCTATGTTGCATATATTGCTTAAGATTTTGTCTTATGTGTTGGAGGTTTCTACTCTTATGAGAGAGTACCTCAAATCTTCTTTGGTTTACCACAAGGGTGATGTGGTTATATCTGGGCATGTATTTCCAGTTGATTTGATATGATTACCAATTTGTGATTTTGATGTGTACTTGACCTGGATTGGTAAAGTAGTTGTAGTGCATTGGTAGACTATCGTAAGAAGCGAGTCTCCTTTTCTATGCCTGAATTGCCTATATTTGTATTTGATATGGCTAAGCCTTTAGGTGGTATTCATTTTATATATGCATTAAAGGTTGAAAATTTTGGTTTAAAAGTGTGAAGGTTATTTGTGATGTGTTAGACTTGAGTAAGAAGTCCTTCAAAATATTCCATGTGTTGGTTGTGGGTAAATTATAGATGTGCTTTCAGCAAAGTATTATATGTCTCCAGGCTGGAAAGTGGAATTTTGTATTGACTTAATGGCGGGTTCAATCCCTATACCAAAAGCACCTTAAAAAATGGTACCGATTGTGTTTATGGGTATAATGAGCAGAATTTTAATCCTTATCTTGATGGCTTTGTGGTAATTATTATGGATGACATCCTTGTTTAATTAAAGTTTCGAGAAGATCATGAAAAATCATTGCGAATTGTGTTAATGGTCCTTCGTGAGAGGCCATTGGTTGCTACGTTTAGCAAGTGTGAGTTGAATCGAGAAGATTTCAATTTTTGGGTTCTATAGTTTTCAGTTCAGATTTTATCGTGGATCTTTCGAAGATTGAGACCGTGGTCAAATGGAATCAACCTTCGTTAATGAAAGAAGTCTGTAGTCTTCTGGGTTGGCAAGTTGCTACCGAAGGATTATCAAAGAATTCTTGAGAATTGTAAACCCGTTAGCTAAGTTGACTCAGAAGGGGGTATCATTGGTGGGGAATATGGCGTGAAACCAGTTTTATCAAGTTGAAGAAGAGTGATTGTAGCTCCGATCTTTACCCTACCTGATGGATGCGAGAACTTTGCGATTTTCAGTTACGCGTCAAAGGAAAGTTGGATTGTGATATTATGCAAAAGGGACAGATGATAGCGTATACTTCGAGAGGTTAACTTCGGCAAAGCAAAATTATCCTATTCTCGACTCGGAAGTGGCTGCAATTGTTTTGCGTTACATAAGTGGAAATCTTATCTATTTGAAGCTCAATTTGAGATTTGTTACCGATCCTAAGAGTTTGAAGTATTTAGTTACTCGGAAGAAATTGATCAACATGCCGAAGTGATGGTTGGAATTATTAAAAGACTTTAATTGCGTTATTTTATATCATCCAGAAAAGTTAATGTGATTGCAGATGCGATTAGCCGAAAGGCTTATGTGTCAACATTTATATCCTTTGAGTCGCAAGGTGAGATATTATTGCGAATGTTCAAGATATACCTATATTGTATGGAAACTTTAAGAAAAATTCAACAAAATGATTCAGAATTTAAGAGGATTATCAGACAGTTTCAAGATGGAAAGACCGAGGATATTATACTGAATCAAGATGGAAATTTAATCTTCAACTCAGAATTTGTGTACCGTTTCTGCAAGAGATTAAAAGACCAATTTTTAGAGGAAGACCATAAATCTAGAATTGCGATTCATCGGGAAAGTTCGAAGATGTATCAAGATTTGTAGATGGATTAGAAGATTAGAAATGGGAAAGCATTGTGATAGATTTTGTATCTGGACTGCCTTCGACATCGATGAAGATGGATGCGTTTGAGTAATAGGGGATAGATTGATCAAGTTGGTTCATTTTCTACCTATATCAACGAAGTATTCGATGGAGAAATTAACGCAATTATGCATGCGAGAGATTGGTTGATTTCGTGGAGTACCAATCAACATTGTATCAGATCGAGATCTAGGATTCATTGCGATTTTGGGAAGCTGTGTGCGAGGTTCTGAGTTCCAAGTTGAGTTTCAGTGATGTGCTCATCCTCAGACAGAGAGGACTATCCAGATTCTTGAGAATAGGTTGTGTGTTGTGTGATGGATTTTCTTTCATTTTTGAGAAGTTCATTTAACTTTAGTTGAATTTGCGTATAGCAGCAGTTTTCAGTCCAGCATTGAATTGGTACCGTATGGAGTATGGTAAGGGAGAAAGCATCTTTATGATCCTTCGTTTGTATGGAGTTCTTCAACCAATGATATTCAAGCGGATTTGACTTATGTGGGAGAACCGTTGAGAGTTATTATAATCGCAATTCATGGAATTGAATTCCTAGAGTATTTGGGTTATGAAAAATGTGTAGAAGAATCATGCCATTGAGGAAACGGAAGTTGTAATCTGAAATGCGTGGGAAGTAACCTTCTTTATTTGATCATTCAAGTAAGCAAGTTTAAAATTCGGGGCAAATTTTCTTTAAGGGGGAGTGAGTGTCACGACCCTAATCCTAGGCACCATTTTAGTACATGTTGAGCACGTGGGGTTGGGGTGTGTAGTATCTCATTCTATGCCTTTTGTGATGTATAAAATGTTTATGTGTTTAAATTGGTACTTTGACAACTTATATGATGTTAGGATGTAAATAAATTAATTTTAATGATTTATTGTCTAAATAAAATAAATTGAAAAGAGTGTAATGAAATTATAATAATTGAGGTTTAAATATTAAATTGGAAAGTGTGGAGGTGATTGAGAGTAATAGTGCAATCTTAAGGTTCTAGTTATAATAGTTTAATCCTTGGAGGAGGTTAAGTGTAAGTGGTTAATGTTTATCTTTTAAAATGCCATGGAAAGCCTCATTTGATAAAGAATCCTTCAGCTCTTCTTCTCCAAAATGCCATGGAAACCAAAACCTAAACTTCTTCTTCCAAAAATTCTAGAGACTTCATTTCCTTTCCGATTTTAAATCCAACTGCATATTCTTGTTCGTGGTGACGAGGGGAGCGCGTAGAGCCGGAAAAATAAATATTTTATTTCGCAATATTTCGGTAAGTTATTATGATTTTCTTTCAAAACCTGTTCATTGAGTGTAAAATGTTGATATTGTGATGTGATAATTGTTGTTTGGTAATTTGGAGCAATTTCTTGGAGTGGGAAATGTAGTAATTGACCTAAGTATAGTGTTGTTGTTCATGGAAGGTTGTAGAAAATAATTGGTTGTGGGTTAAGAGGAAAGAAAGTTATTAAAATGGAATTTGGTAGTGTAATGGGTAATATAGTTAAGTTGCATGTAAAGGTTGAGAAATTTCTTATGCTTGGAAGCCTTGAATTGTGAATGGGATGAATTGAAATGGGTTGGTATGAGTTTTGGTGAAGTTTAGTAAACCTTTTATGTCTTTAAAACAGAGTAAAATTGTGTATAGCATTTGGGATATTTGGTTGCTGATGTTGCAGCTGAAATCTGAATTCTGGGCAGAGGGCACGACTCGTGCTCTGTGGCACGAGTCGTCCCTTGAAGATTGGACGAGTCGTTCCCCTTGGGATGACTGTATCTGAGGGAGTATACAGTGGGCACGAGTCGTGCCCTGGAGCACGAGTCGTTCCCTTCCTTGCCACCTCTGAACCATTTTTTTCAAGCAAAATAAACCTAATCTACCTAGAATATAATTGAACCCTCTTTGACTATAATTAAAGTAGAACACTTTAGCTATCCAATGGTATATTACTTGGTCAAAATGAAATTGTGGAAGTCGTTTAAATATTGTTCGAAAAATGGTTGACAAGCTTGATTCGTAACTTAACCAAAGTTGTTTAAAACTTGGTAATTCGATCTTGAACCTTTATAAAGGTTACTCAATGTTGTGTAAGGAATATTTAGGACTTGTTTATGATACATGTTGGCCTTACTCACTTTCATATTTATGGTGGTTGGTAAATAGTGTATTAAGTATATGTTACACTATTGTACTAGTTTGAACATGTGTATTATTACTATGTTGTTTTCTTATTATCCCAAGTGTGGATTTATTTACCATGTTGTTTCATTATTATCCCAAGTGTGGATTTATATTTCAAGTATCTGTTGTGTGCTTGAATGTATATATATACTCCCTCCGTCCCACCTTAGTGTAGACTAAGGTGGTGGGCACAATAACTAAGGAATATTATTAAGATAATGAAAATGTGTGATAGAAAATGAAGAGAGAGAATGAGTGGAGTGAATAGTAGGTTGGTTGAATAAATTGTATGGTGGAAAATGAAGAGAGAGAATGAGTGGGTGGGATAGGGAAAATAAAAAATAATAAAAAACTTTCTAATTTTGATAGTCTACACTAAGGTGGGACGGAGGGAGTATATATATATATATATATATATATATATATATATATATATATACGTTGATATTTAGAGGGTAATGAGATAAGATCAATTATGGAGGTATTCTATAAGTTGATCGAATCACATTATGCCTTGGGCCTATCCCCTTCCGTGGCCATAGTAAAGGGGGGATAGCTTGTGTATTGAGCCAAAAGCCTTTATAGATAGCTAGTAATTTGATTGGTTCTATGTGGATATGCCTAAGCAGTTCACAGGAGAGGAGTTATGACAATAGCTCTCTCGGTTATATGATTGGTTCTATGTGAATATGCCTAAGCAATTCACAGGAGAGGAGTTATGATAATAGCTCTCTCGGTTGTAAGATTGGTTCTGGTGAATATGCATTCACAGAAAGAGAGTAGTTTTACTCCCACGTTGTACGACTTATGGTTTAGACGGGAAAGGTAAAAGGAGGTAAAGTAAGGTGTTTACCGCTTTACCAATGTGTTATGTGTAACCATGTTATGTGTTGCACCTTATTTGGCATCTTGTTGCATCATAATAGCTTATTGAGATTTATTATCACCCCTTCTCTCTGTACTATTTTAGATTGCACTGAGACAGGCGGACCAGGCCAGTGAGGACGGAAAGGAGTTTGTACTTGGTTCTTTCGGGATTTGTCAGGGTATGTATATGATTAGGTGGTGGTTGGTAGTATTTTTGAAGTATTACTCTTTTGGGAAAAACAATTTGTATATTGAACTACTTTTGGAAAACTTTATAATTGTGGGTGGTTTGTAATTAAACAGGTTGTTTTGTTCTTTTCAAAGTTTGTTATAATTTTCCTCCACGTGGAGATGTTGAGTTAGTTTTATAAGGAAAGTTTGGAAGTTGGTTTTCTTTTAAAGTGAAATAAAAGTTTTTAAAATTTTAGGTGGTTTGAAGTTAGTTTGGGACCCTCCCGCTCGGGGCACGAGCTAAGGTTCCGGATTGGGGTGCCCACAAAATGAGACCCCCTTTTTTGCCCGTGGAGATGGGAGCAGGAAAGGGAGAGTAAGATAGGCATGTGACCGTAGTTGGTCGTCTGAAAATGAATCAAGGTCGTAAAGTAAAGCCCTTATAAATGTATTACTTAACTGTAAGGGTGCACATTCTATCAAATTTGGTTTTACATGCCTCAATGTTTGGACTGTTCCATTTCACTTGAAGATTTATGCATTCTGTTGAATGGCGTTCCGATTAACTAATTCTATAATGAACATTAAGGGTGCTTATTCCATCAAGTTTTAATCTCCCCTCCCCCTCGACTGTGAAATAAGAAAGTTTGTAATTTGACCAAAACTAACCTTTTTATGGTTCTTCATCTGAGTATAGTTAATTATCATGTGTAGATAGTTCAGTTGCAATATAACAAACAAAGTGTAAAAGTCTGACTACTTGAATTTGCTTTTGCTCATTCTAAGGTCACTAAATCAACTTAAAGCATTCCTTAACAAATCTTAAACCCAAATGCTAAAATAAATGCGCACATGGTTTGTAAATAAAGAACAAAAGAAATCCAAAATAACTTGAAATTTTATACGTATACCACACCATATCACTACTACCCTATAACTCATGGCATCCAAATTATAAGATTTTTGTGGTACAGAATGGTTGCAAAGAAAGAACACTCCTACCATCATTCCTTAACCCTAGCTAGTAACTAATCTTTGTTTGAAAGAAATTGTCACAGTTTCCTTCAATAATAAACCTCAACAAAGCATATACCTTCTGTTTCGCTGAAAGTGATTCTTTGCGGGCGGTGTTGTACATGTCCATTGTCTGAGATAAGTGCGCTGAAGACGGGTGTGGCGATTGGTGGTTGAGATTCGGCGGAGCTGACGGTTTGATTGCAGATTGCAGAGAGAGAGAGAGAGAGAGAGAGAGAGAAATTGGGGATTTGTAGAGAGAGAAAGATGGATTCAATTGATGAATTTGGGTTTATTTCTCTCTCTCTCTCTCTGCAATCTACAATCTGCAAGTTAGGGACGGCTTCTGATTCTGCTTCGGCGCCGGAAGCGGCTGACATTCAGTGGTGGCAGCGCTGATGAAGGAGGGATTGTCGCAGAGGAGGAAGGGGAGCGTCTGCGTGTCAACTGACATTGGGAGAGTTATGGATTTTAACGTGTAACTGAGAGAAGAGATCGTGGGAGGAAAAGAAATATCAGCCGTCGAATCCGATTTTCAACTTTTAATCTCAGTCACCACTTATAGGAGGCTAAGAGGCATTTAAAATCTCCCTGTATTGTATTATAGATAGTATATTGTATTTCTCTTATTCAAAATATATGTCGTTTTGGAGTCTTTAACGTGTTTTAAAAAAATGGGAAAATTACCGTTGGTCCATTCTAATGAATCGACCATTAAAAATAAGCATTTTGAAAATTAGCTAACTAACCCAATGTTTAGAATCAATATTATCATAGGATCATGAGGTGGTCTCCCATGAGAACAAGGGGATCTGTAACGACCCTAACCCTAGGCACAATTTTAGTATAATATTATATGCTTTTAATATTATTGTTAATATTATGTGTTCATTTTTATATACTTGGTTCCTTATATTAGGATAAAATAATAGGGAAGTAAAATAATGTCCTAAAGGAAAATATAAAAAATAGAAATTGAATAAGGAGTAAGAGGAGGTTAAATTGGGTAAAATAAATAATGGAAAAAAAAGGGGCTTTCATTTATTTTGGTTGAAAGCCTTGGATTAATATTTGGGTGGAGGGGGACCATTTTTCCTTAAATTCCTCCCCTTCCCCCTCTAAAGTCAAATGCCACCCATACTTCCTTACTTTTCCTTACACTCTTCCCATACCTCCCATACTTCCCCTACACCTCTCATTCACCTCCTCCATATTCTCCTCATCATATCCTCTTCCTCCCTTCTTCCTAAAATTCCATGGAAACTCTTCCATGAAAGCTTTTCTTTCCAAGTTCCTAGAACAAGCAATTCTTCTCCATTTGATGATCCGAGTGTACTTCCGTGTTCGGGGTGAAGAGGGGAGCACATCAAGCTAAGAAAATCTTCATTCCATCCCATATTTGCTAAGTAAGTTATTATGACTTCTTTCTAATTATTGCACATTTTATGTGTTAATGAATGCTTTATGAAAACAAAAAGTATATTGTATTTTTAATATGGTTATTTGAGTAAAATGATTATTCAAGATTTAATTGATTTTAGTTATGATATGGGGGTTAAGTTGAAGGAATGAGGGTATAATGGGAGTAATATGTTAATGACTTGAATGGGGTTATTATGATTTTCTCTTCTAATTAATGTTCATGAATTATTTGGTGTTGTTATTATTATTAAAATGGTTATTAGATGCTTTGGAATCCTTCTTGTAGTTAAGAAATGGGTTTATGTTATAGAATGATGTGGTTGTTTAAGGAAGATGATCAATAGTGCAAGAAAATGGATTAAGTTAGATTAAGGAGGTTAAACTTGAATTGTGGTAGTGAAATGGGTGGAGAATCAAGGGGTAAATGATTTAGGGTTATGTTATTTGGGGATTTAATGATTTAAAATGAGGTTTGTAAAGTTAGAAAATCTTTTTGGATATTTTTAAGAAAGATTATAAAGGAGGAAAAGAAAATATGTGAAAAGGAATTAGAAATTTCGAAGTCTTTGAAATCTTCCTTGGGCGGTCGCCCATAGGCTCTTGAGCGGCCGCCCAACCCACCGAAAGTGTAACCCTTATTAGACCCTTTTGGGCGGTCGCCCATAGTGACTTGGGCGGTCGCCCATGTCACGAGAATTTCCTCGGTTCCCTTTTTGTCGATTTCCACCAACAACCACTTAACATGATTCCTAACCCTTTCAAGGTAGTGGAACCTAATCTACCCGGATATGAATTGATCCTTTTAACCTAGGTTAAAGTAGAATACTTTGGCTAGGCCATGATGTCTTATTTGGTCAAAATGGAATTGTGGGAGTCGTTTAAATATTGTCCGGAAAATGGTTGTTAAGCTTGATTCGTACTTCACCAAAGTGGTTCAAACTTGGGAAGTAGATCTTGAACTTTTATTAAGGTTATCCGAGGTTGTGTAATGACTATGTAGGAATGGTTTATAATACATAGTGGCCTTACGTGCTCCATATCCTTGGTGATTGGGTTTGAATAGTGTAGAAGAAGTATGTTACGCTATTGTGCTAGTTTAGAAATGTGTATTTATTATATTGCTACCTTGTTATCCAAAGTGTGGATTGATCTAGCATATGGTTATATGTCTATCCCAAGTGTGGATTTATTGGTTATATTGTTGCCTTACTTGGATTCATATTCATTGATGTATTCCGATATAAATGCTAGGGTTCCCTACTTTGGAATTCCTAAATTGTTTGGGATTTGTTCAAGGATTGATAGCCGTTGTGCTAATATGTTGAATACTTGTTATAGTATTTCTATCTTTATGATATTCTATTGTTGTAGGATTCCCTACTTTGAAATTCCTAAACTGTACATGTTGAAACAGAGATTTATAGCCGTTGTGCTAATATGTTGAATACTTGTTATAGTATTGCTATCTTCATGATATGCTATTGTGGTATGTATCCCTACTTTGGATCATACAATGTTTGGTTAAGCAAGTATGTTATTACTTGTGCTTAGTTATGAAAATCCAGTGGTATTTGTTGTTGGGCAATGTTATGGAATTATAATGGCACCGAGCCAAGTTCATTATAATTCATACATTGGTAACCCATTTGTCCCCCTTGTGTGGGATTAGTGGGCTAGCATCTCCTTTTGAGGTAGATGGTCTAGTTTCACCGGGATATATGACGTGTATCGAGAATCCCTATGGTCTTGTTATTGTTCATGGTTCGGAACCGCTTCATCAGCTGTTCTTCTTTGCTCGGATGTGTATATCCTTTTGGAGATAAAACCTTGGCTCGAGTATCCTTCTAAGTGTTACTTTATCGTACTTATGTGTTGTGATATATTCATGATGAGTGGTCGTTGTTTCCAACCCGGTATGGGGCGGTTGGCGGCAGGGAGCCTCTCGATTATGTGGATATGTCTTTTGATGTGTTGCATCTTGTTTGGCATCTTCTTTGCATTCATAATAGCTTATTGAGATTTATTCTCACCCCTTCCCTTTCTTGCTTTAGATTGTCTTTGAGACAGTGACTGAACCAGTGAGACCGGGGAAAGAGTTTGGACTCTTGCTTTTGGGACTTATCAGGATAGGTATATGAGTGGGTTATCGGGAGTCATATTTAAGTATTACTCTTTTATAAGTTGTAAGGAAAACTCTTTTGTCAAAAAAATGTTAATTAGGATTTTCAATGTAATTAATCAAGTATGGTTATTAAAGTATTTGTTTAAATTCCTCCAAGTGGAGATATTTTAATTTGATTTTGTTTATGGAAAAAGTTAGAATTGGTTTTCTTGTAAAGGCAAATAAAAGTTTTAAAAATATAAGATGGGTTTTCTTAGTTTGAGCTTCTCAAGCTCGGGACACGCGTTAGGTTCCGGGTTGGGGTGCTCACAGTTGGTATCAGAGCTTAGTTTAGAGGTCAAGGGTAGATGTCTAAACTAAGGGGAAATGTGTGGTAATTGACGCCGAGTGTTTAGTGCAGGAGTTTGTTCTAATGGCTGGAAACAATGATGACCAGCGAAAGGTTCTAGAAAATGAAGGATGTTTAAATTGTAGCCTCACAGTCATGGTATTTTAGTAATGAATTCAAATGGTTTTGGGTTGAATATGGAAAATGTTACAGGTGGGTTGGTGCATTTTACTTGGGTTGAAAATTGTTAAATCAGTTGAGATGTGGTATAGTGAAGTTTTGGTATAGTATTGATGTTAAGAAAAATGATTTAAGTATGTGGTATTATTTAGGGTTCCTTTTCATGAAATTGGTTAAGTTATAAAGTTGTTGTTATATGTGTTGTACAATGCTATTATTACCGTATAAATGATTTTTGATAAGTTTGACAATTTGTTTGACTGTTGGAATAATGAGAAAGGGGTTTGGAAAGGAGTAGAGTGATGGTTTGATCAAATATAGGTTGGTAATTGAAAGAGTATTATAAAGGTTAATATATGGTGGAGAGAGTATTGTTGGGTGGCTTATGATGTGTAAAAATAATGAAAATAACTTAGGTAGTGGGTGAATGAATATAGCGAATAGTGATAATAAGATATGGTCTAATGTGGAAAGATAGAGTAATAGGGTTATATGGTTTGGAAAAGGTATGTGGTATCATTCGAGAACCTTATAAATAAAGTTGGCTCAATAGTATAATTGTTGTTGAATTATGGTCATATATGGTATCTGATGTATTAGGTGATATACATGGTGGTTGTACTGGTTAGTCAATTTATAGGGCTTTGGAAATAATCAAGAAAGAGTGGTTTGGAATGAATGTGGTAAGGTTGATATTCAAAGTTATTGGGAATTCTGTATCCATTTAGTTAAGTTATAATGATCATGAAAGGATTTGAAGAAAGATTTAGTAATAGCAATATTGTCTAGAGTAAAATGGTGTTGTAAAGTGAAGGCCTATGGTCGAGTATGTGTTTCGGTTCCAGGAGAGATAGATCCCTCGGGGTCACTAGAGGTAAATTCCTTTGTCTCGAAGTTAGGGGTCACATTTTATAGATATTGTTTCATATCATTATGTGTGGCATAGCATGTTGCTTCTATGTGGCATACATTACTTGAGAAATTGTTTTATTGTTAGAGGATTCTGCTCTTATGAGAGAATACCTCGAATCTCCTTTGGTTACCACGATGGTGATGTGGTTATGGCTGAGCAGGTATTGCCAGTTGATTTGGTATTATTATCAATTTATGATTTATAGATATACGTGACCTGGAGGGTTAAGTAGTTATTGTGCATTGGTAGACTATCCCAAGAAGTGAGTCTTCTTTTTTGTGCCTAAATTAATTATATTGGTAGTTAAAATAAATAAACCTTTATATGGTACTCTTGTTATGTAAGCATTAAAGGCAGAAAGTTTTGGTTAAAAGTGTGAAGGATATTTGGTATGTGTTAGACTTGCATAAGAAGTCTTTCAAAAAGTTTATGTGCTAGTTGTGAGTAGATGGTAAATGTGTTTCCATCAAAGTATCTCATGTATTGATTCTAAGTATGATAATCGGAATTTTAATCTTTATCTTGACGGCTTTACGGTAGTTATGATTGATGAGCTTCTTGGTTATTTAAAGTTATGAGAGGATCATTTGTGAGTTGTGTGATTTGCCTTTAGTAGGAATTCATGGTTTGAAGAGTTTAGCAAGTGTGAGTTGGCTTGAGAGGATTCCAAATTTTGGGTTCTAAAGTCTTAAGCTTGGATGTTCCCTAGATCTTACTAGGATTGTGTTCGTGATTTTTTTTTTTTGGGTTGGCAAGTGCTAACGAAAGAAATTTTAAGGAATTCTTGAAAAATGAAAGATCGTTGCTTTAATTAATTCTAAAGGATGTATAAATGGTGTAGGATGTAATAAGTATGAATTATATTGATAGAGATGGAAAATAGATTTGCTATAGATCCGATACTTACCTTACTTAATGGATGTGAGGACTTTGTGAAATTTTAGTGCGTATTAAAGGAGAATTAGATGGTGATATTATGAGAATTGGGAAAGTAATAGCGTATGCTTCGAGGAAGTTGGCTTAGATAAACCGGAATTTTCTTACCCTCTACTCAAGAGTGGCTGCAATTGTTTTATGAGAGAACCTTACTTTTTTTGAAGCTCTCTTGTGGAATTTGTTACCGATCCTAAGAGTTGGAAGATTTAGTTACTTAAAAGGAGGAGATTAAAAGACTATCCAAACTCTTGAAGCATAGATGGTGTGTGGAGTGATAGATTTCTTTTCAACTTGAAAGGTTTTATTAATCTTAGCGGAGTTGAGTGTAATAGCAGTTTTGGTTTAGCATTGAAGGGATACTGTATAAAACGTGATATGGAAAATTTATTTGTATGATCCTTCGTACGTATGGAGTTCTTCAATTAATGATGTTTAGGCGGATTTGACATATGTGGGAAAAGCGTTGAAGAGTTGTTAGAATTACAATTTCGGGATTAAATTCTAGAATATTTGGATTGTGAGAATGTATAGAGGAATCATGACATTAAGGAAACTATTTGAAGGTTGTAATTTGAAATGCTTGGGAAAGTAGCCTTTGTTATTGATCATTAAGGTAATCAGGTTTAAAATTCGGGACGAATTTTCTTTAAGGGGGAGTGAGTGTAACGACCCTAACCCTAGGCACAATTTTAGTATAATATTATATGCTTTTAATATTATTGTTAATATTATGTGTTCATTTTTATATACTTGGTTCCTTATATTAGGATAAAATAATAGGGAAGTAAAATAATGTCCTAAAGGAAAATATAAAAAATAGAAATTGGATAAGGAGTAAGAGAAGGTTAAATTGGGTAAAATAAATAATGGAAAAAAAAAGGGCTTTCATTTATTTTGGTTGAAAGCCTTGGATTAATATTTGGGTGGAGGGGGACCATTTTTCCTTAAATTCCTCCCCTTCCCCCTCTAAAGTCAAATGCCACCCATACTTCCTTACTTTTCCTTACACTCTTCCCATACCTCCCATACTTCCCCTACACCTCTCATTCACCTCCTCCATATTCTCCTCATCATATCCTCTTCCTCCCTTCTTCCTAAAATTCCATGGAAACTCTTCCATGAAAGCTTTTCTTTCCAAGTTCCTAGAACAAGCAATTCTTCTCCATTTGATGATCCGAGTGTACTTCCGTGTTCGGGGTGAAGAGGGGAGCACATCAAGCTAAGAAAATCTTCATTCCATCCCATATTTGCTAAGTAAGTTATTATGACTTCTTTCTAATTATTGCACATTTTATGTGTTAATGAATGCTTTATGAAAACAAAAAGTATATTGTATTTTTAATATGGTTATTTGAGTAAAATGATTATTCAAGATTTAATTGATTTTAGTTATGATATGGGGGTTAAGTTGAAGGAATGAGGGTATAATGGGAGTAATATGTTAATGACTTGAATGGGGTTATTATGATTTTCTCTTCTAATTAATGTTCATGAATTATTTGGTGTTGTTATTATTATTAAAATGGTTATTAGATGCTTTGGAATCCTTCTTGTAGTTAAGAAATGGGTTTATGTTATAGAATGATGTGGTTGTTTAAGGAAGATGATCAATAGTGCAAGAAAATGGATTAAGTTAGATTAAGGAGGTTAAACTTGAATTGTGGTAGTGAAATGGGTGGAGAATCAAGGGGTAAATGATTTAGGGTTATGTTATTTGGGGATTTAATGATTTAAAATGAGGTTTGTAAAGTTAGAAAATCTTTTTGGATATTTTTAAGAAAGATTATAAAGGAGGAAAAGAAAATATGTGAAAAGGAATTAGAAATTTCGAAGTGCTGAAATCTTCCTTGGGCGGTCGCCCATAGGCTCTTGAGCGGCCGCCCAACCCACCAGAAAGTGTAACCCTTATTAGACCCTTTTGGGCGGTCGCCCATAGTGACTTGGGCGGTCGCCCATGTCACCAGAATTTCCTCAGTTTCCCTTTTTGCTGATTTCCACCAACAACCACTTAACATGATTCCTAACCCTTTCAAGGTAGTGGAACCTAATCTACCCCGGATATGAATTAATCCTTTTTAACCTAGGTTAAAGTAGAATACTTTGGCTAGGCCATGATGTCTTATGTGGTCAAAATGGAATTGTGAGAGTAGTTTAAATATTGTCCGGAAATTGATTGTTAAGCTTGATTCGTACTCCACCAAAGTGGTTCAAACTTGGGAAGTAGATCTTGAATTTTTATTAAGGTTATCCGAGGTTGTGTAATGACTATGTAGGAATGGTTTATAATACATAGTGGCCTTACGTGCTCCATATCCTTGGTGATTGGGTTTGAATAGTGTAGAAGCTGTATGTTACGCTATTGTGCTAGTTTAGAAATGTGTATTTATTATATTGCTACCTTGTTATCCAAAGTGTGGATTGATCTAGCATATGGTTATATGTCTATCCCAAGTGTGGATTTATTGGTTATATTGTTGCCTTACTTGGATTCATATTCATTGATGTATTCCGATATAAATGCTAGGGTTCCCTACTTTGGAATTCCTAAATTGTTTGGGATTTGTTCAAGGATTGATAGCCGTTGTGCTAATATGTTGAATACTTGTTATAGTATTTCTATCTTTATGATATTCTATTGTTGTAGGATTCCCTACTTTGGAATTCCTAAACTGTACATGTTGAAACAGAGATTTATAGCCGTTGTGCTAATATGTTGAATACTTGTTATAGTATTGCTATCTTCATGATATGCTATTGTGGTATGTATCCCTACTTTGGATCATACAATGTTTGGTTAAGCAAGTATGTTATTACCGTGCTTAGTTATGAAAATCCACTGGTATTTGTTGTTGGGCAATGTTATGGAATTATAATGGCACCGAGCCAAGTTCATTATAATTCATACATTGGTAACCAGTTTTGTCCCCCTTGTGTGGGATTAGTGGGCTAGCATCTCCTTTTGAGGTAGATGGTCTAGTTTCACCTGGGGATATGAACGTAAGTGCTAGAATCCCTATGAATACTTTGTTATTGTTCGTACATGGTTCGGAACCGCTTCATCAACTGTCTTCTTTGCTCGGATGTGTATATCCTTTTGGAGATAAAACCTTGGCTCAGTATCCTTCTAAGTGTTACTTTATCGTACTTATGTGTTGTGATATATTCATGATGAGGTGAGTCGTTGTTTCCAACCTGTGTATGGGGACGGTTGGCGCGGAGGCCTCTCCCGATTATGTGGATATGTCTTTTGATGTGTTGCATCTTGTTTGGCATCTTCTTTGCATTCATAATAGCTTATTGAGATTTATTCTCACCCCTTCCCTTTTCTTGCTTTAGATTGTCTTGAGACGGGTGACTGAACCCGGTGAGACCGGGGAAAGAGTTTGGACTCTTGCTTTTGGGACTTATCAGGATAGGTATATGAGTGGGTTATCGGGAGTCATATTTAAGTATTACTCTTTTATAAGTTGTAAGGAAAACTCTTTTGTCAAAAAAATGTTAATTAGGATTTTCAATGTAATTAATCAAGTATAGTTATTAAAGTATTTGTTTAAATTCCTCCAAGTGGAGATATTTTAATTTGATTTTGTTTATGGAAAAAGTTAGAATTGGTTTTCTTGTAAAGGCAAATAAAAGTTTTAAAAATATAAGATGGGTTTTCTTAGTTTGAGCTTCTCAAGCTCGGGACACGCGTTAGGTTCCGGGTTGGGGTGCTCACAGGATCCGTCTCATGCATGAGACGGGTCGACCCATGACCCATGGGCATGACCCTGACACGTGGCAGCCTCTCATAGGCCCAATTTTTTTATTTTTTTTTAGTTTTTATATTATTTTTTCGGCTTTTCAGTGGTTTAGAAAAAGTAATAGTTACCATCTCTTAATGTAATGACTGTATACATATAAAGTAACATTGTTCATAAGTAAACGTAATACCTGTTTTAAAAAAACAAAAGCTCGTTTTCACCCATTTTTTCAAATGTAATACAAACTATATGTATTGCATTTGAACTGTAATAACTTATGTATATGAATGTAATAGTTTATACAAGTAAATGTAACACTTTGATAGATGAAATTGTAACATATTTCTATAGATAATGTAATACTTTTACATGTATCATGATAAATTTGAACTCATTGTAACTTATTGTTTGAAAACATATAGATATCTATACATACGTGTTACAATTATGTACAAATACTATTACATATAAATAACGCGTTTGTTACATTTTAGTTATAATAAGTATTAATTTTGCCAAACAAAGAAAACATAGGGAAAAACACTATTACTTTTCTGTATATATGTATTACTTTAATGTATACAAACTATTACTTTATATGCATACAATTATTACATTATGTTATAGTAACTATTACTTTTCACAAATCGAAAAAAAACAAAATTTAAAAATTTAAATTTTTTTTGGGCCTATGAGAGGTTGGATCGGTGCGATTGGGGAGCTTGGGTCGCCAGTTGGTTTGGGTGAGAAGGTCGCCAGTTGATTAAAGGGAGGAATTAGGTGAAGGTTTGGCCGGAGAAGGGGGAGCTTGGGTTGAAGAAGCTCGGTGAGGAATTGATTGAGGCAGAGGTTGGATCGGTGCGATTGGGGAGCTTGGGTCGCCGGTTGGTTTGGGTGAGAAGGTCGCCGGTTGATTAAAGGGACACTACAAGAAAAATAGGTTTTAGTGATGGAAAAATCCGTCGCTAAAAGCCAAAAATCCGTCGCTAAAGGCATTTAGCGACGGAAAAAATCTGTCGCTAAAACCCATGTCGCTAAATATTAACGACAGATTTTTGGGCTGTCGTTAAAGTAACAACGGATAATTCCGTCGCCAAAACTCAAAAATCCGTCGCTAAATATTGAAGAGGAACGACAAAATTAATGTATTGGCGACATTAATAACGACGGAAATTTCCGTCGCTAAAATTTATTCCAAATTTTCACAATTTTTTTAATTTTTTTAATTTTTCTTTTTTCAATATTTTTTATTTTTGATATATCAAATTACCGACGGATATTTCCGTCGCTAATTTGATATATTTTAATAAAAAAAAATTATATATATATATATATATATATATATATATATATATATATATATATATATATATATATATATAAAAGGGTCCTATTATAATGAGTAACCACATTTATATGTAGAACCATAAGTTAACCACTAACAACCATTGGATTAAAAAAACACATCAATGCTCCAGATTAAAAAAAAAGATAGAGGGGGTGGCATTTTTGTAATTATTTCATTTAAAATCCCCCTCAAATTTCAAAATAAAATATCTCAATATCTATAAGTCAAAAAAAAATCGAAAACACTGATTTTTTTTGTCTTGACGAGACGATTCAAATTAGATCCCTGAAGATAGGATTTTGAAAAAATAATATTGAACAACGTCTAATTTTTAAAACACCTTTGTGTTTGAAGTGAACACTAAATTTGTGTTGTCTTAGTGAACACTAGCCGTGTTGTATTAGCGAACACTAGATGTGTCAGATTAGTGAACACTAGATTTGTATTGTCTTAGTGAACACTAGTTGTATTGTCTTAGTGAACACTCAATTAATTAGTGAACACTAGGCGTAAGCTGGTGAACACTAGCTATGTTGTCTTAGTGAGCGAACACTAGCTATGTTAACACTAGCTATGTTGTCTTAGTGAACACTAGTTGTATTGTCTTAGTGAACACTAATTAATTAGTGAACACTAGCCGTAAGTGAACACTAAATGTAAGTGAACACTAGCTATGTTGTCTTAGTGAACACTAATTAATTAAGTGAACACTAGTTGTAAGTGAACACTAGCCGTAAGTTAACTAGTTATGTTGTCTTAGCGAACACTAGCTATGTTGTCTTAGTGAACACTAGTTGTGTTGTCTTAGTGAACACTAGCTATGTTGTCTTAGTGTACACTAGTTGTATTGTCTTAGTGAACACTAATTAATTAGTGAACACTAGCTGTATTGTTTACTAATTAATTAGTGAACACTAGTTGTATTGTCTTAGTGAACACATACGGCTAGTGTTCACCACCACCAATGTGTGAACACTAAACCGTATTGTCTTAGTGAAACCACTAATTAATTAGTGAACACTACCGTAAGTGAACACTAGCTGTAGTTTGAACACTAGCTATGCTTGTCTTAGCGAACACTAGTCGTAAGTGAACACTAGGCGCCAAGTTAACTAGTTATGTTGTCTTAGTGAACACTAGCTATGTTGTCTTAGTGAACACTAACTGTGTTGTCTTAGTGAACACTAGCTATGTTGTCTTAGTGAACACTAGTTGTATTGTCTTAGTGAACACTATTTTTGGACCGTAGGGAGTATTATTTTACTAGCCCAGTTAACATTGCATCCGTTTTCGTCCCTAAGCCAAACAACTTCCACTGTTTGGACACTAGCTATGTTGTCTTAGTGAACACTAGCTATGTTAACACTAGCTATGTTGTCTTAGTGAACACTAGTTGTATTGTCTTAGTGAACACTAATTAATGAGTGAACACTAGCTGTAAGTGAACACTACCGTAAGTGAACACTAGCTATGTTGTCTTAGTGAACACTAATTAATTAGTGAACACTAGTTTGTAAGTGAACACTATTTGTAAGTGAACTAGTTATGTTGTCTTAGTGAACACTAGCTATGTTGTCTTAGTGAACACTAGTTGTGTTGTCTTAGTGAACACTAGCTATGTTGTCTTAGTGTACACTAGTTGTATTGTCTTAGTGAACACCACCACCAGTGAACACTAAATGCATTGTTTACTACCACCAGCGAACACTAGTCAGTATTGTCTTAGTGAACACTTTTACGGCTAGTGTTCACTAATTAATTGAATAACACTAGCTGTATTGTCTTAAATGAACACTAATTATTGGAACACTATTGTAGCGTGAACACTACCGTAGCAAGTGAACACTAGCTATGTTGTCTTAGTGAACACTCACCAATTAGTGAACACTAGCCGTAAGTGAACACTAAGCCGTAAGTTAACTAGTTATGTTGTCTTAGTGAACACTCAGCTATGTTTGTCTTAGTGAACACTAGTCGTGTTGTCTTAGTGAACACTAGCTATGTTGTCTTAGCTAGCATAGCAGCTCAGTTGTATTGTCTTAAATAACACTATTTTTGGACCGTAGGGAGTATTATTTTACTAGCCCAGCTAACATTGCATCCGTTCGTCCCCTAAGCCAAACAACTTCCACCGTTTGGAAAGTGATACATACACCTTCATTATATAATCTAATCCACCATTAATACCTACTAAATAGCTCTCTAATTTTTGGGAAGAACCAAAATGAACGTGTGTTTATGCGGCAGCGATGATCTAGTTTTCCGAGAGCGCTTCACGGCTGACATGTTTTGAGAGCCCACGAGCAAAAATGAACGAAGAGGAGACGGAAGAAGTCAAGCTAGGTTTGATTTGGGTGGTCCCATTTGATCCCAACCGGAGCTTGTACATAAACTAGGAATTTAGTTTTCAAGTATACACCCGGCTAACAATTCTTACTTAATTGCCGTAAAGTGAAGGGGTACATCAGTCATTTTGAAAAGAGATAAGAAGAAAATGGCAGCAGGAGGTAAAATTGAGGTCAGCGTTAGTGAACACTTACACAGCTGGTGTTCACTAATTAATTAGTGAACACTAGCTGTATTGTCTTAGTGAACACTAGTTAGTGAACACTAGCTGTATTTTCTTAGTGAACACTAGCTTTATTGTCTTAGTGAACATTAGCTGTGTTGTCTTAGTGAACACTAGCTGTGTTGTCTTAGTGAATACTAGCTGTGTTGTCTTAGTGAACACTAGTTGTATTCTCTTAGTGAACACTAATTAATTAGTGAACACTAGCTGTATTGTCTTAGTGAACACTAGCTAGTGAACACTAGCTGTATTGTCTTAGTGAACACTAGCTGTCTTCAGGGATTATTTTTTCAATATTAGCTAGTGTTTTAAAACACTAGTTAATTAGCTAGTGTTTTAAAAATTAGACGTTGTTCAATATTATTTTTTCAAAATCCTGTCTTCAGGGATCTAGTTTGAATCGTCTCGTCAAGACAAAAAAATCAGTGTTTTCGAAAAAAAATTTCGACTTATAGATATTGAGATATTTTATTTTGAAATTTGAGGAGGATTTAGTTCACAATAATTACGAAAATGCCACCGCCTCTATCTTTTTTTTTTTAATCTGGAGCATTGATGTGTTTTTAATCCAATGGTTGGGTTTAGTTCTCATGGTTCTCATATAAATTTGGTTCTCATTTGAATAACTTCCTATATATATATGGGTTTTGTTAGGATACCTCATTCAAGAGTATCTTAACAAATGGCCCATTATTTTTGGACAAAAATGTCCCTCGTTTCTCAAAGCAACCATATATATGATGGGGGTAAAATTGTAATCATCAAAGAGAGAGACATAGATCTTTCTCTCTCTTATTTAATACTAACACTCTCTCTCTCTCTCTCTCTCTCTCTCTCTCTCTCTCTCTCTCTCTCTCTCTCTCTCTCTCTCTCTCTTATTTAATACTAACTCTTTCTCCCTCTCTTATTTAATACTAACTCCCTCTCTCTCTTTGATGATTACAATTTTGCCCCCATCATACACATGGTTGCTTTGAGGAACGAGAGACATTTTTGTCCTAAAAATAATGGGCCACTTGTTAGGATACTCCTATGATGGGTATCCTAACAAAACCCTATATATATATGTATATATATATATATGTATATATATATATATAATTTTTGTAAATATTTTTAAATCAGTTCCTTAAGTTCTAATAATGTTAAATCAGTCCCTTAAGTTCTATTATTGTCAAATCAGTCCCTTAACATATTTTATTCTCAAATCAGTCCCTTAATATAATTTATTCTCAAATCAGTCCATTAACATAGTTTATTCTATGAGACGTTTATTATTTGAAATATTTTTGAACGTTTATTTTGGGGACGGAGGGCTCCATCCCATATAATAGTTGTAGTTGCCTACTTAAAATTTTAAAGAAATTTTAAAGAATTGTTTTACTTGTATTTGTATGACACGGTAAAATTGACTAACTTTTTTATTTGAAAATGTGATATTGATATTTTGATACTGAAAAAAGAAAAAAAGAAAAAGGAATGTGTCAATTGGGGATGATTGGGCCATGGGTTGTGAGGTGGAATTCACATTTAGGCCCAAAAAAGAAAAAGAGTACATGAGCTGGAACAAACAGTTGGCCCGAGCAACACCTTGGATCTCAAACCATTGTGGTCTGTAACAAAGATTCGATAGAAATCGGATGCCGGAAACACCACCACCACCACCAACAACAACACCAACACCATTCAAAAAAACATATAAATTAAAACTAAATCTGAAAATATCAAACCCAAATTAAATCTAAAAAAATCAAACCCAATTTAAATTTAAAAAATCAAACCCAAATCTAGAGAGAAGTTCTAGATCTAAAAAATGGAGAAAAAGAAACGGACGAAACGGAATGAGTCGTAAATTCACCACGAAGACCGTAGCTTTGGAGGACGAAACGGACGACGCCAAGGTTAGCTGGAAGGGTCCCCGGCGGAAATAGAGACGGCGTAAGCTTTGGACTTGAAGGTGAGGAGAGCAACGGCGTCGGAGGGAAAGACGACAAGGTTAGCTGGAGGGCCCCCGGCGAAAATAGAGACGGCAAGAGAGAGAACGAGAGTGAGGGAGAGGATATGGGAAATGGGCATTGTAAGAGGAAGAATGAATTTCAGTTGTTGTGATTTGAGGGAGGGAGGGAGGCACAGTAGTAGAGTAATGAAAGAAAAAAATAGGGTTTTGCTATGATGAATTTGGACCATAGGAGTGTGTGTGATTAATGGTTCAGATTGATTAAAATATCCATCCATGTGAACATAAAACAATCAATCAAGTGAAAATGTGTTTGTGTTTCCTTGGATGAATTTGGACCATTAGATCTAATTATTTGTTATGTATTTAATGGTTAAGATTTTACTAAACCTAATGATCCATGTGAATGTTTGGGTTCAATGACTTATTGCCACCTCTTATTTTTATTTATTTATCATCAAAATTCTCTTTATGTTTATAATAATTAGCAAAAATAATAAATAACAAAAATTATAATTTATCTTTCAAAAAATAATAATAATTAAATATAAAATTATATACTTTTATTTCTTTAAAAATTATTAGTAATAATACTTAATAAAAATACGAATAATGATGTTATTGTTAATTGTTCAATTAAATAATTGAATATATAATAATTATTATATAATTAATAATAATACTTAATAATAACATTAATAATAACTAGTAATAATACATAATATCAAAAAAGTAAATAATTGAATGTATTAATAATTATTATTATATAATTAATAATAATACTTAATAATAATATTAATAATAACTAGTAATAATAATGATGCTACTGTTAATTATTCAATTAAATAATTGAATATATTAATAATTATTATTATATAATTAATAACAGTATTAATAATAATATTATATAGTTAATAAAATAATATTATATAATTAATAAGAATACTTAATAATAATATTAATAATAACTAGTAATAATAATGATGTTATTGTTAATTATTCAATTAAATAATTGAATATATTAATAATTATTATTATATAACTAATAATAATATTAATAATAACTAGTAATAATGATGCTTTTGTTAATTATTCAATTAAATAATTAAATATATTAATAATTATTATTATATAATGCCAAAAACTTGTAAAAAACGCGTTTTTTGTTAACTTAACAAAAAACGTGTTTTACCGTCTTCGTTAACACAGCTCTCTCTCTTCTCTCTCTCTATACGCAAAGGAGCTCCCTGCGTCTTCTTCTTCTCCAAGCCCAACCTCCATTGCCGGACCAAATCCCTCAACCAAGCCTCTTCCTCACCGGCGACTTCAACCAAACCTAATTCTCCCTCAATCCAAGACCAACGCCAATTCCAAATCAATCGGCGACAACCAAATATGAATTCTTTGAGAACAAAACTCAGATCGAATGCACACACGCTCGACGGAAAGAGATCCAAATATGAATTCTTTGAGAACAAAACTCGCATCGATTGCAAGCTTAGGACAATTTTGGGCTCGGCAAAGATGGGGGCACCGATTCGGGGCAGAGATCGGAGAAGAAGACGACCGGGAGAGAGATGAATGGAATTGCGTTTAGAGAGAGGTTAGAGAGAGAGACCGGCACGTTAGGGATCGGGATTTTATGTGCCCGTTTTAGTGTTAATTAATGCCAATTTATAAGTATTTCGAGTACCGTTTGAGAATTTGATGACGGTGGGTGGGTAAATTAGATGCCAGCAGATGTGTTTCTGGAGTGCCAGTCCATGTATTTTGGAGTGCCGCTTAGTGTATAATAGAGTGCCGCAAGTGTGTAACGAGTGTCAATGTATTTTTTGAATGCCGCTCTTGTAATTTTGAATGTCACCCCATGTTTTTTTGAATGCCGGCTCATGTTTTTGAATATCGCAGAAAATAATTATCGTGTTTTTGAGTGCCGCATATGCATTTTTGAGTGCCAAGAAATGTGTTTTCAAATGCCACCATGTATTTTTGAATGCCGGTGCTTGTATTTTTAAGAGCCAAAGAAAATATTAGTGTAACAAAGTGCCAAATGTTAGTGTAACAGAGCGCCTTGAAGAGTGCCGCTCATGTATTTAAAAGTGCCCGTGTAAAAAGTGCCGCTTCATGTTTATAAAATGCCGCATGAAATCACCGGTCATTTGTAATATTAACACTGACATTTATCATGATTGCCAGTAATTACAAAAATGCCACCGTTTATTTTGAACATGGTTGCCAGTAATTACAAAATTGCCACCGTTTATTTTGAAAACACGTTTTTCCTTATCTTAAGAAAAAACTAGTTTTTTATAAGACCAACTCTTATATAATTAATAATAATACTTAATAATAATATTAATAATAATTATAATAATAATGATGCTATTGTTAATTATTCAATTGAATATATTAATAATTATTATTATATAATTAATAATAATATTAATAATAACTAGTAATAATGATGATATTGTTTATTATTCAATTAAATAATTGAATATATTAATAATAATTATTATATAATTAATAATAATATTAATAATAACTAGTAATAATGATGCTATTGTTAATTATTCAATTAAATAATTAAATATATTAATAATTATTATTATATAATTAATAATAATACTTAATAATAATATTAATAATAACTAGTAATAATAATGATGCTATTGTTAATTATTCAATTAAATAATTGAATATACTAATAATTATTATTATATAATTAATAATAATATTAATAATAACTAGTAATAATGATGATATTGTTAATTATTCAACTAAATAATTAAATATATTAATAATTATTATTATATGATTAATAATAATACTTAATAATGATATTAATAATAACTAGTAATAATAATGATGCTATTGTTAATTATTCAATTAAATAATTGAATATATTAATAATTATTATTGTATAATTAATAATAATATTGTATAATTAATAAAAATAATATTATATAATTAATAATAATACTTAATAATATTATTAATAATAACTAGTAATAATAATGATGTTATTGTTAATTATTCAATTAAATAATTGAATATATTAATAATTATTATTATAATTATAAAATTAATAATAATATTAATAATAACTAGTAATAATGATGCTATTGTTAATTATTCAAGTAAATAATTAAATTTATTGATAGTTATTATTATGTAATTAATAATAATACTTAATAATAATATTAATAATAACTAGTAAGAATAATGATGCTATTGTTAATTATTCAATTAAATAATTGAATATATTAATAATTATTATTATATACTTAATAATAATATTATCTAATTAATAATAATACTTAATAATACCCTATACCCTATAGGGTATGGGGTATATGATATACCTTATAGGATATAGGATATATGGTATAAGGTATAGGGCATAGGGCATAGGGCATAGGGTATACCCTATAGGGTATAGGGCATAGGATATAGGGTATAGGGTACACCCTATACCCTATAGGGTATATGGTGTAGGGTATAAAGTATATCATAGGGTATACCTTATAGGGTATATGATATAGGGTATAGGGTATACCCTATAGGGTATATGGTGTAGGGTATAGGGTATAGGGTATACCCTATAGGGTATATGGCATATCCTATACCCTATAGGATTTAGGGTTTAGGGTATACCCTATAGGATTTAGGGTATACCCTATACCCTATAGGGTAGGGTATAGGGGTATATGGTATAGGATATAGGGACCTTATACCCTATATCCTATAGGGTATAGAGTATAGGGTATACCCTATACCCCCTATAGGATATAATGTATAGGGTATACCCTATACTCTATACCCTATAGGGTATACCCTAAACCCTATAGGGTATACCCTATAGGATATACAGTATATAGTATAGGGTATAGGGTATAGGGTATAGGGTATACCCTATATCCCTATCATATACCCTATATGGTATAGGGTATACCCTATACCCTATACCCTATAGGGTAGGATATAGGGGTATAGGGAATACCCTATACCTTATCGGGTATACCCTATAGGGTTTAGAGTTTAGGGTTTAGGGTATAGGGTATAGAGTATAGGAACGGGTAAAATTCTTTAATTTTTATTTATAAATGTGTAGTTTTTTTTTTTATTTTTTATGAATATAAATAAGTATTTTGGACATTTTTAGTATTGAAATTTTGTTTTTCAAAAAGTTATATAAAAAAAGTTAGAAAAAAATAAACAAATGAAAGTATAATAAGAAAACCAGGGACGGTTAAAATTCTTTAATTTTTATTTATAAATGTATAGTTTTTTTATTTTTTATGAATATAAATAAATATTTTGGATATTTTTAATTACTGAAGTTTTTTTCAAAAAGTTATATAAAAACAGTTAGAAAAAAAATAGACAAATGAAAGTATAATAAAGAAATCAGGGACGGGTAAAATTCTTTAATTTTTATTTATAAATGTATGTTTTTTTATTTTTTATGAATATAAATAAATATTTTGGACAATTTTTATTATTGAAGTTATTTTCAAAAAGTTATATAAAAAAAGTTAGAAAAAAATAAACAAATGAAAGTATAAAAAAGAAATCAGGGATGGTTAAAATTCTTTAATTTTTATTTATAAATGTATAGTTTTTTTTTTATTTTTTATGAATATAAATAAATATTTTGGACATTTTTTGTATTGAAGTTTTTTTCAAAAAATTATATAAAAAAATTTAGAAAAAAAATAAACAAATGAAAGTATAATAAAGAAATCAGGTACGGGTAAAATTCTTTAATTTTTATTATAAATGTATAGTTTTTTTTATTTTTTATGAATATAAATAAATATTTTGGACACTTTTTAGTATTTAAATTTTTTTCAAAAAGTATATAAAAAAAGTTAGAAAAAAAATAAACAAATAAAAGTATAATAAAGAAATAAGGGACGGATAAAATTCTTTAATATTTATTTATAAATACATAGTTTTTTTTAATTTTTTATGAATATAAATAAATATTTTTGACATTTTTTAGCATTGAAGTTTTTTTTCAAAAAGTTATATAAAAAAAGTTAGAAAAAAACTAAACAAATGAAAGTATAATAAAGAAATCAGGGACGGGTAAAATCCTTTAATTTTTATTTATGAATGTATAGTTTTTTTTAGTTTTTATAAATAGAAATAAATATTTTGGACATTTTTTAGTATTGAAGTTTTTTTTTTCAAAAAGTTACATAAAAAAAGTTAGAAAAAAAGTTAATTTTTTTTTTTAAAAACAATTTCCGTCGCTAAATCCGTCGATAATTTATTTTTGTAAAATCCGTCGCTAAATCCGTCGGTATTTTAAAAGAAAAATATTTTATTGTTTTTTATTATTTGGCGACAGAATAATTCCGTAGGTAATTTATTTTTGTTAAATCCGTCACTAATTTTAAAAAGAAAAATTATTTATTTATTTAGCGACAGAAAAAATCCGTCGTTAAAAATTTTGTAATCCGTCGTTATTTCGTCGCTAAATCCGTCGCTAAAATGGGCGGTCTTTTTTGGCACCACTATTGCGATTGATTAGTGACAGATTCATGTCTGTCGCTAAAATCTGTCGCTAATCCGTCGCTAAATCCGTCGGTAACTGATTTTTTCGTTTTATTTTGCTTCCATCGTTAATCCGTCGCTATTTCGTCGCTAATAGCGACAGAATTTGGTCTGTCGCTAATTTCCGTCGCTATTTGACAGTTTTCTTGTAGTGGGAGGAATCAGGTGAAGGTTTGGCCGGAGAAGGGGGAGCTTGGGTTGAAGAAAACGATTCCCGAGCTGCAATGGAGGTCTTCTACGTCAACGTGGTTGGAGCTGGTTCAATGGGCTGGGTCATGGGTCAAAAATGACCCGTCTCATCCATGAGACGGGTCATAGTGTTCTCACATAAGTTTTTGTCTAGGATCATTATCATAGGATCCAAGACAAGTTCTTTTTTAAAAAATGACAGAACTATCCCTCATTGGCCCGAGCAAATGTCTTCCGTTCCTTCCCTCCCTCTCCTCACATACGTACACTCATTCTCTCTCTACTTTCTCACCTCTGGAGACTCCTCTTCCCCCATCCCCGCACCCTTACTCCCACCCCACCCAAACTTCTGGAGACCCCTTTGGCGAACCTTCCCCTCCCAAACCTCTGGTCACCCTCCCCCCTCTCCGTCTCCGGTCGACTTGTTTGAGCAAATTCTCTGGCGTTCCTTTGATTACACCTATTTTTTTATCCTTTGCAAACCCATAATCCTTGGCCCTAGTAGATCCGACTTCTCTATTTAATCACCGGTAGTCCCAAAAATCGCATTCCTTAGTCCATCAATCCCTATTTTTGGATACTCAAACTCCGGTAATAAAAGGTACCCTTATTTTTGTTGGGATTGGAGTCCTAAACTACAAGGAAGAAAAGAGACCTAAATCGGAGGAGTTGCTGAATCTAGGAGGAAATTCGGTGGAGACCTTCTGTTGAGGTGGGCGACCGCCCAGGGGGGGTTGGGCGACCGCCCAGGAGGACAGTAGGTAATGGTTCGTGGTTTTTTCTTCTTGGGCGACCGCCCATGTTGTGGTGGGCGACCGCCCACGCGTCGGGTGAAAATTCTGCAGCTTGATTTTGTTTCCTTTTCTGATTAGAACTCTTCTTAAATTAGATTTAGGGTTCCTTGTATTACTATATAAGCATGATTTCGGCCTAGAACACATTGTAGCAACATATTAGAGAGGAGACTAATACATATTGGCTTGGCAATTGCCCCCGGACGTAGTTCACGAGTTGGTGAATGAACCGGGTAAACAACTCTTGTGTTCTTGTGTGTGATTGTTTCTTTCTTGTACGTGTGGGTGTGTTGATTTCTTTGTTTTAATTGCAACGGGGGAGCACCAATTTCACAACAACTGGTATCAGAGCTTTGGTTCGGAGGATTCAAAATCTTTTCATTAGTTGATTAATTTTGAATCGCGTTCTTGGGGAATTTTTGGTGAAGCAGTCAAGATGAAGAACTCAATCGAGAAATTCAACGGTGTGAATTTCACGTTTTGGAAGAAAAGGATTGAAGACTACCTTTATTGTAAGGATCTTCATGGACCCTTGAAGGCGAAGCCCGAAGACATGTCACAAGTGGATTGGGAGACGCTGATCGAAAGGCGTTAGGAGCAGTGAGGAGTGCCCTAACCGACGACGTTGCACGGAACGCTATGGAGGCCAAGACAACGGTGGAGTTGCTACAAACGCTGTCGGACATGTATGAGAAGCCGTCGAATATCAATAAGGTGCATTTGATAAAGAGGTTCGCGAATGCGAAGATGTCGAGGGGCGAACGGCGGCAAGTCATATCTGGCAATTTCAAAGGTATGGTGGACCAATTGAAAAGTGTCGATATTACTTTCTCTGATGAAGTGCTAGCTTGTTTTCTTCTAAAGTCATTGCCTGATAGTTGGGAGGTTACTTATCACAACGATTAGTACGTCAAAAAGCTGACATTGGTGTATACGGAGGTTAGAGATCTCATCCTTCAAGAGGAGTTGCGAAGGAAAGAGAAAAGGGGAGAATTGTCAGTAGATGGGCCGCACTTAGGGTGGAGAGAAAAGGGGTGGACCTAAAAGGGGAAAAATGTCAAGTGCTACAATTGTGGTGAATTGGGGCATATCAGCTATATTGTCCGGAAAAGGTGGTGGTGCTAACGTGGTGGATTGATGGTGGTGATGTATTAATCCCTGAGGAGGAGCAGCCGGGTGAAGATTGGGTGTTGAATTACGGAGCTTCTTGTCATGCTAGTGGGGATGCGAGAATCAATGAAGCAAGACAAACGGAGATTTTGGGGTTCTCTATCTTGGTGACGGTCAACCATTCAAGATCAAAGGTAAGTGGGATGTGATGATGAAGACACCTAACGGGCCGTTTTACAACTACACGATGTGATGCATGTTCCTGATTTGAGGAGAAGGGTGATTTCTGTGGGACAACTTGACGCTGAAGGGTATGGTGTTTCTTTCATTGGTGGGTCTTGAGAAGTCACAAAAGTGGGCTAAGGTGTTCGCTCATGGGGATAAGTGGGAAGATGTCAGACTCTACCTACAATGTCGATTTTCGTTCCGGTGGGAGCAAAGAGGCTAAAGAACCGGCCCTGTTGGTGTGAAAAGGGGAGACATCAAGAAACGGTATGTTGGGGGGACTCAAAGTTGATCAACGTGGGCGCTGGAAGTCCAAGGGCCCTAACGAGAGAGCGGTTTCTGCACCAAGAACAATCGATGCAAGAAACAAGGTGTGTCCGAGTTTCAAGGGGAAGCATTGCGAGGAAGGTGGGTCTGGAGGGAGAAGGCGAAGTTAGACTTGCGGGGAGAAATCAAGGTAGAAGCTGATTTGGGGAGGCAAGAACGATCTAACACGGAGAGGTTGAAACGTCGCTTGGTTTCAACTCGCCTTAGTACTTGAGGAGAGGTGCGGTAGTGTCAAGCCAATATGGAAGGGGGAAATGTGTTCGAAGGTCTTTACTCCGTGGTGGGAGTTGATGGGTGATTTTATGTTTGTTAGTTTAGTCTCCGGTGGGAGATTGTTGGGATTGGAGTCCTAAACTACAAGGAAGAAAAGAGACCTAAATCGGAGGAGTTGCTGAATCTAGGAGGAAATTCGGTGGAGACCTTCTGTTGAGGTGGGCGACCGCCCAGGGGGGGTTGGGCGACCGCCCAGGAGGACAGTAGGTAATGGTTCGTGGTTTTTTCTTCTTGGGCGACCGCCCATGTTGTGGTGGGCGACCGCCCACGCGTCGGGTGAAAATTCTGCAGCTTGATTTTGTTTCCTTTTCTGATTAGAACTCTTCTTAAATTAGATTTAGGGTTCCTTGTATTACTATATAAGCATGATTTCGGTCTAGAACACATTGTAGCAACATATTAGAGAGGAGATAATACATATTGGCTTGGCAATTGCCCCCGGACGTAGTTCACGAGTTGGTGAATGAACCGGGTAAACAACTCTTGTGTTCTTGTGTGTGATTGTTTCTTTCTTGTACGTGTGGGTGTGTTGATTTCTTTGTTTTAATTGCAACGGGGGAGCACCAATTTCACAACAATTTTTCTGCCAATACCAGTGGGTCATCATCATGCCACACCCTAGGCCTCGATCGTCATCTCAAATCGGGTACAACTCCAAGACCAACGTCGTCGTAGCTTTTGCTCTCCGGCCAGACATCGATATCCAAATGCACAATAACATCACTTGCAGAGTCAGATTGAGGGAACAAATTGTCATTTTGAGCCGAATACTAGTGGGTCTTCAAAAGTAGTGGGCATTTGGTTTTGGCCATGTGAAGGGAAAGTATAGAAATAAGGGGGCGTTTGGTTCGGTGGAAAAAAAGTGAAGGAATGGAATTGTCAATGGAATGGAATTGTCAATGGAATTGGAATGGAAAAAAACTGGTCAACCCCCTCCGTTTGGTTGGCACGGAATGGAATGGAATTGTCATTCAATTCCTTGACAAATCATGTTTGGTTTGAAAATACAAATTATAGGAATGGAATGAAAGCATATAAAATGACCAATTTACCCTTTAAAAAAAAAAATTTTTTGGAGGGGGTGGGTGGGGGGGGTAGGTAGGGGGTATGCAAAATGAGTAAAAAAAAATTTAGAGTGGGAGGTGGGGTGGGGGGTGGGGGTGGGGCGGGGTAGGGGTGGGGGGTGGGGGGTGGGTGGGGGTGGGGGTGGGGGTAGGGGGTGGGGAGGGTAGGCAAAAAAAAAAAAAAAAATTCGTGGGGGGTGGGGGGTGGGGGTGGGGGTGGGGGGGTGGGGGTGGTGGGGGAGGGTAGGCAAAAAAAAAAAAAAAAAAAATTCATGGGGGTGGGGGGTGGGGGGTAGGGGGGGGGTAGGGGGAGGGTAGGCAAAAAAAAAAAAAAAAATTCGTGGGGGTGGGGGGTGGGGGTGGGGGGTGGGGGTGGGGGGTGGGGGAGGGTAGGCAAAAAAAAAAAAAAATTCGTGGGGGTGGTGGGGGTGGGGGTAGGGGGTGGGGGGTGGGGGGAGGGTAGGCAAAAAAAAAAAAAAAATTTCGTGGGGGTGGGGGTGGGTGGGTGGGGGTGGGGGAGAGGGTAGGCAAAAAAAAAATAAAAAAATTGGTGGGGGTGGGGGGTGGGGGTGGGGGGTGGGGGGTGGGGGTGGGGGGTGGGTAGAGAGTTTGGGTAGGGGGTAGGGGTGGGTAGGGGGTAGGGGTATTTTGGTCAAAAAAAAATTTTTTTCCTTTCCCAAAGGAAAAAACTTTTCCATCACTTTTAAAAAGGAATGTTGAATTCCATTATGGAATGGAATTATCCATTCCAATGGAAATTTTTTTTTAAAATGATTCATCCAAACATGGGAATGGAATGGAAAAAAGGAAATTTTCCATTCCATTCCCATGTTTTCCTATGAACCAAACGCCACCTAAGTATTTCGTTTGGATTAATAATTGTCGGTACAAACCACATATCCCATCCCAGCTTCTTGATTTAACTATTTGGAGTTTTAAACAGTTTTCTCCTAAAAATATAACATTCCATTTGAATTTAATCATTTGGATTTTCAAACAATTTTCTAAAATAGTGAAAACGAGGCTATAAAAGGCAAAAAAACAAATGTAAACTTAACTAAAAATAAATATAAATTTAACAAATATGTCAAATAATCTTATAAAATAGCAAAAATAGAGGTAATAAAAGACTAAAACAACTGTAAACTTAACTAAAACATCAGTGAACTTAACAAATATATCAAATAATCTCATAAAATTGCAAAACTAGAGGCCATAAACGACTAAAAATAACTGTGAAATTAACTAAAAACAACTATAAACTTAACAATTATGTTAAAAAATCTCATAAAATTGCAAAAATGTAGGTCATAAAAGACTAAAAACAACTGTTAACTTAACTAAAACAACTGTGAACTCAATAAATGTGTCAAAAAATCTAATAAAATTGCAAATCTCGAGGCAATAAAAGACTATAAACAACTGTTAAATTAACTAAAAACAATTATGATTTAAGTAAATGGTAGCTATTTTCATGTATAAATTATGAATTTAGCTAAAACAACTGTGAACTTCTTTTAGTTATTTTTGGATCAAATGTGGAAAATAATTGTGAACTTCTAAAATACAATTGTGAATTTCTCAAATTTGCTTCAAATTATATGTTGGTACTATTAATTTGATATGGGTTGACGATACAAACACAACGACGGTGAATTTTTTTGACTTTTAGATATTAAGATATTTCATTTTAAAGTTTTGAGGAGGAAAGAAAAAAAAATGAGAGAGGAAATAGAGTGTGACAGTTGGCCCATTAAGAACGCGGGTGTCTATCTATAAATAGTGGTCCTGATGGTCGATTACAAAAATGTGTGTTATATGTGATCGTTGTCGTTAGAGTGAAAGACGATTTGATAATTATCCCTTAAAATACAATTATTACCGGTTTACTACAACTTTATAAATACAAAGTAAATATCAAAAATATCCTTATTAATTGTTTGTCTTTAATATGCATTATTTTACTAAAAAAAAAATTGCAATTAGGAATACCGTAGAAATTTAGTAAACGTAAAACAAGGGGTTTATTGTCGGATATTCTAAATGAGGAGGGCGATTTGTTAATCCGCGGCAGAGAACAGGGGGGATTTTGCCTAAATTTTACCCTATTTTTCTCTCTTTTTAGTCTTTGGTGAGAGCCGACTTTCAGATTTCTCATTCTCTTTCCTCCCTAACAAATCCTTTCTGGTTTTTGCTTCAGACCAGGTCAGGTCCCCCTCTCTTTCTCTCTCTAAACTCAAACTTTCTCTATCTATCATTCGCCCGAATTTTCGAGGGTTACGAGAGAAGGTCGGAGGGGGCAAAAAATTGAGCTTAGTTTTACCTAATCAATTCAATTGAAGCGAATCCGGCCAACGGAGGAGGACTTATCAGGATGTCAACCAACGGCGGCGGAGATTTGGCTCAACAGCAGCAACAGCAACAACAGCAGCACTGGTTGGCTATGCAGCAGTACCAGCAACAACAATGGTTGGCGATGCAGCAGTATCCGGCTGCTGCGGCGGCTATGCACCACCAGATGATGTACCAGCAACCGCAGTACATGCCTTATCCTTATCAACAACAACAGCAGCCGCAGCAACAATATCAACAACATCAACAACAATCTCAACAACCACAACAGACTCAGATTCAGAGTACTAGTGAGGATAACAAGACGATCTGGGTTGGTGACTTACAGAACTGGATGGATGAAACTTATCTGCAGTCCTGCTTCTCTCAGATCGGCGAGGTTAGGGTTCATTAGCTGTTTTTTGCTCATTATTATCTCATTGTGAAATCTATTAAATTCGAGTTAGATGCAATTTTGTGATTTATATGTTGTTATTTTTGCTGGTTGTTAGGAAAGAGGAACAATTTCTAGTTTAAGTTTATACTGAGGTTATATTTGAGTGTTTCCGATTCGCTATTGCCCTAATTATTTGTAAAGTTTGTAACTTCCATTTGTACACATACGTTGTAGTTCCCATGCAGAAGTGGATACACTGAATATTTAGTGGAAGTTTGGATTGATGTAATATTACATCGTCGAATTTGTGTTTAATGATTTGCAATGATGCAAATTTGTTATTAGTTAGTTTCTTTGCAAGTGAATTGAAGAATGAGAACATGATAGTGTGGTGTCATATGTGAGCTGGAACAGAATGAATTTTTCCAAACCAACGATTCCATATAAGGAAGTTTGATTGGCTTTGATAAGTTGAATTTCTTGTTAACATTTGTTAAACTCTGCCATTCTATCTTGCCAGGAATTTATAGCTAGAAACAAGAGGTTATTGCGTGATGGGTTTACTTTTAAATTGCTTAACCTCTCACGTTTTTGTGCCTTGAGAGGGCATATGACTAAATCTGTTATTTCTGTTGATATGCATGTATTTATTGAGCATTTACAGTCGAGTTCCAAATGACCCAGTTTGTGATGTGAAGAATAGACTGGATGTATTACCTCATAGTTAATAATGTGTAATTGAGCTAAATGCCAAGTGAAGATTCCGAACCTTGTTAAGGGTACACATGTTTTACTTTGTTCTGGGTGCCATTTGGCTTTTCCTTACTGGCTTACTGCTTGAGTTACTTGCGAGAGTAGCTGCTTATGATCTTGAGGAGCATGGCCATTTAGGGAGCTATGCCAATTTATATGGTGATGTCATATTGCTCTTTACAAGCCCTGTAATAGCCAGTGTGTTGAACATATTTTTTTAATCTTATTTTAAAATGTATAAACCTTGAACATTGGATGAAACTGGGGCAGTGCCTCAAATAAGAAAAATCCTATTAAGATAGATGACTAGACTGCAGTCTTGTTGGCTGGAAGAACACTAACTTTAAGTGAACCTAGTTACTATTGGTTGAACTATCAAATGAAAGACCTATTTGAACCTTCCAACTTTTATCATCAAGCCCTATAGAAAATAGAAACTCCTGAAGCTTTTATTGATATTAGGATAGAGTATGTTGCCAGATTCATAGCCGACATATGCTCCTAGAATTATAGAGAGTCCCTTGCTTGCATCGACAATCTATTCTTGTGTTAAATGATATGCTACTGCATATAGGCCTAGTTGGGAGAGGGAGGGAGGAAAGTCAATCTCACGAAGAAGTCGAGCTCCAGAAAGCCCTCTGCTTAAATCGCATGTGGACATTAGAAGGCGAAGGGAAAGGGAAAGGGATTGAAAGAACAAAGTATATTGATAATGTTATATCTATTCATATTCCCAAGATACTGTATAATGTGATACTGTATAATGTTAGAATCATACCTAAACTGGTGTTTTCTTACAAAAGTTCCGGGTTTTCTTATAATTTTCCTTCTCTTTTTTTCTCTTCTGAAGCAAAGTGATGATGAAAGAAGCTTTTTATTGCTAAAGGAAAGTGAGTCCACTGTTTTACATCAAAGACACCCCTCAAGTAACCTGGACCTTTTCCTCTCCTTTGTAATCACTTTTCTTTTTCTTCTATGATCTTATGTTTGCTGTAAGAAAAAGCATGCATAAACACCTTAACATGGACACCCCCTGTCAGCAACCATTACATGCATACGCTTACAGGTTCAACTAGTCAGAAGTTATTGAATTGGTAGCTGCGTAAACACATTTCGACTGAACCAGTCACACCGAAATAACTTTTCTTACTCCCATCCATGTCCCTAAAAAGTGGTCCGTTTTGATAAGTCAATTTTTTTTTATGGATTGGTTTAAGCCTTCTTGAAATTATAGTTATTAGATTCTTAGAAGGGGGGATTTTTTTTTGGGATAAACCAAAAATATAAAAGTGAGATGCAAATATTTATACTTATGATGGAGAGATCATACAGCAATATGTATGTTTCCTCCAGTAATCCATCCATAAATACACTAAGTCATGATTTTAGTGCGGTTAATGCAGTATAAATTTCTACACGTCTCCGGGCCCTATATCAACCTATCAAGACGAATACGTACCCCCAAGCTAAAGGGGGCAGGTGCAGAACCATGAAAAAATTCAAACCGAACCAAACCAAACCGCTATGGTTTGGTTCAAATCGCGGTTCAATTATGTGGTTCAGACCGCGGTTTATTATACGGTTCAAACCACGATTTATACTGCAACTTATTACCAGATTTGTTTAAATTTTTCGTGATCACGGAGGAAGAGCGAAAGATGCGGGTGTTTAAGAGGAAAGTCGAAGGAAGAGAGAGGCCGAATGAAGAAAAACACTTTACAATGTCGATGTAATGTAGATTTTTTTATTGATCAAACAGTAAAATTAATAAATATACGAAAATATTGAGTAAGATACAAAATGGGGGTTAGGAATAGTTTATGTAATGTGGTTTGGTCTAGTTATTTGGTTTGGCGGTTTAGTCTCGCGGTTCGGTTTACTGGTTCGGTCTCGCGGTCTCAAACCGTGGTTTGGTTTGGTTTGGTCTGCAAGGGTCAGACCACAAACCAAACTGAAACATTTGGTTTGCCAATATTTGAGACTAAACCAAACCGTTCATACTTGAAAACCAAACCGCATTGTTTGATTCGGTTCGGTCTCAAACCGCTGTTTGAACCGAACCACTTACACCCCTGCTAAAACTAGATCTTTTAGATTAATGTTATGCGTATCACAAGATGGTTACTATAGACTTTATTGTGCTGAGAAATAAGTTGTTTTTAATAGATGATGATGCTCTCCTTTTTTTCTTGCTGACATTGGTAGTGTCATGAATTATGCAGGTCCTATCTATAAAGCTTATTCGTAACAAGCAGACAGGTCAGTCAGAACGATATGGTTTCATTGAGTTTTCTACCCATGCAGCTGCTGATAAGGTCCTTCAGAGCTACAACGGTACCATGATGCCAAATACAGAGCAAGCTTTCCGGTTAAATTGGGCAAGCTTTAGCACCGGTGAAAGACGCATAGAGACCGGTTCAGATATGTCTATCTTTGTAGGAGATTTGACTTCGGATGTAACCGATGCTCTATTGCACGAAACATTTGCGAGCAGATATCCATCTGTGAAAGGTGCCAAAGTTGTCGTTGATACAAATACTTTACGTTCCAAAGGTTATGGCTTTGTCAGGTTTGGTGATGAAAATGAGAGGTCCAGAGCTATGAATGAAATGAATGGTGTCTATTGTTCTAGCAGGCCCATGCGCATTGGTGTTGCAACCCCCAAGAAGCCATCAGCGCAGCAGCCATATACACAGCAACAGTACTCTTCTCAGGGTACGGCATAATATTCCATAGTCTGCCATTGCTTGGCACTCGTGGATGTTCACTGTGCCCACTTTCTTTGTTTTTGTTTACTACCTTAATTTCGAGCATGGTTCACGAGAAGCTACATGAAAAGTTTCATGCTTCAACTTGGTTACTAATCTGGATGTTTCAGTTTAATGATGTCCACTAATCTGAATGAGAAAGTGTCTAATGCTGAAAAAGGTTACATATGAGATTAAGGACTGATATGAATATTTTTCCTCTGGGTAGATATAAATGAAAAAAAGGAAAACTGAAATGGAGTAGATGAACCCACTACTTTTCATTTGATCTAGTCATTATCATGAAAGGCATCCAATCTCATACTTCATGTATCTATATGTTATCTGTACTTTAAGGCTCATGCTTGTTTTCTTTTGTTAGCTGTGGTATTGGCCGGTGGAAATGGTTCATTTGGTGCTGCTCAGTCTGACGGTGATTCCACCAACACAACAGTGAGATCTGCTTTTATTGCTCAGTCCTCAGCAGCCAATTGTTCCTCTGTTAACAGTGTGTATTTTCTTAACCTAGATTTTTGTGGGAGGGCTTGACTCAGATGTCTCTGATGAAGAACTGAGGCAGTCGTTTTCTCAGTGTGGCGAAGTTCTCTCTGTAAAAATACCAGTCGGGAAAGGATGCGGTTTTGTGCAGTTTGCGAGCAGGTATGCATGTCCGAGTACACTTTTTAGAGTTTGAATTGGAATGGTGTCTCTTCCTATGCGAGGGAGCAAGTTTATTTTAACATTCCTCATAAATAACTAAGATAATAGTTTTATGAGTTTCTCAATTTATCCTTGATATGTAAATTTCTTCTTGATCCCAAAAAATGAAGCTTAAAGGTCTACTCAACGGAGGGAGTAGTGATACTTTTATTTTTAGAGATTTGAGTATATAACATATACACCAGTGGAATCATCTCCTTTTTATTCATATTCTTATTTCTCTACACAGGAGTAGTGCAGAGGATGCTATCCAAAACATGAATGGGTCAGTTATTGGCAAGCAGACAGTTCGTCTATCTTGGGGTCGCAGTCCAGCGAACAGACAGGTATTCAGTTACATTTATTTATTTAATTTTTGAATTTTCTGTGTCTTAATGTAAAATCTGAAAAATCGAATTGCATAGAGGCTAAATCTTAAAGATGTGTTTATCACTTTGCCTTTGGCAGTAGGGAAGTAATCAATTGGCACTCTGCTAGACTGCTACTGTGACACAAGGAAATGGGAGAGCATGAGTTCTTTGGCTCGAGTGTAAACTAAATAATTGCATTTTCTACTCTAACCTCCACTATAGCGTTGGACTTTACATCTATTTCATGGCATACAATAATATCCTAATCAACAAGTACAATAGAAGTGGACCAAGTGGCAGACTAATAGACCAAATGGCAAATATGATCTTTTTCCCATGAACCATCTCAGTAGTTACGGAGTACTCCCTCTGTTTCATAATACATGTCGTTTTAGACTTTTGCACACATTAATAAATGCAGTCAATACATGTCAAAAAGACACAATCACCTCTAATACATTCCAATTACCAAAGTAATTAAATGCTCATACAACAAGAGATTATTTCACAATCATAAATAAGGGCATAATTGGTAAACAAGAGCAAATGTCTAGATAATAGTAAACAACAACAACAAAGCCTTAGTCCCAAAATAAATTGGGGTCGACTAACATGAATCCTCATATGCCATTGTGAAAAAAAAGTTGTTGAAAAAAAAAAATCAACCCCCCACATGGGTTTTTACCCTCCACTCCTGCCTCTTCAACACCATACTTTCATCCACTCCAAGTAGACTCATATCATTTTCAATCACTCTAATCCAAGTTTGTTTGGGCCTTCCTCTACCCCTCGCCATTTTATCATTTCCCCACTGTTCCGGCCTCCTAACCGATGCATCACTCGGTCTCCTTCACACATGCCCAAACCACCTTAGACGATTTTTCCTCAATGGGTGCAACTCCTACTTTACCCTGATCACCTCATTCCCCAATCGATCATTTCTTGTATGACCGCACATCCATCGAAGTATACGCATCTCCGCCACATTCATCTTATGCAGACGCGACATCGCTTTCTACGCCCCAACATTCGTGCCGTAAAGCAATGCCGACCTAATTGCCGTGCGGTAGAATTTTCCCTTTAATCTATGGGGCATGCCGCGATCACCTAGGAACCCTGTGGCACTCTTCCACTTCAACCAATCTGCTTTAATCCTATGAGCCACATCTCCATCTAATTCTCCGTCCTTTTGGATAATGGATCTAAGATAGTGAAAAAACTCAGAAGCTTGGATAATATTTCCATCAAATGTGACCGCCCCTGCCTCCCTACTTCCAACTCTGCTAAACTTACACTCCAAATACTCAGTCTTGCTTCTGCTCAGTCTAAAATCTCGAGATTCCAAAGTGTGTCTTCACAATTCCAATTTACTTACAACACCCTCTCTTGTCTCATCAATCAGCACAATATCATCTGAGAACAACATACACCTTAGTATATCATCTTGGACTGACCTCGTCAATTCGTTCATTATCAAAGCAAAGAGAAAGGGGCTAAGTGCGGAACCTTGATGCACTCCAATCTTTATAGGGAACTCTTCAGTCTTCCCAACACTAGTCTGTACACAAGTATTAACTCCATTATACATGTCCTTGATAATATCAATATATTTCTTTGAAACACCCTTCTTTGTTAGTGCTCACCAAAGTACCTCTCTTGGCACTTTATCATACGCCTTCTCCAAATCAATGAAAATCATATGCAAATCTTTCTTTTGATCCCGATATTTCTCCATGATTTGTCTCATAAGATATATTGCCTCTATAGTCGATCTTCCCGGCATAAACCCAAATTGGTTATCCGAAATATTCACAATTTTTCTCAGCCTTTATGCAATCACTCTTTCCCAAAGTTTCATAGTATGGCTCATTAGTTTGATCCCCCGATAGTTGGCACAATCTTGGACATCACCTTTGTTCTTATACAAAGGGATCAGAGTACTCTTCCGCCACTTCAATGGCATTGTGTTACTTCTCCATATCTTGTTAAATAGCTTTGTTAACCACTCTATTCCCCTCTCCCCGAAACATCTCCAAACCTCAATTGGTATTTCATCCGGGCCTACGGCTTTCTTCAATCCCATCTTTTTCATTGTCGTTTCCACTCCACCCTTTTGAATTCTCCGCATAAAATCTCGATTAACCATACTCGAAGAGATATTTAAATCTTCAATATCCTGCTCTTGACCGCCATTGAACAAGGTATCAAAGTACGAACTCCATCTATCTTTTATCTCTTTATCCCCGACTAGAATTCTTTGGTCTACATCCTTCGCACATTTAACCTTCCCAATATCTCTTGTCCTCTTATCCCTCATACGAGCGAGTCTGTAGATGTCCTTTTCCCCTTCTTTTGTATCAAACTTATCATAAAGTTCCTGATTCACCTTTGCTCTTGCGTCGCTTACTGCTTTCTTGGCTTCTCTCCTAGCTTCCTTATACTTCTCATAGTTCTCGTCGCTCCTACATTTCCCCAATAATTTGTAGCATTCACAAATGCCCTTTATTGCTTGTTTTACTTCCTCGTTCCACCATGATGTGTCCTTACTTGGTGGCACGTTTTCTCTAAATTCTCCAAGGACTTCTTTCGCCACCTCCTTTATGGTATGTCCCATCTTAGTCCAAGCGAATCTATATCCATATCCTCCATATTATCCGATCAAATACCGGTATCGACCATCTTAGCTACAAATTTCTGTTCTCCCCTTGAAGTCTCCACCACTTGATTATAGGGTCTACCTGTGGTTTTCTCTTTCTCGAAATTCTCTTACTTCGAAAATCAAGTACCACAAGTCTATGTTGAGTTGTTGTGTTCTCACCCGGAATAACCTTGCAATCTGTATAACTCTTTCTACAAACATTTCTTATTAAGAAGAAGTCAATCTGACTCGCATTACCTCCACTCCTATAGGACACCAAGTGAGATTCTCTCTTTTTGAACCAAGTGTTCATTAGTCATATGCCATCGCAAAATTCAGGATACTATCTCCTGCTTCATTCCTCTCCCCAAAACCAAAACCTCCATGTATGCTCTCAAAGCCATGTCGACTAGACCCCACATGCCCGTTCAGATCACTACCAGTGACTAATTTCTCACCACTAGGTACTCGTTGCACTACCTCCTCCAAATCTTTCCAAAACACTTGTTTAATAGCTGCATCCAACTCTACTTGTGGTGTATAGGCCGAAATAATATTTATAATCTCATCACATATCACTAGTTTAATTCCCATAATTCGATCACTCTTCCTGTACACTTTCACCACATCATTAATATACTCCTTATCAATAATGATACCCACTCCATTTTTACCCTTATTCTTTCCTCAGTACCAAAGCTTAAAATCCCAATGCGATATTTCTTTTGCTTTCTCTCCATTTTGGTTGTGAGTAGAGACAAGTGGGTTCCATTTCCATTTTGGGAAAGTGCAGATTATTGTGGGACACCCAAAAGGTGTCTTTTTGTAGATTATCGTCAGGGCCGGCCCTAGTGCAAGGCAAGTGAGGCCATTGCCTAGGGCCCCCAAAATTACTACTTATATTAGGGCCCCAAAAATTTGCATATGTACTAAAGTGGCCAAGTGGTTTAGTAGGCAGCCAAGAATTGAATTGGCCAAGTTTGATTCTCGATAGCAGCTTGCTTACATTATATTTTTCATACTCTTCTAGAATACTAAATGATGCAATATAATCATAATATCCTAGTAGTTATTTGAATACTTTGTGATTATCATTATAATTTTATTACAATATTTCTTTAAATTACTCAGAATTATCTCAAATCAAAAATTTTAACCCAACCTAATTATCAATCTTCACTAATCAAGAATCTCAATCATTTTATTAACAAAATCTAAAAGCTAGGGAATGATGAAAAGAGAGACCTTGAAGAAAAGAATGCTAAAATTTAAGAAAAAACATAACAAAAGGCCTTGGACAAAAAGTACAACGTGGCAAAAATAAGGGGCATAGAATAGAGATTTTAGAATGTCATCGCCCATCTACCATTGTGGATAAAAAAAATGAGGGCCCCAACCAACTGCTTAGCCTAGGTCCCCATTTATCACAGGACCGGCCCTGATTATCGTAGGACAGAGGGAGTAATGAACTTCCAAAACTATCCTTGTTATTAATATAAGTCATTGTTCTACTCATCAGCATGATCAACTTCATCCCACAAACCACAAACGGGATTACATATTTGATAGCATATTGATACTGTTATTATTAAGTAACAAGGTGATCCTTTAGGAAAGAGTGGTTCGATCTAATGAGAGTAATATGAGCTGTTTACCAATATGAAAGGAGACAAATTAATGAATTATCATATTTTACTCCATAATAGTACCTATTCATCTAGGCTAATTACGGAAAGGATAATATAATCATAAAAGTTTGACAATCAAATAGGACTTTCTTTCTGGGACGGAGGGAGTATTTTTTTTCTTCGATCTTCTTGCCTGTGACCAGTTCCTTTATGTACTCACGATAGACACCGATTAGTTATGATGCCCCTTGAGATTAGCAGACATTCATGGTTACACTATTGTTTTTGTTTCTTATAAATATTACATTCAGAAATGATTTGTAACTTTACTGTCTGTGACATTGGATTAAAAATGGAATATAAATCATTAGAAACAAACACATAACTGTTTTACCTTGTTACATTCACACTTATACTTTATATGGTTTGACAGAGGTCGGATTCCAATGGAAATTACTATGGAAAGCAAGGAGGATACGGCTCATATGGCTATGGTATGCCTCAAAACCAGGATCAAGGCATGTATGCTGCTACAGGGGGTTATGGGGCCAATGGTTATGGCAACCAGCAGCCTGTAAGCTGAAATTTTTGGGCGTCGCTGTGAAGTTTGGGTCATCAAACGCTTGATGAACGCAGACGATTTACCTTTTTTGTTGGAAGAGAAACTTATAATTTGTAATGTTATGAATTTTGTTGTCGCTGGTTTGGATTTATTTTATGGAACTTGTTTAGGAATTCTATTGTAGTCTTAGTAAGTTTAGAACTCCAGCTTTTGTAGCAAATTCATTATAGACGATCATGAAAGACATTATTTGGCCTACATTATCCTGGTGTGGTTTTATGAATTTGGTTATTAAATGACCAAGATGAATATCGTGCTATATGACATGTCAGGATAGGAGATGACACTTTAGGGCTGTTTAAGTACTTCCCCTGGCCTCAAATGTAAGAAGAAAAAATAATAATCTTGGCTTCAAATATAAAAATATACTTCCACCATACCAAAATACTTGCAGTTTTAGGAGAAGTTATCTGATCAAAATATGCCAAAATACTTGCAGTTTTAGGAGAAGTTATCTGACCCACAATACTTGTAGTTTTACACTTCTTTATAAAACTTTGACACATTTTGCCTAAATTGTCCTTATTTATGATTAGGTAGATAGTTGTCAGTGTAAAAACATTTAATTGCCTATGTAATTGAAATATTCAAAGGGTAATTTAGTCTATTTGATATGTATTGATTGCTTTTCTTAATATGTGTGAAAGGTCATAGAACTACAAATATTTTGGGCAGAGGGATAAGTAATTTATCATTTTCAGAGCAAAACTTATTAAATGTAATTGTTATCAAGTCAAAATTGTATTCGGATCAATCTAGTCGGAATTAAAGGATTGGATATCTAGATTTGTCTCAAATAAGCATGAAAAAGTAGAATAAACAATAAAACTAAGCCGGGACTTGACCGGCGAAGGTCCTCCGACGTGATTAAGTATTGATTGAGAGAGAATAAGAAAAGAATTAAGAAAAAAGAATAGAGAATAGAATATACCTGATTTTGGAGATATCGTCTCTTATTTATAGGGGATGAGTGAAGTAATCCTCAAGAATAGGGTTCTGAATTGGAGTTGGATTAGGAAAGTATATCTTGATCACTATTAGAATCCTACATAAGCTGGAATCCTTATGGGAGTGGGAGTGTCCGAGCACCAGTCCGCTGCTCGGTGGAAGGATCCTCTCTTAAGTTTAAGCCGAGCACCAAAGTCTGTATTATATTACTGGTAACGTTTCTTTTGTAGGGCGTGCTCGTTCCATAGACGAGCTCGCCCTTGATCATTGAGTCGTCATTAGTCTTCCCAGCTTCCTCCTTAAGGCACCTAGGGGCCCATGGTCTCAGCTCGGGCTCAATGAATGGATCTACATGCTTATGCTCGTTGGTCAAGGCTTCTAACGAACTGATCCATGAAGTCACTTGGGCCTCCATGTACGAGGAGTCGAGTGGGCCTCTATGGGCTAAAGCTCGAGCAAGTACTTGGGTTATTCCTTTCAGTAGCCTCCTGCTTTCTACTAGAGTAGGGGGAGAGTAGGAAGCATACAAGTCGACGCCTTACTCGTTTGGGCTGTTGGACACGACCAAATGGGTGGAGGTGGAGAGGTGGAATACCAAGAGGTTGTGAGGGTAAAGCACGTGGGAGGACAATTGGCGCTTTCTTCGGAGCGATTTTATTTTCAAAGGGCGCCGTCATATCTTTTCATCATTGCTGAGTGGGAACTGAGATTTGACATTTCGCCTAGGAAAGGCGCGCGTCATTAAAGTCTAGCCCATGACCCGACTTTCGACCCGCGAACCATAAAATGGGTCAGCGTATAAAGGTCCTCTCTCCTCCCCCTTTTCATTCTTTACGTTTCTAATTCTTCTGAGAGCAAAGCAAGAGAAAGAGCAAACCAGGAGCATTTCTGACGTGAAATTTCGGCCACCGTACTTCTTTTCTTCCGACCAAAGTTCAATCAATCCGTTCTTCCAATACATGTATCTCCCCTTTCCTTTCCTTTACTCTTATGTATCTTTGTTTGGTAGTTTGCACCCTATTTTGATTTGTATTGAGTTCAGTCATTAGCTCTGGTGGAATCCCACCGGAGAAGATGAGGTTTCCGGCCACCTAGGGGAGGTTTTGAGTGATTTCATGTTTTCTTTTCCAGAAATGACGCCTGAGTTCATGAGGGTTGTGAGATACTCACTGTACTGTTACCATGAAATGACCAAATTGATCTACAAGAATGTGAGAGATGGATGAGCAAAACTAAACCTTCGTGAGGTTGAGAGTATTTTAACTGCTTATAAGTGCCCCGTCGATGGATTTAGGTTGCCTTGGATTGGGTGTGCGGACTTCATGAGAAACGAGCAATGGAACATAGTCAAATTTGACTACTACAACGAGCTCATAAACCATATCATTACCCATTATGTTGTAGGGTCGAAATCCCCCTTAACTTGTATAGAAGTAGGTGCAAGGATAAGAGAGGGATCTGACCCACCAATGAGCTCACACTCTTCGTCTGACCAAGGGTCTGGCCCTTCTCCTATTCTTGCAGGCTTGTCTAGGAGCGAGAGCAGTAGGGATTCCCGAAATTCACATCTGTTTGGTCGGGGCTATGACCAAAATGAGGATGCTCGCGCCTCGAGTTCGGACTGCTGACAATACCGAGCAAGCCGGCCAACTTATAGTTGTGGAGCCCGTTCCTGAACCATCTATGATCGAGAGGATCGAGGGCCCAAGTGAAGTGGCGGACGAGGAGAGTGACTCCGACTGGAGGTTCTGGACGAGTGGGGAGTAGTTGACAGTGATGAAATCATTAAAAGCTTGAGGTCGCTGGGTTATGCCCCATACAACACGCAGCCTATTGCCCCCGAGTACGAAGAGACATTGAAGCAAATTAACTATGTGCAGAAGTTCTGCACTGACTACAACATAGACAAAAACGAGTACAAGGTCACCTATGTAGACATGACCACAAATAATCCTGAGATAGCCTACCTAATAAGGAGCAGGGAGAGGGTGGCTTTCTTTGTAGACCTGTTCGAGCTGGGCCTTAGACTTCTCTTAGATACATTTATCTCCTTGTTCTTGAGTTAGAACAACACTGTGGCAATCCAGATGGTGGCAAACACGGTAAGAGCAGTGAACAGCTTCTTGGTGTCAAGCCGCTTTTTAGGATTCGATCCCACACTCGGGGCATTTTGTCACTTCTTTCACGTTTCCCGTACCCAGAGTAAATCGGGTAACCCTAAGTACCAAACCTTGAGTCTATCCAATAACCCAAAGCAACCAAAGATCCTTTATAAGTTCCCCTCTAAACTAAATTCCTTTACCAACGACCTGGTTTTGATCGAGAGCCGAAGGGGATGGGGTTTCAACTACCCTCGTACCCGTCTGCATATGATTATGGATTCTTGGACCCCTGAGTGGACCGCCGACCTGATCAAACCTTCAAGATCTTTGTGCGAGGGGCCAATGACAAGGAATGGGTGATTGAGTGTCTCGTTTGGAGAGGCTACCTAAATATTATCCCCTAACCGGGCAAAAACGTTAAGCCAGTAGCCGACGTAGAACCCCTTATTTCCATAGCCCCTGAACGGTGTTATCCCTTCTGGGTGGTACACCAAGACTGCTCGTTCGAGGTAGATTGCTCGGTGTGCCAGGGCACTGGGGTGCACTGCAGTAACTACTACCATTATGGGGATTCGTCCTCCGCACTCGTATTTTACTTTTGTGTTTTTCTGTTATGTTTTTGCTTTTCATTGACTCTATTTGTTTTTTTTTTTTGTGCAGCGATGAGTCATCACAAGAATGCCCTGGTCTCCAAGTCACAAGCTGATGAGGTGGAGCCCTCGTTTGACCAATTAAGTAGGCTGAACGCAGAGAAAAATGTGCAGAAAGGGAAACAACAGAGCCGCATCCGCCAAGGCCAGCTGGCAAGGAAAGGACCCTCCGGAGTGCCTACCTGCACTCCTGACGCATCCCAAGATTCTGTTCGTGGGGATCCCAAATCGACCAGCCGCTTAGTGGCCGCCACGGCAGCACCCCTCAGCCGAGCCTAATGAGGGCAGTGAATCCTATTCCCCCAGCTCCCTCAACTTCCACTGGTTCGTCTAAGGATCCTCCGACTAAGAAGAGGGGCCCCTCAGAAGCGTCTGTCCCTGAGTCCGCATCAAAGAGGGTGGTGTGAGTACCCCAATCCAACTCGCGGCCCTTACAGTGCCTTTTACTCAACAAAAGTGCACTAGGGGGCATTTTGATAAATTTTCAGTCCATTTCGAGACTTCCGGGAGCTCGTTTATAAGTTTCTTGCTAAGGAAGTACCTATAGGTCTTTATTCCATGCAGAAGGACATATAGGGAATTATACTGTTTGGACCTATTGGGGATTATTGTGGATAAGCTCAGACGGTTATTTGAGCGCCAAAACACAGATTTGGGTCGTGTCGTCGTGCGACACATCGAGCCCTGAGAAAATGGTTCGCTTTGTCCTGCGACACATCGTGCCACTGGAAAAGGTACTCGTTGTGTCGTGCGACATACCTTGCCCATCTGTGGCCTATATATTGAGCTCTCCCCCTCTCATTTCAGGGATCTCTCTCTCTCGACTCCTTACTGTCACTCTGTCCAAATCGTCCAAATCGTCCCAGAATCTCATCTCTCTCCTCATACAGACACAAACAAACACTAATTCTCTCTCAATTCACTCTCTCTCACACACAATTCAATCTCTCCTTCACACACTTTCACACATATCGAAGATCCAAGTCTCACATTTATTCTGGGTTCGAATCCTCTTTCTGAAGCTGAATTAAAGATCTCTATACCCAACTTGGTATAGAGATTGAGGTCTACAAGGGTAACACATCCTAATTCTCCTTCTCTCTCTCTCTATTTTCATGATTCATTGCTATTGCCATGCTTAATATGCTATTTGATTTAGAACCTGATTAGATTTGCCATGTTATAGTCTCAGATTGCATTTAGTATGCTTTGATTTGCAAGTTTGTGATCATGTTTCTTATCTTAATTTGCTTGAACATCAAGTAGAGTATGGATTAATCATATCCGCACTCTCTTGGGTGTGTATCCCTATCTCTGTGATCTTCGTGAACTGTAATTTGATCCTATTTCGTTACGATTGTTCATTTCCTTCTTTGTAATCAAGTTTTTTAAGATCTCTGCAGAGTGGCTCTCAGTGTCGTGCGACACGCTTAGCCATGCTATACCTAGCCAATCTGCAGCAGGTTCATTTTCAGTTGTAATCTGTTCAATTTTTTGCAATCAGGCTGTAGTCCCTTGCACAAAGTGACTCACAAGATGTATTTTTCATCCATTAAAGCAATAAAATACATTTATCATATTTTGTCTCACACAATTGCACACACTCATGTATATTTTGGATGTTTTCATTGTAAGACTCGTTCGCGAGGCGTGTTGGGTGAACTCTCGGCTCTTCCCAACATGCAACCTGACCCCCGAACCCTCTCTCTGATTTCAAATGGTTTTTCAATATTTTCCATAAAACGGCGTGGCGACTCCTTTCTTAATTTACATATTTCCCGTCCCATTTCCTTAAATCCTTTTTCTAAACTTCCCATGCTTTTTACATGAGGACGGGGTATGTTCAGGTGGGGGTTGATGAATGCCAGCCCGTTCGTAGAGCAGATATCATCGCCGCCAAGTCGGTGGACGACGTCGATGAGCTGTGCAAGCGGCTTACGGACAATGCCCTCTTTAAGAGCCTTCCCTTGAAAATTAAGGACGGGCCACAAGTGATTTGGTCACGCGGTGATCAAACGTGCCGCGGACTACGACTGCGTTATGGAATATAAAGAGGAAGATGCTCCCTTCGGTCTGATGAATGACCGTGCCGGCCTCCAGCTCAGTGGGGTATGCCTTCTATTCTTTTCTTTTATGTTATCAAACCTTTGGTCGTTTTATCCTGTTAACCGTTGTTTTATCACCTTTGTGCAGTTGGCCTCCACGCTTAGATACTTAACCCGTAGGGGTGAGAAGTTGGAGAGTGAGGCGGCTAAGCAAGCCGAGGAGCTCAAAAACAAAAGCTCCAAGCTCGCTAAAGATTTAAAGGATATGGAGGCACCCAAGTCCAGCCTGAGCCCGATGTACGCCCTGAAGCTCTCCCACAAAAAGCTGGAAGACGAGAAGGACAAGCTGAGGGCCACTGTCGAGCAGTACAAGGAAAAGATCGCTGATATGGAACAAGAGGTGGACCTCTGTTCCGGACGCAACAGAGAGCTCGGGCAGCAGCTCAATGAGGCCCATAAGAAGCTCAAGAAGCAAGAAGAGGAGCTAGCGGCCGCTCGGGCTACTCCAGTTGATGAGGCCGAAGTCATTGCTCGTTATGAGCAGACTCGTGCCTACAAGATTAAGGTTCTAATGGAGGCCATGGGCATTTTTGACAAAGGCCGGCTCTAAGGTGTTAGGGAAGCTTATGGTCGTGGCCACCTTCCCCAAGATCCTGAGGCGCCAGCCGACCTCGTTATAGCTCCCCAATTCAGTAAGGCTGCTCGCGCTGCTCAGGCCATGATTCCTTTCGACGAGAGGGAGCTCATGCAACTTGATGCTCAAGATTCCGAGGAAAAGCTCCCTAAGTGGGTTCGTCCAGAGGTCTTTCCCGTCAATGTTGTTTCCGTTCTGGAAAAATGGGCGGACGAGGCTGAGCAGGCTGAGGGTGAATAGGAAGAGAACGCAAATACGTCGTTCGACAAGGTCGAGCTAGAGACCGAGCCCACTGAGGCCGGCAATGAATGAATGAATGTAATAGGGCCTAGAATGTAGCCAGAGGGGCTGAATTCATTTATATAATTATCTTTTGAAAATTTTGTCATATCGGGTGCTAGGTCGTTTGTTTACGTGTGTGTTGTTTTTTCGTATGATGTATGCGGTTTGCAAGTATTTGCTCGATTTTGACTTTGTTCGCGTGCTATCTAGTGCTTGTATATGTTCTGGCCTTCTAATACGCGTATAAAGTTAGGGTTGATCATGTAGTTTATAAATTATGTTGTCTTCGAACCGGGCTCCAGCTTGCTTGATAAATATTAAGTTGAATCCTGACCAAGGATACAAGTTAACTTTGAGCCGAGCTGAATGCTGACCATGCATCCAACTCGTTGACGAGTATTAAGTTGAATCATGACCATGGATACAACTTAGCTTTGAAGCGAGCTGAATGTTGACCACGCATCCAACTCGTTGATGAGTATTAAGTTGAATCCTGACAACGGATATAACTTAGCTTTAAGACGAGCTGAATGCTGACAACACATCTGAAATTACCCAGATTCGGCGTGTGGACGGACATCTCAACGTTGGGGGGGATTCGCTGCTGCTTTTCATAGAGTCGCCACGCCGTTTTGATTGTGTCCAAAACATTGAGAAAATACAGTGTTGTTTTTTTTTTGTTGTGTGATGATATTTTTGAGTTCGGAGGTCAGGTTACGCCTCGGGAAGAGATAGTTGAGCTCACCCGAGTTGCCTCGTATACACGAGTCTTTCGATACCCTTCTTTCTTTAAATGTTGCGTGTGTGCGCGCTTTTAAAAATGCATTTGAAAGTTATGTCTACATTGCAAATGATGCTTATATTTACACAGAAATATTTAAATTAAACCAGTAAAATGAGATTCGGAAGGAGATCGTACCAATGTTGGTTTGTGTCTATCTTCCGCGGGGGAGTGTGTTTGGTTTGAGAGTGAATAGGGTTTTTGGGACGTCGGGGGTCGATTAGGACGGACCGGGATTGTCCGGGATTCAACCGGAGTCGCTTCGGGAGAACTTTGGAGTGCCTCAGGAGGGCTTTGGAGCACCTCGAGAAGGCTCGGGAGGCCTCGGGAAGGACCGAAAGAGGCCGGGATTGCCTCGAGATGGCTCGAGATGGCTTGGGACAGCTCGGGATGCCTCGAGACGGACCGGGATTGCCTAGGTTAGGATTGGGTTTGACTAGAATCGCTTCGGGAGGACTTCGGAGCGCCTCGGGAGGGCTTTGGAGCGCCTCGGGAAGGCTCGGGAGGCCTCGGGAAGGACCGGAAGAGGTTGTGACACCTTGGGGAGTTGCCTGAAGGCTGGGGGAAGAGAGGAGAGAGTTGAGGTGTGTTGAAGTAAGTATCCGTACGGACCATTCTTACTTTGCAAAGTGGTCCGTACGGACCACTATGTCAACTGGCCATTTTTTGTTATTCCTGCAAAGTCATTGAGTTCCCTGGCTGGCTTCTCTAAGCGTGTTTCCCGAATAGCATCCTCCATTATCTTGACACATTTTTCATAGGTTAACCTATTCTTGGTTACCTTGAAGATCACCATTTTGTCGGTATCGCAATCCGGTGGATTATTCTGTATTATACTGATGAAGTCAGATTACGTGGAAAGAGCAGCTTTGCGGGAGTTAGCCACATATTCTATTGGGGTTCTCCATTCATCCTCCAAATCATCCAGCTTTGCGTTGAGCCTGACAACAATTATGCGACCCGAATCTTCCCTACGAAGGGTGTCTTCCATACAAGAAGTGTTAGCCCCAGTTATCGCTGTCTTGCTCACTTGAGAGGGTTCCCCAACTTCGATCATGTTTACCCTATTGTTGTTTCTAGGGAATGGATTGTTGACTGTATTAGGCCCTTTGGGTACCTCCAACTTACCCTTCTCAACTAATCCACGTATGGCCCTCTTTAAGGTTATACAATCATCAGTAAGGTGCCCATGGTACTGGTGGTAAGCGCAATGCTTGGACATATTCAGGGGGCATTGGGATCCTTAGGCTGATAGTTGTCCAAAGGCCAAATCATGCCCTCTTTGACCAATCCCCTGAAAACTTCACTCAAAGGCATCTCGAAGTTACTAAACTTTAGACTCTGAGGCTTGGGCACATCACCTTTCCTTGGTATGAAAGGATGGTGTTGTTGCAATCCTGACCCGCATAGTTAATTGCTTCCTTGCCTTTGGGCTGGGCAGGAGCGGGATTAGAGGTAGAGGCTCGGTATCGATAAGTAGGAGCAACGGCTTGCTGTTGGTTGTAAGCCCTCTCAAATTTAGCCCCAGAACTGACCATGGCACGCAGATCTGGATAGGGAAAATTACTGAGGGACGTTCTCAAATGAGGTTTCAAGCATGACTGGAAAATATCCAACCCTTCCTCATCGGAAGGAGGAATTTCCATCTCACTCAGCTTAAGGTTCCAACGCTTGTAAAAGTCACCAATATTCTCGTCAGGACATTGTATAGTTGTCTGCAAGTCTACCCGGTTTGTTTCCCATTCTAGATTGGCTTTGTACTTCTAGGTGAAAGTGTTGGTGATCTGTTCCCTAGTAGACTCGGGCTTCAACCGGAAGAACCACTTTAGAGCGCCCAACTTTAAGGAAAGACTGAAGTAGTTGGCCAACTACTGATTTGTGCACCCTTTGGCTTTAATGGCTAGGGTGTACGTATCCAAGTGGGTCTTGGGACATGTAGTTCCATCGAACAGTTCTAGATTGGGCATCACGAACTTGTGAGGTAGAGGCTCAATGGAGTCGGGATCTGTGGGCTGGAGAGCAGCCTTCTTCCCTGTCAATTCGGCGATCTGTTCTTTCATTTCCATCTGTTGTTCTATAAACAAAGCCGGATGAGAGTCCAATGGCGGAGCCGGAGTGTTCGGGCCGGTGGCAGAGATGGAGAAAGGATTCACCATAGGTGGCACACTGGTGGAAGGGATGGCAGAACCTGGGGCATAAGTGTAAACCTGCCCTTGGCCTAATTTGCCCTGGGGAGTATAAGTAGGAGCCTGAGCATAAGGATAAAACCCGATAGCGTGTTGTTGATTCCCAGTGGGCAAGGAGGGTGGAGGCAGACCAGAAATGGTCGGGTAGCCCAAATTCCCGGGGTGAGACTCATAGTGAAGCTTAAAGGGGGGGGGGGCGTGGCCCTTGGTTATTGAACTGTATGTCTTGCTTGGGTGGTGGAGTATAACCGGGAGGATGTTGTGGTCCTGTTGATTCAGATGAGACGGGGATGGAAGCTTGCTGACCCGTAGGACCTTGAGAGAGGAATGGGTTCGGGGAGGCTTGTGAGGCGTCGGGAGCTGCTTGACCTGTACTATTCTGAGGAGGGATACCCAACTGCTGCTGAGGGGTGCTGAACTGACCCATACCTGACTGCTGCCCTAGACCAAACTGTGGCGGCGGCATTCCGGACTGTTGCGGCGACATTCTGAACTGTTGCTGGGAAGGCCCAAACTGATCTGTACCAGACTGCAGAGGCATCCCGAATTGTTGTGGCATGCCAAGCTGCCCCCAGCCATGATAAGAAATTTCGTACTGACCTTGTCCCCACTGAGGAGCAACAAACTGGCTTGTCCCGTCGGGCTGCATGGGCACACTGGACTGTGGCTGAGGGGCCGGCTGACCCATAGGTTGAGAAGCATGCGCCCCGATAGTCACTACAAGGAAAATCGATTTTAGCTACGGCAAATTCCGTAGCTAAAATGAAGATTCCGTAGCTAAATCGTGTTTAGCTACGGATTTGTTCCGTAGCTATTCCGTGGGTGCAGGTTTGTCGCTAAATTGGGCGTCGCTGTTTTGTAGCTAATTTAGAGACGGATGTGTCTGTCTCTAATTTAGAGACAGATATAGCCGTCTCTAAATTAGAGACAGATATGTCCGTCTCTAAATTAGAGACAGATATGTCCGTGTCTAAATTAGCTACGGATACGACCGTCTACGAATTAGCGACAGATTTTCCGTCTCTATTTAAATTCTGGTTTTATTTTCAAACCATTTTAGCGACGGATATTTCCGTCTCTAAATTGATATTTTTTTAAAAAAAAATTAAATAAATATTTAAAAATATATATTAATATATTTTAAATATATATATATATATATATATATATATATATTAAAATATATAAATATATATTTTTAAATATATATTAAATCAGTCCCTAAGCTTTTTTTTCAAATCGGTCCCTTAACTTATATTATTTTCATATCATCCCTTAACTTTTATTATTATCAAATCAGTCCCTAAATTTCTTTTATACTCAAATAGTCCTCATAAACTTTCACCACCACCACCAATCCCCAACACCCACCGTCTAACCACCAAAGAACACCCACCGTCTAACCACCGCAACACCATCACCCATTCGCCACCATAACCAGATTCGCCACCAAAAACCAAACCCAACAACGGAAAACAAATTGAAAACGTATCAAACAAATCAAAAAACATCAATCAAATCGAAAATCGAAAAACGTAAACTCAAAAACCAAACCCAATTTCATACCGAGGTTCAACCGGTGTCGCCGGATCTCGCTGCCGCTTCGCCACCTTCTCTCGATTGGCTCCTACCGAGGTTCAACCGGGTTTGGAAATGAGAGAGAGAGAGAAAACGGTGGGTAGCTTCAACTGGGTTTGGAAATTCAAATGAAGAGAGAAGAGAGAGAGAGAGAAAAGAGGAGTGAAATAGGGAGAGAAACAGAGAGAGTGATCGAGGGTGGTTTCGCCGGAGAGCATGGCGGAGAGGCCGAAGGGACTATGAGGAGTGAGGAAATGAGAGAGAGAGAAAACGGTGGGTAGCTTCCGGCGTGTAAAATGAAATTGAAGAGAGGAGAGAGAGAGAGAAATAGGGAGAGGGAGGGATGACAGGGTGTGTTGCGCGGAGGACGACGCCTGAGAAGAGACCCTGAGGGAGACGGCGGAGCCTCCGAAGAGACGGTGAGAGAGAGAGAGAGAAAAGGGTTTACGGAGTTTGGGAGATTTCATTTTTAAAATGTAGAGAGAGAGAGAGAGAAATGAGAAGAGAAATAGGAAAAGGAAGTATTTGGTTTTGTTTAAAGTAGTATGGGCCGTTTGATCGAATGGATTGAAGGGTCGATCTTGCTTTGGCACTTGATCCCCGTGAAATTTTAAAACCCAATCAAACAATGCCACATCACACGTACTTATATTTATTTCACACTATATTATACACTAACTAAAATATTTATGTCTAATATTAAGAATAATAATATTTATTATTAATAATATTTATTAATAAATTATTAATTATATAATTAATTAATTAATTAATTAATTAATATTAATTATATAATCGTAATAATATTAATAATAGTATTAATAATAATTAGTAATTTTTATTATTTTTTATTGAATAGGAAAAAATATTTTAGATTTTTTTATTACTGAAATTTATAAAAAGTTATCTAAAATATTTACATGCTTTTATTTGATTTATTCAAAATTTTAGTTATAGTAGTATGCCTAATATCAAGAATAATAACATTATCATTTAATTAGTAATAATACTTAATAATAAGACTAATAATGATGTTATTCTTAATTATTCAATTATATAATTGAATATATTAATAATTATTATTATATAATTAATAATAATATTAATAATAATTAGTAATAATACATAACATCAAAAATAATAATGTTATTAATTAATAATAATATTCATTAATTTAATTATTTTAAATTTATTAATAATAATTTAATAATTTAAAATTCTAAGAAATATTAATATACCTAAGTAATAATTGATATTAATAAATTATAAAAAAATACTTATTAACAATAACAATAATTTAATCTTTAAAGAAAATAGTAATTAGTAATAATACATAATAATAAGACTAATAATGATGTTATTGTCAAAATGGTATACGGCTACCTCGTTTATTTTTTAAATTTTTTATACATTATAAATGACATTTAAAGTGTTTTTCATCTTTATGACTTTCCTCAAAATCTAAATGGAAATTGAGTTACAAATATGTGCCATTATTTAGGGTTTTAAGGAATGTGTCCCGATCTTGTGAAAATGGTATACGGCTACCTCGTTTATTTTTTTTTTAATTTTTTTCTACATTATAAATGACATTTAAAGTGTTTTTCATCTTTATGACTTTCCTCAAAATCTAAATGGAAATTGAGTTACAAATATGTGCCATTATTTAGGGTTTTAAGGAATGTGTCCCGATCTTGTGAAAATGGTATACGGCTACCTCGTTTATTTTTTTTTAATTTTTTTCTACATTCTAAATGACATTTAAAGTGTTTTTCATCTTTATGAGTTCCTCCAAATCCAAATGGAAATTGAGTTACAAATATTTCCCATTATTTAGGGTTTTCAGGGTTTTATGTGTCCCGATCTTGTGAAAATAGTATACGGCTACCTCATTTATTTTTTTATTTTTTTCTACATTCTAAATGACATTTAAAGTGTTTTTCATCTTTATGAGTTCCTCCAAATTCAAATGGAAATTGAGTTACAAATATTTCCCATTATTTAGGGTTTTTAGGGTTTTAAGGAATGAGTCCCGATCTTGTGAAAATGGTATACGGCTACCTCGTTTATTTTTTTTTAATTTTTTTCTACATTCTAAATGACATTTAAAGTGTTTTTCATCTTTATGAGTTCCTCCAAATCCAAATGGAAATTGAGTTACAAATATTTCCCATTATTTAGGGTTTTCGGTGGTTTTATGTGTCCCGATCTTGTGAAAATGGTATACGGCTACCTCATTTATTTTTTTTTATTTTTTCTACATTCTAAATGACATTTAAAGTGTTTTTCATCTTTATGAGTTCCTCCAAATTCAAATGGAAATTGAGTTACAAATATTTCCCATTATTTAGGGTTTTTAGGGTTTTAAGGAATGAGTCCCGATCTTGTGAAAATGGTATACGGCTACCTCGTTTATTTTTTTTTAATTTTTTTCTACATTCTAAATGACATTTAAAGTGTTTTTCATCTTTATGAGTTCCTCCAAATCCAAATGGAAATTGAGTTACAAATATTTCCCATTATTTAGGGTTTTCGGTGGTTTTATGTGTCCCGATCTTGTGAAAATGGTATACGGCTACCTCATTTATTTTTTTTTATTTTTTTCTACATTCTAAATGACATTTAAAGTGTTTTTCATCTTTATGAGTTCCTCCAAATCCAAATGGAAATTGAGTTACAAATATTTCCCATTATTTAGGGTTTTTAGGGTTTTAAGGAATGAGTCCCGATCTTGTGAAAATGGTATACGGCTACCTCGTTTATTTTTTTAATTTTTTTCTACATTCTAAATGACATTTAAAGTGTTTTTCATCTTTATGAGTTCCTCCAAATCCAAATGGAAATTGAGTTACAAAGATTTCCCATTATTTCGGGTTTTTTAGGATTTTATGTGTCCCGATCTTGTGAAAATGGTATACGGCTACCTCGTTTATTTTTTTAATTTTTTTCTACATTCTAAATGACATTTAAAGTGTTTTTCATCTTTATGAGTTCCTCCAAATCCAAATGGAAATTGAGTTACAAATATTTCCCATTATTTAGGGTTTTCAGTGGTTTTATGTGTCCCGATCTTGTGAAAATGGTATACGGCTACCTCATTTATTTTTTTTTTATTTTTTCTACATTCTAAATGACATTTAAAGTGTTTTTCATCTTTATGAGTTCCTCCAAATCCAAATGGAAATTGAGTTACAAATATTTCCCATTATTTAGGGTTTTTAGGGTATAAGGTTTAGGGTATAGGGACGGACTACCCTATATTTATTTTTTATTTTTTTAAAAAAATTATTGACTAGAAAACAATATTTTAGCCTTTGTTAATCAGTGGTTTTTTTAGAAAAAGTTATAGAAAAAAAGATAGAAAAAAACTAAACAAATGAAAGTATATAGAAGAAAAGTCAAAAGAGGGACGGACTACCCTATATTTATTTTTTATTTTTTAAAAAATTTTTATTGACTAGAAAACAATATTTTAGCCTTTGTTAATCAGTGGTTTTTTTAGAAAAAGTTATAGAAAAAAGATAGAAAAAAACTAAACAAATGAAAGTATATAGAAGAAAAGTCAAAAGAGGGACGGACTACCCTATATTTATTTTTTAAAAATTTTTTTATTGACTAGAAAACAATATTTTAGCCTTTGTTAATCAGTGGTTTTTTTTAGAAAAAGTTATAGAAAAAAAGATAGAAAAAACTAAACAAATGAAAGTATATAGAAGAAAAGTCAAAAGAGGGACGGACTACCCTATATTTTTTTTATTTTTTAAAAATTTTTTTTTATTCACTAGAAAACAATATTTTAGCCTTTGTTAATCAGTGGTTTTTTTAGAAAAAGTTATAGAAAAAAAGATAGAAAAAAACTAAACAAATGAAAGTATATAGAAGAAAAGTCAAAAGAGGGACGGACTACCCTATATTTATTTTTTATTTTTTAAAAATTTTTTTATTGACTAGAAAACAATATTTTAGCCTTTTTTAATCCGTAGATTTTTTTAAAAAAAGTTATAGAAAAAGATAGAAAAAACTAAACAAATGAAAGTATATAGAAGAAAAGTCAAAAGAGGGACGGACTACCCTATATTTATTTTTTATTTTTTAAAAAAATTTTATTGACTAGAAAACAATATTTTAGCCTTTGTTAATCAGTGGTTTTAGAAAAAGTTATATAAAAAAGATAGAAAAAAACTAAACAAATGAAAGTATATAGAAGAAAAGTCAAAAGAGGGACGGACTACCCTATATTTATTTTTTATTTTTATAAAAAATTTTTATTGACTAGAAAACAATATTTTAGCCTTTGTTAATCAGTGATTTTTTTAGAAAAAGTTATAGAAAAAAAGATAGAAAAAAACTAAACAAATGAAAGTATATAGAAGAAAAGTCAAAAGGGAGACGGACTACCCTATATTTATTTTTTATTTTTTAAAAAATTTTTATTGACTAGAAAACAATATTTTAGCCTTTGTTAATTAGTGGTTTTTTTAGAAAAATTTATAAAAAAAAGATAGAAAAAACTAAACAAATGAAAGTATATAGAAGAAAAGTCAAATTTAGAGACGGATACTAAATCTGTCTCTAAATTTTAGAGACAGATGTTGAATCTGTCACTAAATTAGAGACGGATTAAAAAATCTGTCTCTAAATTAGAGACGGGTTAAAATCTGTCTCTAAAGTTTAGAGACGGATTCTGAATTTGTCTCTAATTTAGAGACGGATTCTGAATCCGTCTCTAAAATTTAGAGACGGAATCTGAATCCGTCTCTAATTTAGAGACGGATTCTGAATCTGTCTCTAATTTAGAGACGGATTCTGAATCTGTCTCTATTTTAGAGACAGATACAAAACCCGTCTCTAAAATTTAGAGACGGAATCTGAATCCGTCTCTAAATTAGAGACGGAATCAGATTTCGTCTCTAAATTAGACACGGATTCGGATTCCGTCTCTGAATTAGAGACGGAATCCGAATCCGTGTCTAATTTAGAGACGGAATCCGAATCCGTCTCTGATTTTTGGTTCTGTCTCTAATCTGTCGCCAAATTAGCTACGGATTCCGTCCGTCTCTAAATTTCCGTCTCTAAATCCGGTTTTCCTTGTAGTGAGTGGTCCCACAGGAGGCTGGTGGTGGTATCCTGGTATAGTCAGGGCGACTGAGAGTAGGATTAGGATCCTCCTCATCCTCCACGGTGAAAGTGCCATCGAGATTGAGAACGGCTGCTAAACCGTGACTCCTGATTGCCTCCAGAAGGCTGTTCATCTGAGCTTCCTGTCACAGTCTCATCTATTCTGCAAACTGATTCCATTGATGTTCTGTCTGAGGAGTCGCGGGAGGCGGAGTGGTATTATCCCCATTATTCCCAACTGATGCGGATATTCTAAAAATCGGAGTTGAAGCAAACGACGAAGACGACGAAGAGCTCGATTCTTCCCAACTGACAAAACGGTGACCCGGTATCCATATCCAAGCCTTGCGAGGTGCTGCGGGAGGAAGATACAGGGGAGGTTCAGCTTTTGGGAGTTGAAAACGGGTAGGTGTTTGGGCTTAGGGCTCATGCAACATGCAATTATTTGTTCGAATTTACTTAAAACGCCTTTTCTCGAATCCTAGGTGGTTGGAAAAGGTTGCTCTTCTTTTTCGCAAACTACTCTAAGTCCTGGATCAGTGGGACCCATCACTACGTCTATAGACCCCTAAACCTGTAACCTCGAACAAGGGTTCCATAGGGCAAGCAGGTCCCACCGACCAAAAAGGAAAACGAACTGAAGGTCTGGCGAATCATGAAGCCTTACGCGCACTCGATGCAAATTACGGACAAAGCCAACGTCGAGGGTTAAGATCGAGTTAAGGTGCCTGACGAAATGCCGGCATGACCTTGACTGATAAGTGTCCACGAAGGATCTTGACTCGTCGTTGATTAAGCGGTAATTAAACATGGACTGGGCGTTAATCCCTGATGACTCGGTGTCACACTGGGAGCCGGTGCATAAGCCGTGCAGGTCAAAGTCAAAGTGCCAGTCAAGATCTAGTCAAAGTACATGACGGAAAACCGGCATGACCTCGAATGATTTAGGTCCACGAAGGATCCCGACTCGGCACGTTGACTAGGGTTTGACCAACATGAGGTATAGACTGACGCGACATGACACAGACCAAACAAAACCAACCAAGTCTCGAACAAAATTGTGTGTCACGGACAAGTGCATGGTCGACACGAGGATAAACCAATGGCTATTTGGGTCATCTCGTGCTCACACCAAGAGGCGTAGTAAGGCCTCCCGAGCTGCTACTGAGATTTTCCGGGTTAAGGACGTAGTGTGCTGTTGTGAATGTGGTGCCCAAGATTAGCAGCTTTTTTGGTTTTAGATGTTGAACCGCTTTCTCGTGTAAGGGGGATCACCGCCTCACATCAGTTTGGAAACGTCCAGTTTAATTTGAAAAACGGAGTCGCCACGCCATTTTGATTTCCTCAAAACTTTGAAAAAAAGGATTTGGGTCCGGAGGTTAAGTTACCCTTTGGGAAGAACGGATCGTCGTTCACCCAAAGAGCCTTGCCGAAGCAAGTCTTCCAAGATCCGATTTTCATGATTGCCTTAGTGTTTTCGTGTGTGGGATGTGTGCTTTGAAAAAGGAGAGAATGTTCCAAGTGGTCTTCCGGACGTATAAACTATGAGTTGGTTATCGCTCGGGATTCCTTGGATTTTTATGTGTTCGGAACTTTGGTCCCGTTCTCATCTTGGACTTATGATCATCATGATGAGACCTTGGGTCACACGTGATCAAGATAGGACACCGTTTTTATAGTCCAAGGATGAGACTCTTTAGAAAGGAATGACCTTTGCCCATCAATCCTACATCTTGAGACGATTGAATCTTTATCGGGGCCTTTATGCTCGTCTCAAGTGATGATCAGAGATATGTGGCTAGGGCTCATCCTTTTCTAAAGGAGAATCCGTTTATGGCATCTTTAGATGGAAGAAATGATGTAAAGATAGGACCTTTACACCATTAGCTCCAAGAGATGCTCCAAGTACCAAAGGGGACTAAGGGAGGAGTATAAAGATTGGATCTTTATACTCATCCTATGCCTTTTTGTGCCTTATGAAGGTCACTAGGCAATCCTAGGAGAGAGATCCAACCATGAGGGACATGGGGAATGCATTTTTTAGCTAAAGATGACATTTTTAATGAAAAGATGACATTTAGGTGCAAAATATGCTACTTTATGCATAAAGATGATATTTTGAGTGCAAATGATGCTACTTGATGTGCAAAGATGACATCTTTAATGCAAATGATGCTATTTTGATGCAAAGGATGCTACTTTATACATAAAGATGTCATTTTAAGAGCAAAGGATGCTACTTTATATGTAAAGATGATATTTTAAGTGCAAAGGATGCTACTTTTCACATCACCATGTGAGAGATCCACCCTAGAACAAGCCTTTTGAGGTCTTATTGTTCATCCTTGGGTTGAATCTTCCATGGAACCTATGTGATAGGGGAAAGGGGGTAATATGATTTACATGCCTAATATAAAGATGGGATCTTTAATGACAATATATCAAGTACCAAGGAAGTATATAGCAATATGTAAAGCAAGGAGCAATATATCACATAAATACAAGTATATTTTCAAGAAAAAGGGGTGGAGAGGTTACCAATGGTGGTGCCCCTCTATCTCCTTGAAGTTTGCCTAGGGAAGGACCAACTTTGGAAGGGTTTTGAAGAGGAGGGAGGTGATTTTTGGGGTTCTCAGCTCTCTGGATTTTCGTGGTGGTATTTTGGCAGAGTAACCCTGCTGAAAATTCTCTTTCAAAATGGGTAGAGGAGGCCTCTATTTATAGGCACTCTGGCAATGGCTAATGAAGCCGTGCGGCTGTAACCTCAATGCAAATGAGACCGTGCGGTCTTATCCCTTTGTGACTCAGCTTATTTCTAGAACCATGCAAGGTGGCCTTCTAGAAGGTCTTTTCCAATGAAGGACTATGTGGAATTTTAATTCCTAGCCAGTCCTTCACCCCTTGGAAGGTTCTAAAAAGTTCCCAAATTGCCCATGAGCTTTAGGAAAGTCCGGGGAATTGCCGGGAAACTTTACCGGAAGGCATGAGCCAGATTTGGGTACTTACAGAAGCCCCTCGGTAACGTCACTTGCAGGGCGAGTGGGGTTGTCGATAGAAAAGGATCCGATCTGGCGAATGCCGAGACGGATTAGGTGACCAAGGTGGTCGAGCGGCTGAACCTTTGGAAGACTACCTACATATCCCGGAGGAATCAAGCCATAATCGTAGTTCGGGATCCACTGGGGAAAAGGGGTGTCATATGTGATGAGTTGGCTGAACCTAAAGTAGGCTACCTACGTATCCCAGAGGAATCAAGCCATGATCATAGTTCAGAAAAATGATTCGCTGGGGAATGTCGAAGAGAACTGGTCTCTTGCTGGGGAAATAGAATGGAAAGTGACCTAGGAGATCAAGCGACTGATCCTACTAGGGATATGCTAGATGAAGGAAGTGACCTATGTGGTCGGATATCTGGACCTCTTTGAGGGGCTACTTCACCACTGAGGGGTGATGAATGAAAAGGGGCGACCACTGTGGTCGGATGGCTGGACCTTTTATGAAAGGCTCATGCACCACTGAGGAGTGATGAATGAAAGGGTGACCAATGTGGTCGGATGGCTGGACCTTTATGAAAGGCTCATGCACCACTAAGGAGTGAGACATGAAAAGGGTAACCAATGTGGTCGGATGGCTGTACCTTTATGAAAGGCTCATGCACCACTAAGGAGTGAGACATGAAAAGGGTGACCAATGTGGTCGGATGGCTGGACCTTTATGAAAGGCTACCTACGTATCCCGGAGGAATCAAGCCTTGGTCGTAGTTCAAGTCTCGCTAGATAGTTAGGAACAATGTATAGGATCCTTGAGGTTTGGACGATTAATGGAGGAGTCACCTGATTTGACAATTAATGGAGGTTGTCACCTGATTGACAATTAATGGAGGTTGTCACCTGATTTGACAATTAATGGAGGTTGTCACCTGATTTGACAATTAATGGAGGTTGTCTCCTGGTTTGACAATTAATGGAGGTTGTCACCTGATTGACTAAAGCTTACGTCACTATCTAGGAGATAGAGGTAGCTAAAGTTTGGAGAACTTGAGCGTACTTCTCAATCTGTGAGATAGAGGTAGCTAAAGTTTGGAGAACTTGAGCGTACTTCTCAATCTGTGAGTTAGAGGTAGCTAAAGTTTGGAGAACTTGAGCGTACTTCACTATCTGTGAGATAGAGGTAGCTAAAGTTTGGAGAACTTGAGCGTACTTCTCAATCTGTGAGATAGAGGTAGCTAAAGTTTGGGTTTTGACAATTCGTAGGTTGTCACCTAGCGTCATTCCGTTATAACAGAAGTAACGGAGGCGACTCGGGAGGAAAGTCTATTTGCTTAGAGATAACGGATATTCTCTAGGAAAAACAGCGTTACTCTGGTTAAAAGATAACAGGAATTATATGCCTAAGTGGAAAGTTCAGGGGCAAAGATGTAATTTCTGCTCAGGGCAAAAGAGGCCGCCCGACATGAGATGAGGACAAAAGAAGCCGTCCGACTTGGAGTTTAATTTCACCAGATTATTTAAAACAGGATTTGAACGGGCAAACAACATTATTTTGCTTGTTTCTGCCGAGTAAGAAGAAGAGAGGAGAGAGAGAAAATTTTGAATTTCTTCAATTCTTTTACTTTCTTGGCTTAAGATGGATCCGAAAGGGAACCCAATGCCTAGGCAAACACGGAGGAACATATCCGAAGCCGCTAGAAGGAGGAGGAGGGAGCTCGTTCGTACGGAGAGGAAGTATGACTTCAACACGCCTCCATCGAAGCTTTATCCCGGTAGGGGAGAGCACAAATCTACTAAACCTCAATCTGTTGGGGTAAGCATTCTTGATTTGCTTAATTTCGTCAATTTTGATTGAATTTTGATTGATTTAGGGCTTGGCCCGATTTTTAGGATTTTTTTTTGAATTTTCCTAGGATTTTTATTGATGATTTTGAGATTTAGATGATTAACCTATGAGGCTAAGGACACAAATGAACATGCATGTGTGATTTATTTGAAAAATAATGAGAATGACCCATTTTCCGAAAATAAAGTAAGAAAAATAACGTCTAAAATGTGACGGAGTCCTTGCATGTGCTAGAACTAGGTCAATTCTTGATCATGAATGAGAAAACACAATTTTGGACGATGAAAATGATTCATGCATGCCATTTTTTGAAAAAATTAATGCTTATGTGCAAAGAATGTTGAAAATTGGAATTTTTGTATTTAGGAGAGCAATGTGCTCGACATGACGTGTTTCAAGTGATGAAAGACACGTTTTCTAGGCAAAGGATGCTAGAAATCTTTTATGAAGGCTTTTCTTTGAAAATATGTGCACATTTTGAATATATGCATGCTTTTGAAATGAGATGAAGGACTGACACATTTTTGTTGTGTTTTCCTACAGGAGAACAAGTCTAGGGGACCTTCTGAGGTTGCAGTGAAGCTATGGGAGAGGATGCCCAACTTTGAGAAAGATGGGGTGAACCCCAAGCAGCTTGTGATGGCTACCGGCCTTGATTTGTTCATTGAAGCCATTAGCAGAGGTATCCATGTGACCTCCAAGAGTAAGGGGCTAGTTAAGGCCCTCTCAGAGTTCTGGTGGGACACCATCCACAGCTTTCACCTTAGCTGGGGGGAGATTACGGTGAGTCCAGCCGACTTTACTGCTATTACTGGCTTGCAGTTTATTGGGAAGCCTGTGACTTGTAGGGACCACATCACGGCAGAGGAGTTCAGGGCTCTGGTTGGGTTTGACCTCCGTCCTAAGGGGCTCGGGATGGAGACTAGGTATGTGGAGGTGGCGGTCCAGGAGTGTATGCAGGGATTTGCCGCTAATGAGGTGACTGCCCACCAGCTCGCGAGAGCTTTCTTGTGGTTGATGCTGTCAGTCACCATCTTTGCGAACTCTGGGACGTTGGCTATGGTTTGCCTGCTTGATTCTTTGGAGAATCTGGATGAGGTTGGGGCGGTCTCTTGGGGTGAGGCCGGATTGGCGGAGCTATATTTCTCCCTGGACTTGTACAGCCGGAACTAGGCTGCTTCTATGGACTGCTTCTCCTTTGCGCTTGAGGTAGTCTCACTTTCTTTTCTCTCTTTTACTTTCTGTCTTGAGACTTTTATGAGAGAAAATGACCCTTTTGTTCTGAACATGCAGGTCTGGTTTTGTGAGGTGATTGGGTTCTTTCCCTGGAACCAGCAGAGTGATCCGGAGATCTTCCCGGCCATGATTAGTTGGAGGGGAGATGCTAGAGACAAGTTCACCGGGAAGACCCGGATCACTTTTGACTACAAGATGGTTAGACCGGTCATCAACAGGGATGGACATGATGGAGTTGACTTCTACCCATGGGGGAGGTACCCGGAGGTGCTGCTAGGGGATGCCGTGGAGGCGACTAGGCAGAGGAGGTGGTTGACGGGCTTAACATGTGATGTCATTTACTTGGGGGACCGTTTCTCTAGGCAACATGGCCATATTCCTCCCTTGGATGCCATCACACCTCATGATCCTCCAGCTCGCATGGTGGACTTGTCAGAGGATGATATAGCGAGGTATCAGGCTGGCGTGGCGGCCGAGGAGTATTTTGACTTTGCTACCCCGTATGCCACCTTCGTGGAGCAACGATTGAGGACGCCACAGAAGCTAGTGAAGCTGGCTGTCACTCAGGGGTACGGGGAAGCTGAGCCTACTGACCCGCCTATGCCTCCTGCTCATCTCTCATATGTGGTCAACGGGGTACCGAGGAGGTTCATGATTCCCGTTCCTGACACGAGGGAGCCCCGGTATACTCTACTGCCTGACAGCACTGTAAGTACCTTTTAGGGTCTCTTGCCTTCTTTTTGAATTTCTTTGCTTTTTGCAATTCTGAGATTTTTCTGAGATTTTCTGAGTTTTCTTTCTCCTTTTTTATTTTTCTCAGGTTCCTGCTCGCTCATATGATTGCTTGGTACGGCAGAACAGGGGCTGGAAGGATGTGTGCCGGTCCCTTCTGAGGAAGTTGGCTTGTGCTTCCAGGGCTGGGGCGAATGTGCAAGAGCCCGTGCGCAAAAGAAGGCACGTCGGGAGCACAACATCCACTTCCTCGACCTCAGAGTATGCTACCTCCTCTACTAGTGCCATGCCTCGGGAACGGGGACCCAATACCAGCATCCTGGAGCAGCTAGCAGAGTACGAGCATGTGAATGTGAACCTTTTGGACGTGAGTGACGCTGAGGACTTGATGAGGGATCCTAGCTTCTATGAGCTGAGCAGCGACGAGGAGTCGGAGGCTTAGGATTCTTAGGGATTTCCCGCCCGATTGGGACCTTTTGAGGGCCGCGGCGAGGTTTTGGGACGTCCGGAGACATGTTTACTGCTTTTCTTACAACGAACTTGTCCCAACCTATGAAGATTTCCGAGCATTGATTGGGGGTCCGGAAATTGAGGCCATATCGATTCCTCTGATCGAAGACGTGCCGGTAGCAGTAAAGTTGGCATCTTTTCTGCAAATCTCTCTGGGAGAGGCTGAGGGGATGATGGTAGCCCCTGATCGAATTGACTTTTCTGATATCCCAAGCAGGTTTGGGTTTCCGGATACGGCAACGACCACTGTGGCTATGGATTCCTTTATCCTCTGTGTGTTCTCGTCTTTGTTCACGGCCGAGTCTGTGGGGATTTGTTATGGTGGCCTCTTGGGCATGGTCAGGGATTGCAGGGCTGGAAAAGACATTGTCCCATTGGTTTTGGGTGAGACCCTGCATGGTATTGATAGGATGGCTAGGGGAGACCATTTCATGAGGTGCAGGAGCCCGGCTGTATTGACTTTGTGGGCTGCGGGAGAGGCTTGGGACTTTGCCGGGGCTTTGCCTACTCGGTGCCCTTGGGTGATTTCCCGAGAGAGGTGCACCTAGGCGGCGGGACCGGGGTGGCGGAGGCGATGATGGCTAGGTTATCCACTTCTGATATTCATTGGTGGGTACCTCATTGGAGGCTGCAGACTCGGAGGACATTTCAGGAGTCCTATGTGGTGAGGGTTCCAGGGCTTTCTTGGTCATCCTTCTACATACCCTACTTGGTATCCAGGTAGTTCGGGGCCTTACAGGAGCCGTTGGGCGATTGGAAGGACATCCGTACCATGGAGGTGGTGTCTTTAGGCATGAGGGATCCAGCCAGCTTCTCATTCTTCTCGAGGGTGTAAGTGCTCCAATTTGAGCTTGTTAGTATTTTCGTTAGAAAATTAACGAAAGTTATAACATTCCTAACAATTCCTAACATTCCTAACTTTTCTAACAAAGTAAGGGTAAAATGGGCATTGCCATTTAAAGTTAAACCAAGAAAAGAATCTCAAAAAGCAAAAGAAATTAGAAAAATCCGAATTAAGCAAGTTGAAAAACAGCAATCAGTTTGAATTTTCTGAAAATATTCCTCCTGTCCAATGTACCTACACTGTAGCAGATGAACAGTGCACGCCTACACACAGATCCGCGCGGATGAGTTTGCTTCTCACAGAGGGCTATAAATTGAACCCTCCTCTCTCAGTTTACACAACACAAATCACTCACAGCAACAGCACACTGGCGAAAAATAGAGAGAAAACAGTGGGAATTCACTTGAATTGCCACCATTTTCTCTCCAATCTTTCCCAAATCTCACTCACTCACAAACACTTCAAAACACTCTCATACATACTCTCATACATACACCAATCCAAGCTCAAATCACCCCTTAGGAGGAGGATTAGAGAGAAAACATAGAGGACTTCATTGTTATCTACTTGTTTTCTCTTTAACCAACTCAAATCACCAACCCTAAACACATTCAAACCAAGCCTTGAATCCATTCAAACACAAACACAAGGGAAGATAGGTATAACCTCCTTCTCCCTACCCTAAATCTCTCTCATCCATGCATGCATCTCAAACTTTGAAGATGTAATTTGTTCATTTCTTGCTTTAGATCCAAGAGGATCACCATGGAAGTTCATCTCCATGGATGATCCTCTACAAGGATCAACATTACTTTCAAAGTGTTCTTCTTTTACTTACTTGCAAACAAGTTTTCAAAACCCTAAAATCATTTTCATACATCAAATCTTCATTTTCAAGGATAAAATTCTCCTTCCCAAGCAAATGAAGTGCTTAGTCCTAATGTACCCCAAGGATGGTTTGATATAGTTGATTCACCACTAAAATGTCAAGTGATCACTAATCAAAACCTAGGGAAATGGGGACAAGCATGGATGCAAAACCCCCTTTAAAATCATGTTTTTCCTTCTTGAGAAGTTGCTGTCCAGTAGCAATTTTCTAAGACCCCAGTCCATGGTCTAATTTTTTGGACACAGATAAAATTGGAATTTTGTGTTGACTACAAAACACTTTTTCTAGCCAACATTCATATCTTTCCATACATATTTTTACTTTATTTTTTGCGTGAGTAAAACTCCCTTTTTCAAATTTTTCTTTAAAGGTCAGTTCATCAGTCTCTGGAATTCCAGATTTCACATCTGAGGTTTCCAGAAGGTTTTGGTCCCTCAAATCATCTCCAAAATGAAAAGTTCTTTTACAGAAACCTTATTTAAGGTATTTTGAACATTTTTCATTCTCGTACTTTTCCAATACTCTGGAGTTTTCAAGCCCTAAAGTCCATTTCAAAATCAAGTATTCACTGCCTTTTTCCTTCTGGCAGAAATGGTTTTCAACTTCTAAAAATCTTTTGAGTGCCAAATCTCAACCCAAAAATCACACCAAAAATTATGGGATCTGTCCAAAGTCTAATAAAGAATTCTCAATTTTTACTTTTCTGAGTTTCTACTTATTTTGGCCAAAACACACACACACACACACAAATGATTTTCAGCTTGGAAGACTCGTTTTACGAGGCATTCCGGGTGCAAACTAACGTCCTTCCCGGCATGTAACGTGACCTCCGAACCCAAATCTCTGATCTCGGGCATTTTTCAAAGTTTTGGCCCTTAAAACAAAAATGGCGTGGCGACTCCGTTTGATTTTCAAAAAAAATCGGGTAAATCACAGTGGCGACTCCGCTGGGGAAAAATAAGCTTTTTTCTAAAAAAAAAATGATATTGGGTATATTGGTGGAAACCATTAAACTTCCCGTTATCGCCTCCTAACACGAGTCGGGGATAAATTGTGGTTTAACAATCCCACGTACCGGTATCATTGTTATCAAAAAAAAAAAAGAAAAGCTTTTGAGGGTCAAGCTTCCGTCCCGGCTTTAAAAATCATTTGTTGTGTGTGTTGATTTTTGCACATTTTCGTGTTGTTTTGGCCGCCTCGGAAAAAGTCAAAATTTTGACTGTCGGAATCATGTCCCTAACTGTCGGAATTTTTGTGCTCATTTCAAAAAAAAAAATTCAAAAAAAAAATTTTCAAAAAAAAAGAAGAAAATTTTCAAAAAAAAAATCATGCATCATATTTTTAAGACACATGAAAAGTTTCTATTTTACTCAGAAAAAGAAGATAGACTGCTTGCACACTACGCGCACGTGACCTTACACTGCACACTACGTCCTTAACCCGGGGAAATCCTTGTCGCGGCCCGTTTGGTCTTATTACGCCTCTCGGTGCAAGCACAGGACTACTCAAACATCCCATGGAGCCTCGTGTCGACCATGCACTTGTCCGTGACACACTTTGTCCGAGACTCGGTTGGTTTTTAGTTTGGTCTGTGTCATGCCCTGTCTGTGTATAGACCTTTACTTTCAAGCCTTTGTCGGCATACCGACTCAATATCTTTCGGGGACCCTAATCAGTCGAAGTTCTGCCGGTTTTCCGCCGCAGACTTTGACCAAGATATTGACCGGTGCCTTGACTTCGGCTCTGACTGGCACAAATTATACACTGACTCCCAGCATTGACACTGAGTCATCAAGGATTAATGATTATTCCATGCCTAATTATAACTTTCAATCCAACAAGAGGCTGTTTGATACCACCTTCAAGATCAAGTCTTTATGGCATTTGAAGGATCTCCCGCCCGATTGGGACCTTTTGAGGGCCGCGGCGAGGTTTTGGGACGTCCGGAGACATGTTTACTGCTTTTCTTACAACGAACTTGTCCCAACCTATGAAGATTTCCGAGCATTGATTGGGGGTCCGGAAATTGAGGCCATATCGATTCCTCTGATCGAAGACGTGCCGGTAGCAGTAAAGTTGGCATCTTTTCTGCAAATCTCTCTGGGAGAGGCTGAGGGGATGATGGTAGCCCCTGATCGAATTGACTTTTCTGATATCCCAAGCAGGTTTGGGTTTCCGGATACGGCAACGACCACTGTGGCTATGGATTCCTTTATCCTCTGTGTGTTCTCGTCTTTGTTCACGGCCGAGTCTGTGGGGATTTGTTATGGTGGCCTCTTGGGCATGGTCAGGGATTGCAGGGCTGGAAAAGACATTGTCCCATTGGTTTTGGGTGAGACCCTGCATGGTATTGATAGGATGGCTAGGGGAGACCATTTCATGAGGTGCAGGAGCCCGACCGTATTGACTTTGTGGGCTGCAGAGAGGCTTGGGACTTTGCCAGGGGCTTTGCCTACTCAGTGCCCTTGGGTGCTTTCCCAGAGAGGTGCACCTAGGCAGCAGGACCAGGGTGACTGGGAGCTGATGATGGCTAGGTTATCCACTTCTGATATTCATTGGTGGGTACCTCATTGGAGGCTGCAGACCCGGAGGACATTTCAGGAGTCCTATGTGGTGAGGGTTCCAGGGCTTTCTTGGTCATCCTTCTACATACCCTACTTGGTATCCAGGTAGTTCGGGGCCTTACAGGAGCCGTTGGGCGATTGGAAGGACATCCGTACCATGGAGGTGGTGTCTTTAGGCATGAGGGATCCAGCCAGCTTCTCATTCTTCTCGAGGGTGTAAGTGCTCCAATTTGAGCTTGTTAGTATTTTCGTTAGAAAATTAACGAAAGTTATAACATTCCTAACAATTCCTAACATTCCTAACTTTTCTAACAAAGTAAGGGTAAAATGGGCATTGCCATTTAAAGTTAAACCAAGAAAAGAATCTCAAAAAGCAAAAGAAATTAGAAAAATCCGAATTAAGCAAGTTGAAAAACAGCAATCGCCTTTGAATTTTCAAAATATTCCTCTGTCCAATGTACCTACCGTAGCAGATGAACAGTGCACGCCTACACACAGATCCGCGCGGATGAGTTTGCTTCTCACAGAGGGCTATAAATTGAACCCTCCTCTCTCAGTTTACACAACACAAATCACTCACAAGAATAAAGACATGGCGAAAAATAGAGAGAAAACAGTGGGAATTCACTTGAATTGCCACCATTTTCTCTCCAATCTTTCCCAAATCTCACTCACTCACAAACACTTCAAAACACTCTCATACATACTCTCATACATACACCAATCCAAGCTCAAATCACCCCTTAGGAGGAGGATTAGAGAGAAAACATAGAGGACTTCATTGTTATCTACTTGTTTTCTCTTTAACCAACTCAAATCACCAACCCTAAACACATTCAAACCAAGCCTTGAATCCATTCAAACACAAACACAAGGGAAGATAGGTATAACCTCCCTCTCCCTACCCTAAATCTCTCTCATCCATGCATGCATCTCAAACTTTGAAGATGTAATTTGTTCATTTCTTGCTTTAGATCCAAGAGGATCACCATGGAAGTTCATCTCCATGGATGATCCTCTACAAGGATCAACATTACTTTCAAAGCGTTCTTCTTTTACTTACTTGCAAACAAGTTTTCAAAACTCTAAAATCATTTTCATACATCAAATCTTCATTTTCAAGGATAAAATTCTCCTTCCCAAGCAAATGAAGTGCTTAGTCCTAATGTACCCCAAGGATGGTTTGATATAGTTGATTCACCACTAAAATGTCAAGTGATCACTAATCAAAACCTAGGGAAATGGGGACAAGCATGGATGCAAAACCCCCTTTAAAATCATGTTTTTCCTTCTTGAGAAGTTGCTGTCCAGTAGCAATTTTCTAAGACCCCAGTCCATGGTCTAATTTTTTGGACACATATAAAATTGGAATTTGGTGTTGACTACAAAACACTTTTTCTATCCAACATTCATAGCTTTCCATACATATTTTACTTTATTTTTTGCGTGAGTAAAACTCCCTTTTTCAAATTTTCCTTTAAAGGTCAGTTCATCAGTCTCTGGAAATCCAGATTTCACATCTGAGGTTTCCAGAAGGTTTTGGTCCCTCAAATCATCTCCAAAATGAAAAGTTCTTTTACAGAAACCTTATTTAAGGTATTTTGAACATTTTTTATTCTCGTACTTTTCCAAGATTCTGGAGTTTTCAAGCCCTAAAGTCCATTTCAAAATCAAGTATTCACTGCCTTTTTCCTTCTGGCAGAAATGGTTTTCAACTTCTAAAAATCTTTTGAGTGCCAAATCTCAACCCAAAAATCACACCAAAAATCATGGGATCTGTCCAAAGTCTAATAAAGAATTCCCAATTTTTACTTTTTTGAGTTTCAACTTATTTTGGCCAAAACACACACACACACACACAAATGATTTTCAGCTTGAAAGACTCGTTTTACGAGGCATTCCGGGTGCACACTAACGTCCTTCCCGGCATGTAACGTGACCTCCGAACCCAAATCTCTGATATCGGGCATTTTTCAAAGTTTTGGCCCTTAAAACAAAAATGGCGTGGCGACTCCATTTGATTTTAAAAAAAAATCGGGTACATCACAGTGGCGACTCCGCTGGGAAAAAATAAGATTTTTTTCTAAAAAAAAAATGATATTGGGTATATTGGTGGAAACCATTAAACTTCCCGTTATCGCCTCCTAACACGAGTCGGGGATAAATTGTGGTTTAACAATCCCACGTACCGGTATCATTTTTTCAAAAAAAAAAAGAAAAGCTTTTGAGGGTCAAGCTTCCGTCCCGGCTTTAAAAATCATTTGTTGTGTGTGTTGATTTTTGCACATTTTCGTGTTGTTTTGGCCGCCTCGGAAAAAGTCAAAATTTTGAGTGTCGGAATCATGTCCCTAACTGTCGGAATTTTTGTGCTCATTTCAAAAAAAAAATTCAAAAAAAAATTTCAAAAAAAAAAAGAAGAAAATTTTCAAAAAAAAAAATCATGCATCATATTTTTAAGACACATAAAAAGTTTCTATTTTACTCGTAAAAGAAGATAGATCGTTGCACACTACGCGCACGTGACCTTACACCTGCACACTACGTCCCTAACCCGGGAAATCCTTGTCGTGGCCCGTTTGGTCTTATTACGCCTCTCGGTGCAAGCACGGACTACTCAAACATCCCATGGAGCCTCGTGTCGACCATACACTCTGTCTCGTGACACACTTTGTCCGAGACCCGGTTGGTTTTTAGTTTGGTCTGTGTCATGCCCCGTCTCGTGTATAGACCTTTCCTTTCAAGCCTTTGTCGGCTTACCGACTCAATATCTTTCGGACCCTAATCGCCGAAGTTCTCGCCGGTTTTCCGCCGCAGACTTTGACCAAAATATTGACCGGTGCCTTGACTTCGGCTCTGATTGGCACAAATTATACACTGACTCCCAAGATTGACACTGAGTCATCAAGGATTAATGATTATTCCATGCCTAATTACGGCCTAATTGACGACAAGTCAAGATCAATCGTGGACGCTTATCAGTCCAAATCATGCCGACTTTTCGTCGAGCCCTCGGACATGATCTTGACTTTTGACGTCAGTTGTGTCCGTAATTTACATCGAATGCTCGTTAAGACTTGATTACCCGCCAAACTTTTAGGATCATTTTTCTTTCGGTCGGTGGGACCCGCTTGCCCTATAGGACCCTCGCCCGGGGCTGTCCACCCTGGGAGGTCGAAATACAGGTGGAATATGAGGGGCTTATAGACATAGTGACGGGGCCCACTGATTCAGGATCCAGAGTAGTTTGTGAAAAAGAAGAGCAATCTTTTCCAACCGATTAGGTTTGATAAAACATGTTTTAAGTAAATTTAAACAAATAATCGCATGTTGCATGAGCCCTAAGCCCAAACACCAACCTGTTCCGCTTTCCCGAGTCTGAACCACACCCTTTCGTGCCTTCCACAGTAAGCAAAGTTTGGATCAAGCCCCGGGTCATCGTTTGTTCAGCTCGGCCATTTTCGAGTCGATACTTCATCGGTTTCCTCCCTCGCTTCAGCTCAAAGTTTCGTAATGGCCAACTCGTAGGAGAACAAAGTGGGGACGTACGCATCCGCACCCCGAAAATTCGCAAAATGCCGAAAGCAAAGTGGAATCAGATGTTGGAACAGATAAGACAACATCAAGAGGCTCAGATCGCCCGCTATGGGAAGGTATCGTAAACCAGGGGCTAGCAATTGTTCGCAACCCTAATGGAACCTTTACGATTGATGCGAAGATTGGAACTAATTACCCTCCCGGTATGCCAACTACCGTCAAATGCCCCGTTCCCTTTCGTGTGGAACTACTAATGGGCCAAGCATCCCCACTATCACTCACCCGCCTCTCGGCCTCATCGTATCGATACTCCTCAACAAACCCGATCTTGGTCAACTTCCCCCGGCACCTCTCGGTTTTCACCTTTGGGTTTCAATCGATCTTCGCCCCGCAGCCTTGGAATGGGCCAGTTCGCTACTCCAAAACCTCGGTCGGCCCGGGCCATCGGGCTCCGGAATTGGTCGAGTTCAGATACATCTCAAAGCCCTACGGCTCGATACTCCTCACTCCGATCTAGGTCAACTCCGCCCCCGGTGCCTCTCGTGTCTCACCACAAGGATTGAATCGCTTGCCTTTCGCCCCACGCCTTGGAAGGGGCCGCCTTTACTACTTCACAACCTCGCCCGGCCCGGCCATCATCTCGGAATGGGCCGGTTCGCGACTTCTCAAGCCCGGCTAGTGTGACATGGCTCACGCAAGCCATTTTGGGGTCGCTTTGCTTCTCGTGCTCCATGGTTCGTAGGGGGCCGCCTTGCTTCCTCCAATTCTCAAGCACACTTGCCCCTATGATACCGCAAGATCACATGGGCCACTGTGCTCTTATCACCACTTCATCGCTTTACCGTATTCACAACATCCTCCAAGCTCTACTCGTCCCTCCGGTTGGGAAGTCCGACAAGGTCAAATGCTCCTCATCAAATTCTCCACCCAGCTGTTACGCAAGCTGCTCCTGCTTATCAAGTACAGTATGCACATTACCCTTGTAGTCACGTTCCTCAGGTGTGGTCAAGACACGTTCACCCTACTGTTACGATGCCTCAAATCTCATATCTTCAATGCCTTTTGGATCCACACTCACCGCTCCCCGGTATCCAACCATTACGAGCCATATATCCTCATCTTCGGCAACTCCTGTGCCTTATGAGGAGGGTTACGGTCACGATTTTAATGCTCGAATGTCATCCCTCCCACCAAAGTACTTCCTACCGTGGTTTCATTTACCGATGCGCCTTGTGGCGGTGTCGTGCGCCCTAGTGTTCCTATTGACTCGTCCAATGGATTATTTAAAGAACCAATTGAGAAGGTACAAGAAAAGCCTAGCAACGAGAGTATCGACGATCGCTCGACTCGGGCCATCTCGCCCTACCAATCTTGTGTATCTGACACGAATGAGGTTTACAAAAGGTCAAATCTCGACGATTACATCGATGATTACATCAAAAGGGTTCGTGCACGGGGAAGCACTACGGGTCGGAACATGTCTCATCGCTATAAACCTTACCCTTCCAACACGGCTGCAACATCCATCAAAGGAAAGAAGGCATTGCATACAAATGACGGCATCCAAAAGAAACCAAGAAATGGTGGTCCTCTAAGGCAACGAGAACATTTTGATGATTTTGGGATGCCCATGGGCTTAATTTTCAAGGGTTTAGTAAAGGAAGGCCTGCTTGGAGCCTCTCAAGGACTACCATCCGAGGAGCTCAAATGCACCCTCGACATGAGTAAGCACTGCGCCTTCCATGATCATTATGGCCACACGACCAACAACCGCACGCTCAAGAGAGCGGTTCAAAGGTTAATCGAAGCTGCAAGCTTCGAGTGCCCCAATGGACCAAAACCGGCGAACCCCGTTCGTAATGGTGACCAAGTCAATGACCAAATCTCAAATCAAAGAGCGTTAAGAGTTTATTCTCCCCAAAGGAAAAATCACATCCCAAGGATTTGGGTGTTCCCTTAAGCAAAGTTTTCAATAGCTTGCTAACGCAGGGTCTCCTCGAACCCATGAGAAACTATCACCCGTAAAACCCCAATGCTCCTTTGGATACCTCCAAGCATTGCGCCTTTCATCGCACCACGGGCACTTGACGTACGATTGCGCCCCTCGAAAAAGGCAATCCAAGGTTTGATTGAGCAAGGGAAGTTAGAGGTGCCTCGAAGGGCCCAATACCGTCAAGAACCCGTTCCCTAGAAATAACAACATGAGCGTCAACATGGTCGAGTTTGGTGATTCAAGACTCGTGGGCATAATGGAATTTGACTCGCCCTTTTGTGATCGATGAACCAGTCATCGCAGGCAATGAAAATGGCTGGATTGGGCAAGGGATTGCCAAAGAAATCCTGGTGGAAAGATCTGCGATAGTTCCCATCTCCAGCGTCGAAGAGTAAATGCATGGTCCAACAACAAAGAGCGGCTAGACTAGGGGCTACCTATCTCTAAAATAGTCTTTTAGTCAACCTTCGTAGGTTCTAGTACCTCTCTTTCACCTAAGTCCTTCCTGGACATTTGTCGTTGTAGTCCATTTTGGACATAATAGTTAATTGTCTAACTTTTATATATATGTCTTCTTTCTTTTCTTGCTAGACTCGAGACATCACTTGCGCACCCACGTTGTACTTAATTGAAAAGGTTTTATCCAAAATGATCACTTGTGCTGCTCAACCACTAATTCTTTGAAATGATTAATATTTAAATTAATCGAAGTGAGAAAATCAATTGATATACTTTTCAAATTGGGACTTACCAACTCCTCATCTTGCATCTCATATGCTCACATCCCTTTCATCATCATCATCTCGTTGCTCAATGAATTTGCATGGATCTTTTCTCATTTAAAGCTTAAGCAAGCATTGAAGACTTAATCTCGTTTAGGTCATCCGGTAGGGATTGCGGTTGAAGCCTTTCACCCATAGGAAAAACATTACCTCACCCCGCTAAACAATACCCTTTCATTTCAAGATCAGCGTGTTTTGAAACCCCATTCAGCCATCACCTTTGCTCCTTGCCAAGAGAAGTCCAAGCAACGCCAAAGAAGTTAGCTTCGAGAGTCGACGATGCAAGGAAAGATAATTCCCAATTCCTCAAAGAGGCCTTCCAAATTATCAAAAGAAGGATTTTAAATCCTCACAATTCAGCAAAAATCCTCAACGCCTCGGGAGGCTCTTCAAAAAGAAGAAAGAAAATAGAAAAGCTCAAGCAAGAACTTCAAAAAAAGGGGGACCGTCGATCCTCACAATTCAAAGAAAAGTTCCCGACTTCTCAAGAAGCTCTCCAATGATCAAAAAGGAGCCCGAATCCTCGCAAGTTCGCAAAAGTTCTCGACGGCTTGGATTTCCTCTCACCATTACCTTAAATCAACCCTAAGCCATCCTCTCGCTTTTAGAGGATATTCCCATTGCCATTACCCTCGCCTTTGGCCAAAGTCAAAATCTGACCTCTCATTCTTAGAGGCAATCAATCTTCCCCGCCATAGGTTTCCCAAACACATCCCTAAAAGCCAACCTCTTATCTTTAGAGGTTCGCCAAAACAAAGGCCCACCGACCTCTCATCTTAAGAGGTCACAACTTTCCAAATCACCCGATGGCCGATCGAAGCCCGGAAACCCGCTACGGCCCCACGGATAGTAATTTCATTCCAAGATCTTCAGGAGCTAAATCAAATTAATGCTTCATTGCTTTCTTAAATTGGAGCCAAATCCATCTCGGCTCAAATGATCAAAGATTGTGCAAATTCAAGTCTGATTCATTCGACATTTCATGTGAGCATATTTCATTTCTCCTCCACAAACACTTGCCGTGGATGTCCCACTGGGGCTTCGCATCCGTGTCTTTCATGGATACTCTAAGGGGATATGTTATTCGAATCTCCAATCCTCAAATTCCCAAAAGAACCTCAAAGTCTTGAATTTTCACACTCATTCTCTCTTCATTCGGGATAAACCCGAACTACGGCGACCTGAGCTCTTCATAATGAAGGGAACGTAGGCAACCGTAAATGGTCCTACGAAATCACAAACAAATTCCAAAAAAAAAATCCGTTCTCATCAAGGATTGTCCCTATACACTTTTCGCCCTTCCGAGCTTGATTCTCGATATCAGTTGATTTTCTCCTTGTGATTAATCAAAATATTTGTTCATATCAGATTTAGGGGTTGAATAACCCGAACATTAACAAAGGGTTTTAAGTAGCCTTGTGATCATCACGAATAAAACAAGTTTTCAAGTTTCTCGATAAGTCTTCTCTCTCTCCATCATAGGGAAATAGAGCCAAACACTGTCTTTCTGTCAGCAGGGGCTTCCATACACTTTTCCACACCTTGTGATGCTTATACTCTCTCAAAAGAGTCAAACCAAAAGCGAGAGTGTCATACACAAATTCGGGAGAAATTCCCACCTTTCAAAAGATATGCCCCTGCATGTAAACATTTCTGAGTCTTGTCCAAGAATCGGTTGACTAAGGTCCGAAAAGATGGGTGCCTCTCTCGTTAGACTACTCTGAATTTCTTCACGTTGGGGCTTTGCTGCGGTTCTCCTGTGTTCTCCCGTATCGCCTCTTCAAGATGGGGCTTATATAGTCGTCTTTGGGTCCACCTTGGGTTCTTCTACTACAAAATAGATTTGATCTTCATCGATTATTTTCAGGATTGCTTTGTATTACCAATCGATTGGGGCTCGCTAATTGTGTCGAAATCACAATGAGGTTATAAGATTGGGGCTTCGCCAAGTCACTTCTTCGAAATCTGGACTTTGCTAAGCCGGTCCTCCGGACCCGAATTTTATCAAGTCACAAGAAAGGTCTAGTCACATCAATCGCTAGATTTTCGCCTTCGTAACTTGGTACATAGCAGCCTTCCCGTAAAGGCCGGAGTCTAAGATCCGGGTTTCACCCGCATTAGCAATTTCATCAAATCATTCTCCGAACAAGGTTTCGGCCAAGTCACGGCTCACCCAAATGAAAGAAGTTTCATATCGACGTCGGCATCAACTTCGAATGACCAAGATTGAGAGGGAAAACTTCAACCAAGATCCGGGATCCGAATCCAATCTCATCAAAATTGAGGTCCATGCGATACTGTTAACAAAACCTCATTAACAACCGCTGTTTAAATCGCGATCGAGGACTCTAACCTCCCACTTGCCCAAAATCTGCTCCAAACAGCTTTCGTAGACACATACATCCCAATACAAACCCTCTCACCACATGCATTCCCACAAAAATCTCCCTGTGGCTCATGTATCATACACAAAACTTGAAGCGACAGGAACAATCCTAAGTCATAATTTTCCCGCCAAAAGCTTAGGCTAAGTGCATCTCCAAAAGCAAGTAAATGCATCATCTCGATTCTATGCATGCAACCATCATCATAAATGTCGTATGTGCATTTGTCCCTCTACTAACAAATGTAGCAATTCAAGCACGAAAGACCGCTTTCCATCACTACCCGAAGTCTCTCTCGCCGAGAATGGTCTCCACCAAAGACGACCTCCGATGTCCACAAATGGATGAAGACGACCTCCGGCATCTGCAACTTGGTGAAAACAACCCCCAACATTCACAAACATATGAAGACCGCCTCCAGTGTCTACAAATCGGTCAGGGACGCCAAGTTCTCAAATACAATACGGTCAGAGACGCCGAGCTCTCAAATGCAAATCGGTCAGGGACGCCAAGTTCTCAAATACAAATCGGTCAGGGACGCCAAGTTCTCAAAATGCAAATCGGTCTGGGATGCCTAGTTCTCAAAATGCAAATCGGTCTGGGACGCCAAGTTCTCAAAATACAAATCGGTCAGAGACGCCAAGTTCTCAAATACAATTCGGTCAGAGACGCCAAGTTCTCAAAATACAAATCGGTCAGAGACGCCAAGTTCTCAAATACAATTCGGTCAGAGACGCCAAGTTCTCAAATACAATTCGGTCAGAGATGCCAAGTTCTCAAATGCAATTCGGTCAGAGACGCCAAGTTCTCAAAATACAAATCGGTCAGAGACGCCAAGTTCTCAAATACAATTCGGTCAGAGACGCCAAGTTTTCAAAATACAAATCTGTCAAAGACGCCAAGTTCTCAAATACAATTCGGTCAGAGACGCCAAGTTCTCAAAATACAAATCGGTCAGAGATGCCAAATTCTCAAAGGCAAGCAGGTTAGGGATGCCAAATTCTCAAATACAGTTCGGACAGAGACACCAAGTTCTCAAAAGCAAGAAGTCCCAATGTGAAGACAAGCTCAACAACTTCTACAAGGTTGACGATCACCAGCAAGATGCAGACTCAACCAAACTCCCCTTCAGTCAAAATGCCTCCAAAGACAAAGAAATCGCCGGAACCGCAACCCAACAACTCTTCATCAACATCACCCGTAGCCTCAAATTCCTTCCAGCCTACAGTAAGCACAAAGACAGTATGAAAGCATATCTTAGTCAACTACTTTTCTAAAAGAACATTATCATCAAACCTTAGGGTGACTTCCCAAAATAGTCAAGTCTTAGGGCGACTTCCCAAAAATAGTCAAATCTTAGGGCGACTTCCCAAAAATAGTCAAACCTCGGGTGACTCCCAAATACCGTCAAACCATCAAAGACCATCCCCAGCAGTTTTCGAACTACGATTGGCTTGATTTCCACTCGGGATACGTAGGTAGCCTACCATAGGTCCAGCCGCTTGACCAACACGGTCACCCTTTTCCCCGATAATCATCGTAAGCTCTAATCTTCCCCTGCGAGAATGCCCTCAAATAGTCTCCCTTAACCTCGATTTAGGTTTATACTCCTGAACTGAGCTCTCATTTAGGTTCATACAATAGAACTAAACCTCAACTTAGGTTCATCCCTGACAAAAGCCAACGGAATTCCGTCTCTTTCACCTCCTAGGCAAACGTAAGACCGATCCCTTCAAATGAAGTCCACCAAAAGACTGTCTATCCCCTCGAAGTCTGTCCCCAACGAAAGGATATGAACATCGAAGGAAATCATTTCAAAACAAGTTGTCACCTCCAGATCACCCATCATCAAGGTCCAAGGCACCTAAAACGCCATCATCAAGGTTCAAAGCACCTAAGACGCCATTATCAAGGTTTGAGGCACCTAAGACGCCATCACCAAGGTTCGAGGCACCTAAGACGCCATCATCGAGGTTCGAGGCACCTAAGACGCCATCATCATCAAGGTTCGAGGCATCTAAGACGCCATCATCAAGGTTTGAGGCACCTAAGACGCCATCGTCAAGGTTCAAGGCACCTAAGATGCCATCATTAAGGTTTGAGGCACCTAAAACGCTATCACACACAACACGAGGAAAGCAACCATCCCCTAAAAACCGAAACCATTACCAGGGTGACTTCCCCAAAATAGTCAAGTCATAGGGCAACTTCCCCAAAATAGTCAAAACCATAGGGCGACGTCCCCAAAATAGTCAAAACCATAGGGCGATGTCCCCAAAATAGTCAAAACCTTAGGGCGACTTCCCCAAAATAGTCAAATCATAGGGTGACTTCCCAAAAATAGTCAGATCTTAGGGTGACTTCCCAAAAATAGTCAGATCATAGGGCGACTTCCCCAAAATAGTCAAGTCATAGGGCGACTTCCTAAAAATAGTCAAAACCATAGGTGACTTCCCAAAAATAGTCGATCTCGGGTGACTTCCCCAAAATAGTCAAGTCATAGGGCGACTTCCCCAAAATAGTCAAAACCATAGGGCGACGTCCCCAAAATAGTCAAAACCTTAGGGTGACTTCCCAAAAATAGTCAAATCTTAGGGCGACTTCCCCAAAATAGTCAAACCATAGGGCGACTTCCCCAAAATAGTCAAGTCATAGGGCGACGTCCCCAAAATAGTCAAAACCCTAGGGCGACTTCCCCAAAATAGTCAAGTCTTAGGGCGACTTCCCCAAAATAGTCAAAATCATAGGGCAACGTCCCCAAAATAGTCAAAACCTTAGGGCGACTTCCCAAAAATAGTCAAATCTTAGGGCGACTTCCCAAAAATAGTCAAACCTTAGGGCGACTTCCCAAAAATAGTCAAATCTTAGGGCGACTTTCCAAAAATAGTCAAATCTTAGGTTGACACCCTAAAACAGTCACTCTAGGGTCAAAGACCCGAACTACGACTGGCTTGATTCCTCTTAAGGATACGTAGGTAGCCTATCATTAGGTTCAGCCATCAGACCGAAAGTGGTCATTCCTATCCCCAGCAGAGCCAATGTACGACTCTAGCCAAAAGGGGTCATTCCTATCCCCAGCAGAGCCAATGTACGACTCTAGCCACCTGACCAAAAATGGTCGTCTCCTATCCCCAGCAGAGTTTTCTTCCAGCAACCGACTGCAGAACTCGTTCATCAGGTTCGAGGCACCTAAAACGCCATCATCTCCAGGGTCAAAGACCCGAACTACGGCTGGCTTGATTCCTCTCAAGGATACGTAGGTAGCCTATTAAATAGGTTCAGCCACTCGATCACTAGATCATCCTGCCAAATATGGAGCCTTACTCTTATCGACGACCCCGCTTCCTTCGAAAGCGCCGTCGCCGAGGGGCTACTGTAAGTGCTCCAATTTGAGCTTGTTAGTATTTTCGTTAGAAAATTAACGAAAGTTATAACATTCCTAACAATTCCTAACTTTTCTAACAAAGTAAGGGTAAAATGGGAATTGCCATTTAAAGTTAAACCAAGAAAAGAATCTCAAAAAGCAAAAGAAATTGGAAAAATCCGAATTAAGCAAGTTGAAAAACAGCAATCAGTTTGAATTTTCTTAAAATATTCCTCCTGTCCAACAAATTTACACCGTAGCGAGATGAACAAAGGCACGCCCCGCACACGTATCCGCGCGGATGAGTTTGCTTCTCGCGCAGGGCTATAAATTGAACCCTCCTCTCTCGCCTTACACAACACAAATCACTCACAAAGAATAAAGACATCAAGGCGAAAATAGAGAGAAAATAAAGTGGGAATTCACTTGAATTGCCACCATTTTCTCTCCAATCTTTCCCAAATCTCACTCACTCACAAACACTTCAAAACACTCTCATACATACTCTCATACATACACCAATCCAAGCTCAAATCACCCCTTAGGAGGAGGATTAGAGAGAAAACATAGAGGACTTCATTGTTATCTACTTGTTTTCTCTTTAACCAACTCAAATCACCAACCCTAAACACATTCAAACCAAGCCTTGAATCCATTCAAACACAAACACAAACACAAGGGAAGATAGGTATAACCTCCCTCTCCCTACCCTAAATCTCTCTCATCCATGCATGCATCTCAAACTTTGAAGATGTAATTTGTTCATTTCTTGCTTTAGATCCAAGAGGATCACCATGGAAGTTCATCTCCATGGATGATCCTCTACAAGGATCAACATTACTTTCAAAGTGTTCTTCTTTTACTTACTTGCAAACAAGTTTTCAAAACCCTAAAATCATTTTCATACATCAAATCTTCATTTTCAAGGATAAAATTCCCATTCCCAAGCAAATGAAGTGCTTAGTCCTAATGTACCCCAAGGATGGTTTGATATAGTTGATTCACCACTAAAATTTCAAGTGATCACTAATCAAAACCTAGGGAAATGGGGACAAGAATGGATGCAAAACCCCCTTTAAAATCATGTTTTTCCTTCTTGAGAAGTTGCTGTCCAGTAGCAATTTTCTAAGACCCCAGTCCATGGTCTAATTTTTTGGACACAGATAAAATTGGAATTTGGTGTTGACTACAATACACTTTTTGTATCCAACATTCATAGATTTCCATACATATTTTTACTTTATTTTTTGCGTGAGTAAAACTCCCTTTTTCAAATTTTCCTTTAAAGGTCAGTTCATCAGTCCACTACAAGGAAAATCGATTTTAGCTACGGCAAATTCCGTAGCTAAAATGAAGATTCCGTAGCTAAATCGTGTTTAGCTACGGATTTTTTCCGTAGCTATTCCGTGGGTGCAGGTTCGTCGCTAAATTGGGCGTCGCTGTTTTGTAGCTGTTTTAGAGACGGATATGTCCGTCTCTAATTTAGAGACAGATATGTCCGTCTCTAAATTAGAGACAGATATGTCCGTCTCTAAATTAGAGACAGATATGTCCGTATCTAAATTAGCTACAGATATGACCGTCTACGGATTAGCGACAGATTTTTCGTCTCTATTTAAATTCTCGTTTTATTTTCGAACCATTTAGCGACAAATATTTTCGTAGCTAAATTGACAATTTTTTTTAAAAAAATAAATATATATATTTAAAAATATATATTAATATATTTTAAATATATATATATATATTTAAAATATATTAATATATATTTTTAAATATATATTAAATCAGTCCCTTGATTTTTTTTATTCTCAAATCAATCCCTTAATTTTTTTTATTTTCAAATCAGTCCCTTAATTTTATTAATTCTAAATCAGTCCTTTGACAATTCAAAGTTACAATTTGCCCCCCTCAACTTCTTTTCTACCCAAATCCGTCCTCAATATTCACCACCAGCGACCACCGCCATCCACCGTGACCATTCACCACCGTCGGCCATTCACCACCATCACACAACCACATCAAACCACCTACATTCACAACCACCATCAAAACATTCACCGGTATCGTGCGAAATCAAAACAATCAAACGAAATCAAAACGAAATCAAAACGAAATCAAAACGAAATCAAAAGCAATCGAACATTCTCCGCATCGTGCGAAATCCCCGTCGACCATTCACCACCATAACCGCCGCAGCCCCATCTACAATCAAAACGAAATCAAAACAGAGATGAAGAAACAATCGTGCGAAATCAAAACAGAGGGAGAGACGGAGTGTTTTCATACCAGATCTGTGGCGAAGACGGAATGCGAACCGTTGCCGACGCCGGAGACGAGAGGAAGAGGGGATGGTAGTGGAGGCGGGTTGTGGTTGTTGAAGGGAGTGAAATAGAGAGAGAAAGAGAGAGAGTGACGGAGGGCGAAGGACTCTGCATCTCGGATGGCGGCGGCGACGGCGGAGGCTGAATGAAGAAGACGGTGAGGGCTGAGAGAGAAACCGTGTTCTGTGATTTCAATTTTCAAAATGACGGAGAGAGAGAGAAACGAGGAGTGAAATAGGGAATGGGAGTTTGGTAATGGTTGGAATAATATGGTCCGTTTGATCGAAGGTATTGAACGGCCGATTTTGTCTTGAGCCATAATCCGCGTGAAATGTTGAAATCCAATCAAACCACGCCACGTCACGTACTTATAACTATTTCACACTATATTATACACTAACTAAAATATTTATGTCTAATAATAAGAATAATAATATTTATTATTAATAATATTTATTAATAAAATATTAATTAATTAATTAATTAATATTAATTATATAATCGATAATAATATTAATAATAGTATTAATAATAATTAGAAATTTTTATTATTTTTTATTGAATAGGAAAAATATTTTAGATTTTTTTATTACTGAAATTTACAAAAAGTTAACTAAAATATTTACATGCATTTATTTGATTTACCCAAAATTTTAGTTATAGTAATATGCCTAATATCAAGAATGATAACATTATCATATAATTAGTAATAATACTTAATAATAAGACTAATAATGATATTATTGTTAATTATTTAATTATATAATTGAATATATTAATAACTATTATTATATAATTAATAATAATATTAATAATAACTAGTAATAATACATAACATCAAAAATAATAATATTATTAATTAATAATAATATTCATTAATTTAATTATTTTAAATTTATTTATAATAATTTAATAATTTAAACTTTAATACAATAATTTAATCTTTAAAGAAAATAGTAATTAGTAATAATACTTAATAATAAGACTAATAATGATGTTATTGTCAAAATGGTATACGGCTACCTCGTTTATTTTTTTTTAATTTTTTCTACATTCTAAATGACATTTAAAGTGTTTTTCATCTTTATTACTTTCCTCAAAATCCAAATGGAAATTGAGTTACAATTATGTGCCATTATTTAGGGTTTTAAGGAATGTGTCCCGATCTTGTGAAAATGGTATACGGCTACCTCGTTTATTTTTTTATTTTTTCTACATTCTAAATGACATTTAAAGTGTTTCATCTTTAGAACTTTCCTCAAAATCCAAATGGAAATTGAGTTACAATTATGTGCCATTATTTAGGGTTTTAAGGAATGTGTCCCGATCTTGTGAAAATGGTATACGGCTACCTTGTTTATTTTTTTTAATTTTTTCTACATTCTAAATGACATTTAAAGTGTTTTTCATCTCTATGACTTTCCTCAAAATCCAAATGAAAATTGAGTTACAAATATGTGCCATTATTTAGGATTTTTAGGGTTTTATGTGTCCCGAATCTTGTGAAAATGGTATAAGGCTACCTCGTTTATTTTTTAATTTTTTTCTACATTCTAAATGACTTTTAAAGTGTTTTTCATCTTTATTACTTTCCTCAAAATCCAAATGGAAATTGAGTTACAATTATGTGCCATTATTTAGGATTTTAAGGAATGTGTCCCGATCTTGTGAAAATGGTATCACGGCTACCTCGTTTATTTTTTAATTTTTTTCTACATTCTAAATGACATTTAAAGTGTTTTTCTATCTTTATTACTTTCCCTCAAAATCCAAATGGAAATTGAGTTACAATTATGTGCCATTATTTAGGGTTTAAGGAATGTGTCCCGATCTTGTGAAAATGGTATACGGCTACCTCGTTTATTTTTTTTTAATTTTTTTCTACATTCTAAATGACATTTAAAGTGTTTTTCATCCTTATGACTTTCCTCAAAATCCAAATGAAAATTGAGTTACAAATATGTGCCATTATTTAGGATTTTTAGGGTTTTATGTGTCCCGATCTTGTAGAAAATGGTATAAGGCTACCTCATGTATTTATTTTTTTTTAATTTTTTTCTACATTCTAAATGACATTTAAAGTGTTTTTCATCTTTAGGACTTTCCTCAAAATCCAAATGGAAATTGAGTTACAATTATGTGCCATTATTTAGGATTTTAAGGAATGTGTCCCGATCTTGTGAAAATGGTATACGGCTACCTCGTTTATTTTTTTTTAATTTTTTTCTATATTCTAAATGACATTTAAAGTGTTTTTCATATTTAGGACTTTTCTCAAAATCCAAATGGAAATTGAGTTACAATTATGTGCCATTATTTAGGGTTCAAGGAATGTGTCATGATCTTGTGAAAATAGTATACGGCTACCTCGTTTATTTTTTTTTAATTTTTTTCTACATTATAAATGACATTTAAAGTGTTTTTCATCTTTATTACTTTCCTCAAAATCCAAATGGAAATTGAGTTACAATTATGTGCCATTATTTAGGATTTTAAGGAATGTGTCCCGATCTTGTGAAAATGGTATACGGCTACCTCGTTTATTTTTTTTTAATTTTTTTCTACATTCTAAATGACATTTAAAGTGTTTTTAATCTTTATTACTTTCCTCAAAATCCAAATGGAAATTGAGTTACAATTATGTGCCATTATTTAGGATTTTAAGGAATGTGTCCCGATCTTGTGAAAATGGTATACGGCTACCTCGTTTATTTTTTTTAATTTTTTTCTACATTCTAAATGACTTTTAAAGTGTTTTTCATCTCTATGCCTTTGTTAATTAGTGATTTTTTTTAAAAAAAGTTATAGAAAAAAGATAGAAAAAAACTAAACAAATGAAAGTATATAGAAGAAAAGTCAAAAGAGGGACAGACTACCCTATATTTATTTTTTATTTTTAAAAAAAATTTTTATTGACTAGAAAACAATATTTTAGCCTTTGTTAATCAGTGGTTTTTTTAGAAAAAGTTATAGAAAAAAGATAGAAAACTAAACAAATGAAAGTATATAGAAGAAAAGTCAAAAGAGGGACTACCATCACCCTATATTTATTTTTTTTATTTTTTAAAATTTTTTTATTGACTAGAAAACAATATTTTAGCCTTTGTTAATCAGTGGTTTTTTTAGAAAAAGTTATAGAAAAAAAGATAGAAAAAACTAAACAAATGAAAGTATATAGAAAAAAAGTCAAAAGAGGGACAGACTACCCTATATTTATTTTTTATTTTTTTAAAAATTTTTTTATTGACTAGAAAACAATATTTTAGCCTTTGTTAATCAGTGGTTTTTTTTTAGAAAAAGTTATAGAAAAAGATAGAAAAAACTAAACAAATGAAAGTATATAGAAGAAAAGTCAAAAGAGGGACAGACTACCCTATATTTATTTTTTATTTTTTAAAAATTTTTTTATTGACTAGAAAACAATATTTTAGCCTTTGTTAATCAGTGATTTTTTTAGAAAAAGTTATAGAAAAAAGATAGAAAAAAACTAAACAAATGAAAGTATATAGAAGAAAAGTCAAAAGAGGGACTGACTACCCTATATTTATTTTTTATTTTTTTAAAAAATTTTATTGACTAGAAAACAATATTTTAGCCTTTGTTAATCAGTGGTTTTTTTTTAGTAAAAGTTATAGAAAAAAAGATAGAAAAAACTAAACAAATGAAAGTATATAGAAGAAAAGTCAAAAGAGGGACTAACTACCCTATATTTATTTTTTATTTTTTAAAAAAATTTTATTGACTAGAAAACAATATTTTAGCCTTTGTTAATCAGTGGTTTTTTTTAGAAAAAGTTATAGAAAAAGATAGAAAAAAACTAAACAAATGAAAGTATATAGAAGAAAAGTCAAAAGAGGGACTAATCACCCTATATTTATTTTTTATTTTTTTTTTAAATTTTTATTGACTAGAAAACAATATTTTAGCCTTTGTTAATTAGTGTTTTTTTAGAAAAAGTTATATAAAAAAAGATAGGAAAAACTAAACAAATGAAAGTATATAGAAGAAAAGTCAAATTTAGAGACTGATACTAAATCTGCCTCTAAATTTTAGAGACAGATGTTGAATTGCCACTAAATTAGAGACGGATTCAAAAATCTGTCTCTAAATTAGAGACGGGTTAAAATCTGTCTCTAAAGTTTAGAGACGGATT